>ML677537.1:1821063-1873447 GCA_007922305.1 Dermatemys mawii | reverse complement strand
CCGGATTCCCTGGTGCCCTGCGAGAGGGATGTCATGGGCCAGGTACAGTAACTTGTGGTGATACTTCTGGGGGACCACCAGCTGTCTCCTGATCCCCCATGACTCCACTTCCCTGGGGGGAGCCCATTCTCGGTACAGGAACCCCTTCTCCCACAGGAACCTCTCCTGGCAGCCTCTCCCCATGGTCCGGACCTCGCTAAGGCCGGCCAGGTCCCTGAACTTCCGCAAGGAGGGATCTCTCTGCAACTCGGCCTGGAACTCAACGGCTGGGGAAGGGAAGGGGCCCGGCTCCCTCGTGCTTGCTGAGCCTGAGGCTGTAGCCTTGTTGAGCCGGGTCCCTGGACACTCCATCCCAGCTGAGACAGGGTCCTGCACCCCCGGTACGGTACCCTCTCCATGGTCAGGGTGCAGTGCCCCTCGCCGGCTCTGACTACGGGTCACGACCAGGGCGCCCGGGGGTTGGCTTAGCCAGTTCTGTAGGTCCCCCCCATCAACACCTCTGTGGGCAAATGAGGATGCACCCCCACGTCCTTGGGGCCCTCCTTGTCCCCCCACTTCAGATGTACCCTTGCCACGGGCACCTTGAATGGGGTCCCACCCACCCCCGTCAGGGTCAGGTAGGTGTTGGGCACCAGCCGATCTGGGGCCACCACTTCGGGCCGGGCCAATGTCACCTCAGCACCCGTATCCCAGTATCCATAGACCTTCCTCCTGTCCACCTCTAGGGGAACAAGGCACTCGCTCCGCAGGGACAGCCCTGCGCCCCCCCTGTAAACTGAAAACCTAGAGTCCTGAGTGTCCAGCCCCCCAGAGGAGCTGGTCTGGGGCACTCCTCCTTCCTGAGCAGGTGGTGAACTGCCAGTCCCCCTTACCTGGGCTGTCTGCCCCTCGTCAGGCTGGGTCCATACCCAGTTAACCCTGTGGGGGTTCGGTCTGCTCAGGCTGTCCTTGAGCTTGGGGCACTGGGCCCGTATGTGGCCTCTCCGGCCACAGTTATAGCAGCTCATGTCCCATGGGTCCCCTCGAGAGGGGCGATCGGTCCTGATGCTGGACATTCCCCCTTTGAGGGGGTTCTCCGTATTCCCCCTTTGGGAGGTCCTGCGGTGACTCTCTCACTGCATCGTGGTGGGTCTGTTCCTTTGGGACTCCTCCCGGCCACCTCTTGGCCGGCCGTCCAGCGTGTCGCGGGTTCTCTGGCTTTTGTTCCTCCAACCACAGCCTTAGGTTGGATGGGCACCGCTTATACAGTTGCTCCAGCACAATCATTTTAACCAGGTCCTCCTTCGTCTGGGCCGCATCTGCCCATCTGCAGGCATACCCCTCCATGCGAATGGCCAGTTCGAGATATGTGCCCTCAGGGGTTTTATCCTGCCCCTGGAATCTTTCCCGGTACATCTCAGGAGTCAGCCCAAACTCGTGTAGCAGGGCCCTTTTGAACAGTTCATAGTTCCCTTTCTCTGCTGCTTCCATTCGGCCGTAAACCGCCAGGGCTTTGGGGTCTAGTAAGGGTATGAGACACCAGAGCCTGTCCGCAGGCCGTCTCAAAGGCCGTCAGGAATTCATCTATATCCTCCCCTTTCTTACGCGGGGCCATGATGCCCTTATCAAAGCTCCTTCTCACAGGCTTGGATCCCCCGTCACCCACCGCAGCCGGGGCCTCACTGCTCCTCAGCCTGGCCAGCTCCATCTCATGCTGACGCTGTTTTTCCTTCTCCTCCCTCTCATGCTGTCGCTGCTTCTCTTGGTCCTGTCACTCCTGCTCTCGGTCTTCCAACTCTCTCAGTCTCATCTCTCAGTCATATCCAAAGTGCCTCCGCTCCAGGGCTGGGGAACCCCGCCGGGAGGATCCCCTGCTGGCTGCCGGGGTCTGGGTGCCCTCAGTATTTGCGGGGCTTCCCCCAATCCTGCCCCTAGGCATAGGTGAGAGGGGCATCGAGATGTCCTCGGTAGCAGTCTGCCCCCTCCCCGTTGGGTCAGGCACCGGGGCTGGAGCTCCGTCTGCCGGGCAGCTCCCCTCAGAGGCAGGGCTCGGTGCATCCACACGATCCTTCTCCTCCAGCTGCGCAACCAGCTGGTCTTTGGTCAGCCTCGCAATGCGCAGTCCCCGCTGCCGGCACAGCTCCACCAGGTCGCTCTTAAGGCACTTGGCATACATCTTCCTGCTGGCCACTCGCAGGCCTGTGCTCTCAGCTTCCCACAGTTTCCAGGAGGAACCCCCTTATGTGCCAGCCCTTCTCACCACCACTCTCCCAGGGTCGAGCTGCCACTCTTCACCCCTAAGACTGCTCACCGCAGTGCCCAAGGGGACCCCGCTGCTGCAACAGACCTTCTCGCTGGTCACACACTCTCAGGGGTTAAGCGTAGCTCCTCCGCCCCCTGAAACTGTTTCTCTCTGGATCTTCAGCGCACCTGGTTCCCGTCAAGCCCCCCTTTGTTATACTGCTCCCCAATCACTTACTGCAGTAAGTGCCGTTCACGGGGTGCAGTAGATCCCACCACTGCCACCAGTTGTCACAGGGGGTGGGGGAGTCCCATTCCCACACCCCCCACTTCCTGGGATTCCCAGTGATTCTTAGCCAGCTAGTAGATCAGAAGGTTTATTGGAGATGCCAGGAACACAATCCAACTCCGAGCTTCTCAGTACAAACAGGCCCCTTAGGCCTTTCTGGGGGGCAGGGAGATGAGACCCCAAATCTGGGCTCCCCACCTCTCTTTCCCAGACAGCTTCTACTTGTCTTCAATCCCTCCACCCGTCTGCCTTCCTTTGTTCACTTCCCGGGCTGAAGATATCAACTCCCCTCCCCCCCTCATCTCAGGTTACAGCTCCAGGTATCTCCCTTCAGAAAAGCCTTTCCCCTAACAGGAAACTTTTAAGATCATGTCCACCCTTCTCCCTGCTTGTCACGAGTCAACAGTGTGCCCATGTTGCCAAGAAGGTTAACGGCATTTTAGGCTGTATAAGTAGGGGCATTGCCAGCAGATCGAAGGATGTGATCATTCCCCTCTATTGGACATTGGTGAGGCCTCATCTGGAGTACTGTATCCAGTTTTGGGCCCCACACTACAAGAAATGTAAAAATTGGAAAGAGTCCAGAGGGCAAGAAAAATGATTAGGGGAGCTGGAGCACATGACTTATGAGGAGAGGCTGAGGGAACTGGGTTTGTTTAGTCTACAGAAGAGAAGACTGAGGGGAGATTTGATAGTTGCTTTCAACTACCTGAAAGGGGGTTCCAGAGAGGCTGGATCTCAACTGTTCTCAGTGGTACCAGATGACAGAACACGGAGTAATGGTCTCAAGTTGCAGTGGGGGAAGTTTAGGTTGGATGTTAGGAGAAACTTTTTCCCTAGGAGGCTGGTGAAGCACTGGAATGGGTTCCCTACGGAGGTGGTGGAATCTCCTTTCTTAGAGGTTTTTAAGGTCAGGCCTGACAAAGCCCTGGCTGGGATGATTTAGTTGGGGTTGGTCCTGCTTTGAGCAGGGGGTTGGACTTCTGAGGTCCTCTCCCAGCCTTGATATTCCATGATTCTATGCTGGAACGTTTTCCAAAGCAGCTGAGTGCAAAGCTGCACAACTCAGGACTACACTGTTTACAAAGCCTCAGTTCAGACTAGCTGCCATCTCATATCCGGTCTCCAGGATTATTGATCGCTGCTATTGACAACCAGCATTTCTCCTGCCAGCAGAGGCCTTGCGTCCTCTAAGAGTTGCAGGAAACAGCTGTCTGAGACACTCTCTTTAGCCACAAGGCAATTCTCTAAAGAGTCATATTTTTGGAGTTTAACGTACCCATCATACACCCAACCCAACCACATCATATATCATTTGAAAGCTTATTTTATGTATGTTTAGATGAGGTATGTCAAATGATGCTGTAAACCTGTAGGTGAGGTGAAACAATGGTACCCAAAATGAAAGTCATTTTTTGCCAAGGTCCAAAACCACTGCAACATGAGTACAACTACAGTTTTTACTGTTCAAGTTTATTTCAACACCTTAATATGGTGTTTAGTCAAAACTACCAAATCACAATGTATTAAAAGCTTTTATTGCAACCTCATGCTCTGGGTGTCCCTGAGCCTCTAACTGCCAGAAGCTGGGACTAGAAAAATTGCCCTGTTCTGTTCATTCCCTCTGAAGCATCTGGCCCTGGCCTCTGTCAAACGACAGGATATTGAACTGGATGGACAATAGGACTGACCAACTCTGGCCATTCTTAGTCATTTCTGAAAAGATAGTGCTTGTTTAGGTGTCAAAAATAGCAAATAGCCCCCTCAACTCCACACCTTCTTCCAGTGCCCTGCCTCTTCTCACCCCCACTCCACCTTGTCATACCTATTTCCACTTCCCTCCCTGCACTTCCTGCGTGCCACTGAACAACTGTTCCACCGCATTCGGGAGGCACTGTGAGGAGGAGAGAGGAGTTGAACAGTGGGACCAGAAGTCCCAGACATGATTCCATCCCCGCCCCCGAGCATGCCCCATCCCTGCTCCTCTGCCTCCCTCCCATCCCTTCCTCCAGACTGGGGAACGGCTGTTCCACAGCATGCAGGCGGTACTGGGAGGGAGAGGAGTTGATCATCAGGGCCCACAGACCTCCTCGAGTACTCTCACAGACCCCAGTTTGAGAAGTGCTGTCCTAGTGTAATGCTTCTCTATTTGTAAGCTTTTGTACATACGAAGCGGCATCTAGAGTGCCTGACAGAAGGTTTTGATTTGTAATTGCCCATGCACGCAGCACTAGCCTTTGAAATTTTCTAGAAACTTTTTAATTCAGATACTTATGCATAGGTCAGTATTAGTGTTAGAGACTTCAAAGTGCTCACTAAACAAAAACGGCAACTTTGACATCAGTTAGTATCACTCTGTATATGATATTAACTTTAGCACAAGTCTGTATAGTTGTACAAAAACCAGTGATAGTGGGAATGCATTCTTTGAGAACTTTACCTCTAGAAAGGAAGTTACAGTCTGAGAGGACAAGCCCCTTAAAGCTTACATCAAAAAACCCCACTCTCCACAAACTTTACATTTTTTTATTATTTGTCAAGAAAATCAAAAGAATGCAAAACTGTAAAGAGGCCCCACGGGTGAACAGATTTCTGGAATGCTGGCAGAAAAAGCCAGGAAAGATTATTTGTATTGGGTATCTACTGGATGAGTTTTCAAGTTCAGATGATGCGCCACCAATACCCTCTCACAGGGATTGCTCTCAGAAACACATAAGCAAGTTGAGTTTGGCACGGCAGAGTTGTACTGAATCCAAGAAAGAAAAGACTGTGAATTTGATCAGACAGCAACATGTTCACCTGCTTCTACAGCCACCAGAGCAATCATGTCCTCCAGCAATTGGTTCTGTTACATTGTTTACTTGAGAAAAACAAGAGACAAGAAACTTCATAAAATAGAACCATGAGAGAGCGCAACCAGTTTAGGGGACATAGCACTTCAAAGAGATGACGTTGCAGACTAGCTGGAAATCTTGACGGCTAAGGATCCAATTTATCACTCAACATGCCTTTCTTGCTGCTTGAGTAAAATGAATTAAAGCAAAACCATCTAGTTACACTGCAACAGTAGTCGCCATATGCAACTGCATTTTATCAGCTGATTGGAGATACAGACTATGATCTTGTGTAGCAAGGTTTTTCTCCTGCCCAAGGATATATAAGATATAAACCCTACTCCCCTCAGATGTAGAAACTGCACGCTTTTTCAAGTTACAGGTAAGATTAGAAAGACCACTATGGTTCTACAATTTCATTCCATGCATAGCATGGACAAGGCAAGTGTACCATTGCTTTGTGCAGCAAAACATTAGATGAGCTTTCCAAGTTTCTAGTAAGCAGAAGCAGGAATGTAAGTCGTTCACATGAGAGGATACGTAACAAAGAAATAGATTAAATTAGTGTAATGACCCAGCCATTCCCAGTCTCTGTTTAACTCTAAATTGATAGTGTCCAATTTGCAAATTGATTCCAGTTCAGCAGCTTCTCCTTGGAGTCTGTTTTTGAAAGTTTTTCTGTTTTAAAATGGTCACCTTTAGGTCTGTTATTGAGTGACCAGAAAGAACGAAGTGTTCTCCTATTGGTTTTTGAATGTTATGATTCCTGATGTTGGATTTGTGTCCATTTATTCTTTTGCATAGAGAGTATCCGGTTTGGCTAATGTACATGGCAGAGGGGCATTGCTGGCACATGATGGCATATCACATTGGTAGATGTGCAGGTGAATGAGCTCCTGATGGTGTGGCTGATGTGATTAGGTCCTATGATGGTGTCAGTTGAATAAATATGTGGACAGAGTTGGCATCGGGCTTTGTTGCAAGGATAGGTTCCTGAGTTAGTGTTTTTGTTGTGTCATTACGCTAATTGAATCTATTTCCCTATGTTAAGTATCCTCACACTTTCTTGTCAACTATCTGATATGAACCATCTTGATTATCTATACAAAAGGGTGTTTTTTCCTCCTGCTGATAATAGCCCATCTAAATTAAATAGCCTCTTAGAATTGGTATGGCAATTTCCACCTTTACGTACGTACGTGTGTGTGTGTGTGTGTGTATCTATTTTACCTAGTGCGTGTTCCATTCTGTGCAGCCGATGAAATGGGCTATAGCCTACGAAAGCTTATGCTGAAATAAATTTGTTAGTCTTTAAGGTGCCATGAGTACTCCTGTTCTTTTTTCAAGGAACAATAGTAATTAGATCACGATACAGATATTTTGGTCCTTGCTCTTCACTACTTTCCAAAATGGAACACACAGATGACAGGTGGACTGAAACAGGCACCATTACCAACACAGCTGACAAGCAGTTTCATACTGTGCATGCAACTTCTGATACACTCACTCTTGGCTTTGCAACATACTTCCTATTGTGCGCACATTAATAGGATATGACTGTCATCCCTGTTTGGTATTAGGAAAAAGTCTGTGTTTACTGCTGTCAAAACAAAGGGAGCTTACTGCTTCAGAGATCTTGCAAAATTGACGGAGTGTGACAGCCAAGCTGCTCTTTCTGTGGCAAGGAAGTTGGGAGCAGTTATGGATAAGTAGAACAACAAAAAAGCCACAAAAACCTGAATTACCTGTACCTCTATCAATCATAAAAAAAAAAAAAAAAAGTCAAGTCACTGGTCTAACTTCCACCACATGAGGACAGTTTTGAAGAGTATGTCAAAAGACCACCCTGGCAAACAAGGATTTGGATGTCTTCATACACAGGTAAACCAGATATTGGATCACCAGTGCAACACAGATGGAAAAGTGTGAAAGATTAACTACTTCCTGTATTTTTCAAGGATCCAGTGGCATCTGAGCATCTACCAGACCTTTGTATTTGTGCCTGTCCAGTAGGGGGTCATTGCACAATCAACTGTGTCAGTAGTCAGAACAATCTTCCCTGCACAGAACTGTGTACATGCAAATGGTATTGAAGACTGTGGGGACCCATACACTCTTACCAGGGATCATAATGCTGAACAAGATCATGTTGATTAGAAATGTTACTGTGACGTGGTCCCCTCTGGTGTTATCCAGACCAGTGATCTGCTAGGTCATCCCAATCCTTGACTCTGGGAGCCAGCCGTACCCTGCTCACCTGTGAGAACCCCCACCCCCGGGCCATTCACGCAATTTCTGGCATGCAAGCTGCTCCCAGCTACTTGCAAGCGAATGACACTAGTCTATCTCCAGTCCCAGACACAATCTTAGGAACCTCTGTCTTGCAGTATCCAATTAAGCCCACTGGACACTGCAAGCTTATACGAGTTCATCAATTCAACAAAGAAATTGATATGTACCAGGCTTGTTATCCCAAGGGGAGCCTCTGCCACACTTCAAACCTTACGTGATTATAAGTCAAAGTTATACAAGTTAGAGTGGTTACCAAAATTTTATTTTTATATATATATATATATATATATATAAAGGCAGGTATATTAGTCTGAGGATGTGCAGGTCCCTGTTCCCTGGATAGCCAAACAAAGGCTACTCCAGGCCAATCAAGACACCTGGGGCCAATTAAGCACCTTCTAGAAAGGAGTAGAAACAGCTAGCCTAATTGGGACACCTGTAGCCAATCAGGGACTGGCTGAAACCAGATAAAAACCTCCCAGTTAGTCAGGTGGGCTGTGGGTGTCAGGAGCTGTGGAAGGAAGTTGTGCTGTTGGTGAGACTGAGTGGTGGACAACATATCATCCAGAAGGAAGGAGGCCCTGAGGTAGGGGTGAAGTGGAGTTTGAAGAAGCGGGGACTGCTGTGGGGAAGTAGCCCAGGGAATTGTATTGTGTTTTGTGCCTAAAAGGTCAGCCATCTTAGCTGATACTATTAGGGTCCCTGGGCTGGAGTCCGGAGTAGAGGGCAGGCCCGGGCTCCCCCGTTTCCCATCTTCCATACTGGCCTGTGATGAAGGTAACTCACTAGGTGGTGACTCTTGCCAATTATACTGAGAAAGGGAGGTCACTCTGGGGCCTAGATGAGTTTCTGAGGCCCCTAAATCTGCCAGGAAGCGCAGGACCCACAAGTACAGACTTGGAGCTTTGTCACTATATATAAAGCATGCAGTCTAACCTCTCAACCTAATAGACTGGGCTGCAACTAGATTAAGCAGTTTTTCTCACCCCACTGGATATTGCAGTTCAACACACAGGTTTGTTCCTTAAACCTGGGCTGATCTCCTGTGTTGGAGGTTTTTCTTCTCAGTGTCCTAGTTGCTTGCAGTAGAGGTGGAAGGCAGAAGGGCCCACTCTGTCTGTTTTATACTCTCAGTCCACGTGCTTGGGGAGCACAAGTCCAGGCATATCTGTGAGGCATTGCTGAGTCTCTCCTAGCACGGTTGAGCAATTCCCCTGGTGGGGCCTCATGCAGATAAGTAATCGCATTGTACTCCCTTGCCGGACAATGGCTGTTGATGGGCTGTTTCACACCCCACCTGGGCATTGATTACTTTCCTTGCTATTTCCTCTGGGGAGCTAATATCTAGCTGATTCCCCCAACTTACATGTTTTAGTGACAACCACACTACACAATTCCCATATGCATTAATGATAGACATATGGATAGAGAAATAACTTTCAGCAGATCATAACATTTCCTCTGATACATATGAAGCATGCCTTGTAAGGTAAGACCATGATTATATGAAAATGAGGAATATGGGGGTTAAAGCATGCTCTACCAAGGTTTAGCATATGGTGTCACCCCATGCTATTACATTTCAATACCTGTACAAATTTATTATTCACTTTTGTTTGCCCTTTACATTGTTTTTGTGATGCTTAGAAGTCACAAAAAAAATCCAATTTTATGTCTTGAAATAGAGTCATTAAAAACCAATAGAAACCAATGCAGACATCTATCAGACGCAGCTCCGTCCATTCCCTCCCTCCCCAAGAGAAAGCTGTATACATAGCATGTCCATGTATGGTTTAGTTAGTGAGCTATGTGGTGTTCTCTGGGAAGACAAAGTCCAAGAAATGGGCCTTGCATCTGAATGTAAACATTTTTAGTTCTTGTGAGAGTTCAACACCGTCTGCGGCACTCCCCTAAGAAATCTTATCCTGCATGGACAAGCTTCACCGCTGACATGGAGGGGGAGGGATATAGCTCAGTGGTTTGTGCACTGGCCTGCTAAACCCAGGGTTACGAGTTCAATCCTATAGGGCAAAAAATCAGTTGGATGATTTAGCTGGTGTTGGTCCTGGTTTGAGCAGGGGGTTGGATTAGAACCTCCTGAGGTCCCTTCCAACCCTGAGATTTTAAGACAGTTCCAGTGCTCCTGAAGAGTGGCACTGACAAGCCCCTTTAACTTCCTCACACAAAACCAATCCTCCATTTGGCACAAAATCTGCACGTGAGGTGCAGTTGATTAGTAGTCTTCGTTCTCAGTTCTCTTCCCCAGGCATGGAGCCCCTCAGCCCCCCAGGATGAAGTGAAAAGCACCAGCCACTCAGCTCTGCAACTTTCCATTCAAGTCTATACAGAAAAGACAAGGCAACCACAAGGGGGGGTCAGGCTGTCAGTAAACTTTTATTAAAACTCATTCCGTTATTAAAAACCCACCACAGAGCATGAGGCTCCCTGACCTGGAGGAGTCTGCACATAACCAGTTCCCAAAGGGATTTAGTTTTTGGCATAGATATGGTCCAGCGCATTCTGGGCATCTGTGATCTGCTGCTGCAGTCTCTGTCTGGTAGACTCGTTAGTGGCTTTTTTCAGCATGCCTTTCATTTCTTCCACAATAGCCCGGTAACCCGCAGTGTTGTGGAACACGCGGATGGCCCGGTCCCCACATGACACAAGGTAGTGACTGTTAATGTCAAAGACCAAGTCCGTGATGTACTCTGCATGGACACTGACGAAGTGCTCCTCCTTCTCCCCCCTCCGGGTGTTGTACACAGTGATGCTGGTGCCGCTTGAGATGGCCAGCACACGAGCATCAGGGGACAGGGCAATGCGACAAGGCTCCATCCCTTCACTCTTCCCTGTCAGGAGCAGATAAGGATCCTGTTGCTTCTTGTATTCTACATCTGTGTCCCACAGCTTCCACGTGCCATCCTTTGAAACCGTCGCCATCCTACGGCAAGAGAGCACACACGTCACAGCTGCAAAGAGCCAAGGCAGCGCCATTCCTCTCTCCATCCCTCCAAACCACAGCCCGGTATGGAACAGAAAGAAGGAACAACTCTCCTGAACAGTGCCGCCTGCAGGGAGAGAGAGCTGACCCCATTATCTGGGGAGAGGAGAAGGTCAGTGCTCATAAAAGCAATTCCCTTCAAACATGAGCATACGGGCCTGCGACCGAAGGAACAGTCTCCAGCGTTAATGTGAACACGAGTCTTCATTCTCCATCCACGTGGGGAGGACTGGCTCTGTACTATGGTTCACACACTCTCTCTGGAGCCTGGGAGGGAGAAGTGGGACGCTGCCTGGGGGAGCGCAGTCTCCATGCTGGCTCAGATTTACTGCCATAGATTCCTTTTCCCAAGCTTCCCAGTGGTTAGGATGGGCAGAGTTTTGGGGCCACTGAGAAAGGGGAGTCCACAAAGGCTCACTGCTCCTGTACAGTAGAAGGGGCAGCGAACAAGCCACAAGGGCAGGGGATACGGTCACTTTTCAGGGTAGCTCCTTACCGTCTGGAGTCATTGGAGAAAGACAAGGAGTATACGCCAGCAGTATGGCCCTTCAGCTCAAATGCCCTGGTCACCTCCCGGAAGTCTCCTCCCTTGCCGAAGCACACCTCCCATACCTTCACGTCAGGGGTGAAACCACACGATGCTACAAACCTGGGGAGGGGAGAGCATGAGTGTGCATCAGTTATGCTAGCCCAGTCACTAAGCACCTCCCAGGCCCATGACAGTGTCCGAATGATTCCATGTTTGGATCCCTCCCTAAACACTTTGAAGAAATAAAAAACAACCAGCTGGGGGGGACCAAAAAATGCCAAAAAGCATTCAGGGTGCTGGCTGATGCTGTGTGGAGATGTGAATCACAGCTTGGGTCACACAGAAAACTAGATGAGGAAGACTTGTGGCACCTTAGAGACTAACCAGTTTATTTCAGCATAAGCTTTCATGGGCTATAGCCCACTTCATCGGATGCATAGAATGGAACAGAAGTAAGATGCATTTATACACAGAGAAAGCAAAAAAAAAAAAAAAGGTTGTACATTAGCATACCAATTCTAAGAGTGTTTAATTTGGATGGGCCGTTATCAGCAGGAGAAAGAAGTACCTTTTGAAATGGAATCTGTCTGACAGGAGAAATACAACTACAGAAGGTAAATTAACTAGGGAAATGCAATCAATTAGGGTAATGAGCGAACCATTCACAAGTTGTATTTAGTCCTTGGTTATTGTATCCAATTTGAAAATTAATTCCAGTTCCTCAGTTTCTCGTTGGAGTCTGTTTTGGAAGTTTTTCTGTTTCAGAACTGACACCATCAAGTCTTTAATGGAATGGCCAGGGAGATTGAAGTATTCTCCTACTGGTTTTTGAATGTTATGATTCCTGATGTCAGATTTGTGTCCATTTATTCTTTTGCTAGAGACTGGCCGGTTTGACCAATGTACATAGCAGAGGGGCATTGCTGGCACATGATGGCATATATCAGAAAACTGGTTTCACCTGCCACCAAGTCATCACTGCAGTGACAGGGTGAATGGCAATCCCAAGGGGTCAGTATGGGACAGGCTGCTGCAGAGAGACCGCCCCAAATAAAGAAAATCCTGGGCATTGCATGTTTCTAGCCCAGCGATAGGGGAGCACAAACACCTGCCTTCAGGGGTCAGATCCTCTAGTGCCTAAGCTTGGAGTCTGATGAGCTCATGGTCTCACTGGTGAGAGATTATTACAGAGCGATCTTTGTTAATGGACAATGTCCACTATGAAAATCACATTTCCATCAGGAGATCTGGTCAAAGTAACCCCTGCAATGTTCTTAAACTTGAAAAAACAGTAACGCATCTGCATCTCTGACAGCACAAGGCTAATCAGTCTCAAATCTGACGAGACGCCCTTTCCCAGACTTCAAGAGTGGTTAGCAGTAACAGAAGCAGCAATGCTGAAGGTGAACAGGCAGCAAGCAGGTGTAGAAAGGGAAGGAGAGAGAAGTCAGAACATGCTGGGTGGTACCACTTTTAGACCATCCCAAAGGCCCTTCTAACCAAGCAGGGGAACATAACCCTTCATAATTTCAAGGGGTTTTAGAAGTAGGATGTACAGTAGACTCTCGATTATCCAGGATTGGGTTAACCAGGTTGTGGATTAACCAGGATGTCAAAAAAAATATGTGCAACTCACAGGGTCGGCTCTGGCTTTGTTGCCGCCCCAAGCACCCCCCAAAAAAACCACCACCAGGGCGCAGGGTGGCTGGTGAACCAAACCCCCACCCACATTTCGTATGGATGGTGATTATCCAGGATTTTATTAACCAGGATTAATTTTTTCCCTATCATCCCGGATAATCGAGAGTCTACTGTACCATTTAAAAGTGGATCTATTGAAATTTTTTAAAAATTAATCAACTACAAACAATTCAAGCTGATGATGCCCCTTTGGGAAAGAAGTGAGACTCCTGGCCTGTTTTATTTCTTGTGCCCCTCACACTCTCTGATGGGAGGAGACAGTATCCTGATCCCCCAGCCCCTTGGCACCAGTCTTGTGTTCCTCACCGCCCACAAGGAGATACAGATGCAAAGGCGTTGTTCATCTGGTTAGTGTTGATGTTGGCCAGAACTTCACCCTTCAGGTCCCAGATCAGGATGGTTGTGTCGCTGGAAGCTGTCATGATGAACTTCCCTAGGGAATGTAGGACAAAGATTAGTAGTCTCCCAAGTCTAGTGTTAGTCGGCCACACAAAAGAACAAGCTAGCAGCCAAGCAGTCATATTGCCCAAGATTCCTATGGACTGTCCCACCCACCACCAGGAAAGGAATGTCTAGTCTGAAAGCGATCCACTCCCAGACATCAGGGAGAGGAAGGAAAAAGCAAAAGAGTTCCAATTCTGAGAGCTGTGGGGTGGGGGAGACATCCACTGAGCTCCCCTCTTCCTGGATGGAATGGCAGAGAGGCACAAGGCTGGCAAAAGCTCATTAAGAGGAGGAAGTTTTAACTGCCCTTGGACCAAAATTCTCCGCTCTGCACTTGACTGGGCTTACCATTTTTGGGGGGTGGGGGGAGAGAAGTTGTAAAGAACAGGGCAGGAAAAGACAGTTATCTTTCGTAACTGGTGTTCTTCGAGATGTGTTGTCCATTCCAAGCAGGTGTGCGCGCGCCAGCCGGAAGGCTTTTCCCTAAGCAGCATCCGTAGGGTCGGCTCAGAAGCACCCTGGAGTGGCGCCACTACTGACCCCCCCCACCCCCTCAGTTCCTTCATGCCGTCACTCCGACAGAGGGTGGGGATTGGAATGGACATGAACATCACATCTCGAAGAACACCAGTCACGAAAGGTAACCGTCTTTTCTTCTTCAAGTGATTGTTCAGGTGCATTCCAAGCAGGTGACTCACATTTCAGGTGGTGGGGTCGGAGTCCGCTACTGACTGAAGCCCCGCGCGACCAAAAGCCGCATCGTCTCTGGCCTGCTGAGTGATGGCCTAGTGCGTCGTGAACGTGAAGAATGGAGGACCTCGTGGCAGCCTGGCAAACCTCCTGAGCGGGGACTTGTGCCAAGAGCGCCACAGACAAGGCTTGGGCCCCAGTGGAGTGGGCTGTGCCCGTCCCTCCGGTCACTTTCACCCGACTAACATTCACAGATGCAGGACGTGATTCATGAGGAGATGGGCCTCCCTGTCTCATCCCAGAGTATCATTCTATCTGCCACCGCCACAAAGACCTGGACGGACTTCCTGAACGGTTTAGTTCTTTCAATATAAAACGACAGGGCTCTCCGAACGTCCGAAGAGTGCAATCGGCGCTCCCTGCTGGACGAGTATGGCTTGGGACAGAACACAGGAAGAAAAATGTCCTGGCCCATATGGAATGGAGAGATCCCCTTGGGGAGAAAGGCTGGATGTTGTCTGAGCTGGATCTTGTCCTTGTGAAAGACAGTGTAGGGGGACTCCGATGTGAGGGCCCTGAGCTCTGACACCTGCCTGGCCGAGATACTAGCCATCAGGAACGGGACCTTATATGACAGGAACAGCAGGGAGCACATGGCCAGGGGCTCGAAGAGAGGGCCCGTAAGGACGGAGAGGACCAAATGGAGATCCCAGGCCAGAGCAGGTTGTCACGTGTGCGGGAACAGCCTCTCCAGGCCCTTGAGGAAGCAGCTGACCAGGGGGTTTGTGAAGACCAGAAAGCCATCAGCACCTGGGTGAAAAGCAGAGATGACTGCTAGGTGGACTCGCACCGAGGAAAGTGACAGCCCCTGCTGCTTCTAGTGGAGAAGGTAGTCCAGTATGAATGGAATAGGGGTAAGCAATGGAGCTTGCCCTCACTACTCTGCCCAGATGGAGAAGTGCTTCTGTTTGGCTGTATACATGGCCCTGGTGGAGGGCTTCCTGCTACCAAGGAGCACCTGCCATATATGATGAGAGCAGGCCAGTTCAACGGGGCTCAGCCATGGAGCCTCCAGGCCGGTCAGGTGGAGAGACTCCAGACTCGGGTGCCGGAGACTGTGATCCTGCAAGATCAGGTCCGGAAACAGGGGCAACTAGAAGGGCGCCATCATGAACATTTACAGAAGCTACACGAACTAGTGCTGGTGTGGCCTTGCTGGCGCTACCAGAATGACCCACGCCCAGTCCCTGCGAATCCTGAGGAGCACCCTGTGGACCAATGGGATTGGCGGAGAGGCATACAGCAGGCCATGTGTCCATGGGAGGGAGAAAGCATCCGCAATTGACCCCGAGCTGAGGCCCATAAAAGAACAGAACCTGCAACACTGCATGTTGTCTGGCATCATGAATAAGTCTAGCTGGGGAGACCTCCAGAAACAGAAGATTGAAGTCACCACATCCCTCCTGAGGAACCACTTGTGGCCACGGAAGGACCAGCTGAGAGAGTCCACCAGACTGTTCTGTACCCGTGGTAAATAAGACGCCATCAGGTAAATATTGTGCTCCACGCAAAAGACCCAGCCTAGGGGAGAGGAGCCTGCACCCCCAATTGTTGATACAGAACATCACTGAGGTATTGTCTGTGAGAACCACCACACACCTGCCTGCTAGGTCGGGTCTGAAAGTCTGGCAGGCCAGGCACACCGCCCTCAGCTCCCTGGCATTGATACGCACAGAGCGGTCCTCCCGGGACCAGAGGCCCTAAGTCCGAAGGTTCCCTAGGTGGGCACCCCAGCCCAGGTTCAATGCGTCCATGACGAGGGACAGGGAGGGCTGAGGACTGGAGAAAGGCACTCCTGCACAGACCTCTCGGATCCAGCCATCACTGGAGAGAGTTCAAACACTGGCTTCGGCAGTGTAACCACTGTATACAGAGCGTCCCAAGACGGTCGGTACATCGACACCAGTCAGGACTGGATGGAGCTTGAGTCTGGCATGGTGCACCACATACGTACAAGCAGCCATATGCCCCAGAAACCTCAAGCATGTTCTCACTGTGGAAGTCAGAAAACGTTTCAGGCCCAGAATGTCAGACAGGTACTGGACTCCAGTAGATATGCCCTGGCCTGTGTGGAGTCTAGGATTGCCCCTATGAACTCTATCTTCTCAACAGGGGATACGGTGGACTTGGCCTCGTTCAGCAGAAGACCAAGCTCGAGAAAAGTCTGCCTGATAAACATCACCTGAGCTTCCACCTGGGGTTTGGAGCGACTCTTGATGAGCCAATTGTCGAGGGAGGGGAACACCTAGATGTGGTGTTTGTGTAGGAAGGCCGCCATGACCGCCACGCACTTTGTGAATGTCCTCAGAGCCATTGACAGCCCGAACGGCAGGACTGCGAACTGGAGGTAGCCCATCCGAGATAGTGTCTGTGTTGAGGTATTAGTGCAATATGAAAATACGCATCCTTCAAGTCAAGGGCGGCGTACCAGTCTCCTGGATCCATGGAGGGGCTGATGGAAGACAGGAAGCTCAGGTTCCGCATGGTCTCCTTTACGAACTTGATCAGACATCTCAAGTCCTGAATGGGTCTGAGGCCCCATTTTGCCTTTGGTATGAGGGAAATATTGGGAATAGAACCCCTGGCCCCTTAGCTCTTGAGGAACTTCCTCCATAGCTCCTACCGCAACAAGGGACTGCAACTCCTGGAATAAGAGCTGCTCGTGAGAGGGGTCCCTGAAGAGGGACAAGGGGGGGAGGCTAGTGGGGTGGGAGGGAAGTGGATCGAATACTCCCTTTCTACTGTGTGAAGTACCCAGCGGTCCGAGGTAATATGGGACCATACACAGTAGAAGGGGGATAGACGGGACGAGAAGGTAAGAGTGGGAGGATCCAAGGCCCTGACAGGTAGGCCGTCCCCAACACCACCATCAAAATTGGGGCCTGGGCCCTGACGGGGGTTTTGGTTTCAGAATATGCCAGCCAGATTCTACAAGCTTCAGGGACGTAAGGCTGTAAGTGTGTCCCCCTTGCTCATCACAGTCTTGTGAAGAGTACTTGTAAGGAAGCTCAGTTCCCGAGTCTGCACTGATGCTCAATCCCTTCAGTCTCCATGGGGTGCACCAGGTTAAGAATGGTTGACTTGGAAGTAAGACAGAGTCACGGGGTGGGGGAGTCCCATTCCCACACACCCCACTTCCTGGGATTCCCAGTGATTCTTAGCCAGCCAGTAGATCAGAAGATTTAGTGGAGATGCCAGGAACACAATCCAGCTTCGAGCTTGTCAGTACAAACAGGCCCCCTTAGTCAGGCCCTTCTGGGGGGCAGGGAGATGAGACCCCGAATCCGGGCTCCCCACCTCTCTTTCCCAGACAGCTTCTACTTGTCTTCAATCCCTCCACCCGTCTGCCTTCCTTTGTTCACTTCCCGGGCCATAGGTGTCAACTCCCCTCCCCACTCTCATCTCAGGTTACAGCTCCAGGTATCTCACTTCAGAAAAGCCTTCCCCCTCCAGTGAAACTTTTAAGATCATGTCCACCCTTCTTCCTGCTTGTCACAGAGTTTCCTTTTTCTGTAACTGGTGTTCTTCGAGATCCATTCAACTTAGCTGTGTGTGCTTGCCACGTACATCGGTGCCAGCAGCTTTTCCCTCATCAGTATCCATAGTGGACCAGCTCTGGCACCCCCTGGAGTGGGGTGCACATATCACAGCATATAGGGTGCCGCCCACCACCTCCACCTTCTGTTCCTTCTTGCTGGAAACTGTGACAGTGGGGAAGTAGGGCAGATCATTGAATGGATACGAATAACATCTCGAAGAACACCAGTCATAGAAAAAGGTAACTGTCTTTTCTTCTGAGTGATTACTCATGTCCATTCAATTTAAGTGACTCCAAGCAGTACCCTGGAAGCAGGTACGGTGTTCATAGACATGTAGATTGTAACACAGCTCTGCTGAACCCAGCATCATCCTTGGCCTGCTACGTGATGGCATAGTGGGCCGTGAACACGCATACCAAGGACCACATCATGGCGTTACAGATGTCCTGGATTGGAACATGTACCAGGAAGGCCACAGAGGATGCCTGCGCTCTAATGGAGTGGACACTTCCTGTTCTGCCTGGTGGTGAAGAGATCCACTTGGGGAAATCCCCACCTCTGGAAGATAGCACAGGCTACCTCTGGGTGGAGAGCACACTCTTTGTGAGAGGAGAAGTCCCTGCTTAGGTAATCTATTAACATGTCCTTGACTCCCGCGAGGTGACACTTCTAGATGGATTCCGGGGTCAAGGCAGAAACCCCAAAGACGGAGTGCCTCTTGGCACAGGGCCGGGAACCGAGCTTCCCTCGTGTGTTGATACACAACATGGAGGCTGTATTGTCTGTCAAGACTCTGACCACTCTGCCCAACAGGTGAGGAAGGAAGACTGTACATGCCCTGCAGACCACCCTGAGCTTTTTGACAAATGTCAAATGTGTAACATCATCTCTTCTGGGGACCATGAGCCTGGGTCTGGAGATCGCCAGCTTTCTCCCCACCTTATGGTCTTCTCATCCAGCCCAGACTTCTTTAACGTGCTGGCAACAATACTGTGGGAGTCAAGGAAGAGCACGTCCACTGCTTTCCCCTCCTCCACAGAGCCAGTTATCTCATCACAGAAGGCTATTAGGTTAGTCAGGCATGACTTCCCTTGGTCAATCCATGCTGACTGTTCTGATCACCTTCCTCTCCTCCAAGTGCTTCAGAATTGATTCCTTGAGGACCTGATCCATGATTTTTCCAGGGACTGAGGTGAGGAGAAGTATGGGCTGAATGAATGGACCGTAAGTTGGATAGAAAGCTGGCTAAATCATCGGGCTCAACGGGTCCTGATCAATGGCTCCATGTCTATTTGGTAGCCGCATTCAAGTGGAGTGTCCCAAGGGTCGGTCCTGGGGTCAGTTTTGTTCAATATCTTTATCAATGATCTGGAGGATGGTGTGGACTGCACCCTCAGCAAGTTTGCAGATGACACTAAACTGGGAGGAGTGGTAGATACGCTGGAGGGTAGGGATAGGATACAGAGGGACCTAGACAAATTAGAGGATTGGGCCAAAAGAAATCTGATGTGGTTCAACAAGGACAAGTGCAGAGTTCTGCACTTAGGATGGAAGAATCCCATGCACTGCTACAGACTGGAGATCGAATGGCTAGGCAGCAGTTCTGCAGAAAAGGACCTAGGGTTTAGAGTGGACCAGAAGCTGGATATGAGTCAACTGTGCCCTTGTTGCCAAGAAGGCTAATAGCATTTTGGACTGTGTAAATAGGGGCATTGCCAGCAGATCGAGGGACATGATGATTCCCCTCTGTTCGGCATTGGTGAGGCCTCATCTGGAGTACTGTATCCGGTTTTCAGCCCTACACTACAAGAAAGATGTGGAAAAATTGGAAAGAGTCCAGAGGAGGGCAACAAAAATGATTAGGGGGCTGGAGCACATGACTTGAGGAGAGGCTAAGGGAACTGGAATTGTTTAGTCTACAGAAGAGAAGACAGAGGGGATTTGATAGCTGCTTTCGACTACCTGAAAGGGGGTTTCAAAGAGGATAGATCTAGACTGTTCTCAGTAGTGGCAGATGACAGAACAAGGAGTAATGGTCTCACGTTGCAGAGGGGGAGGTTTAGGTTGGATATTAGGAAAAACTTTTTCACTTGGAGGGTGGTGAAGCACTGGAATGGGTTACCTAGGGAGGTGGTGGAATCTCCTTCCTTAGAAGTTTAAGATCAGGCTTGACAAAGCCCTGGCTGGGATGATTTAGTTGGGGTTGGTCCTGCTTTGAGCAGGGGTTGGACTAGAACCTCCTAAGGTCCCTTCCAACCCTGATATTCTATGATTCTATAAAAAGGATCTTGGGAACAGGCCAATAGGTCGCCCTCAGGCATACCCTCAAAATGGGTGCTTGTCATCTGCTTACTGTATGTTGAGCCCAACTATGATGTAGATGGGGTTGGTGGCCAGGGCGCCTCTTGTAGCCCCTGGGTTTTTATGGGGAGGCTCCCAGCAAGGGTGGCTCCCCTAGCTCTGAGGCTGCTGTGGCTTAAACTGCATGTGGGCAGGGCCAGAGATGTACAGGCCCAATGTTTTCAGTGTCGTGCGGGAATCTTTCAAGCCATGGAGTTAATTGTCTGTTCTGTGAACAGGGCCTGCCCATTGAAAGGGAGGTCTTGCATTGACTGCTGAGTCTCTAAGGAAAGACTAAAGAGGAGTAGCCCTGAACAATGAGATTGCCCGTATCATGGCATTGGCTGTGGTGTCCGCCATGTCCGATGCCGTCTGGAGAGTTACTCTGGCCACAGTCGAGCACTCATCCAGGATCACTCGTAACATCTTCCTTCAGGTCTCAAGAAGGGCACTCTTGAATGGGGTCATGGCCTGCAACATATTAAAATCATAGCGGCCTAGGAGGGCCCAATGGTTGGCCAGCCGCAGGAGGACAAATAAACTTTATGCCCAAACAAGTCTAGTCTTCTTAAGTCTTTATTCTTAGGGGTAGCCCCTGGTTGACCGTCTCCCCCTGTGGTTGACCACCTCTATCACTAAGGCATTGGGTGCAGGGTGGATATAAAGGTATTCGTGACCCTTGGATGGCACAAAGTACTGCCCTCTGGGGCATCGAAGACAAGGAGGAGGAGGTTTGCCAGAGGGTATTTGTAATTTTTACGACACCCTCATATAGGGGCAAAGCTACCCTGGCCGGGGCTACAGGGCAGAGACTATCAAAGAGGAAGTCTGCTGGCTCCTCTAACTCCTGGGCCTGGAGGCCCAAGTTGGTGGCGACCCTTTTTAACAGCTCCTGATGTGTCTTAGCATCATCCAGGGGAACCAGTGGAGGAGGCCCAACTATAGCCTCGTCTGGCGACAATGAGGAGGAAACTGGTACCAAGGGGTCCTCTGCACCTGGGGTGGACTGGCAGCTTGCTCATCCACTTCCTCCTGTGCCTAGAGGGTGCCTGCAGCCAAGATCTCTTGAACTGGAGGGGAATGGAGGAGGGAGGTAGCCAGGCTCTACGAAGCTCCAGATACCAAGTGGGTGGCCTGGGAGGGCTGAATGAACCCCCATGAGTTCCATGGGTACCACTGTGCCGGTCATGGAGTCGGAAGCCACAGGGCTGGCTGCAGTGCTGTTGATGTAGTCTGCACCATGGATATTGGAGCTTATCCCGCAGCTTGGGAGCCTTGCTCCGAACCCAAGCTAGAGCCTCAGTGATCGCTCCCCTGCGACCAAGATGTGGCTGAGAGGTGGCTCTGTCCCCATAAGTACCAGTTGCCCCTCCTGAAATTGGATCTGGCGGACTTCAGCAAGCGCCTGGATCGGGGCCTCGGCGACCAGCAGCACTCGGTGGATCCGCAACGGCCCCGGGCCGGCAACCTATGCCTCACTCTTGACAAGCAGTACCAGGAACCAGAGCGGGCATGAAGCCGCATGTGGTGACGCCACCCTGGGGGATTGGCAGCAGTCTGGATAACAGTACCATTGGTCCCTTGACCTGTCCCTGTAGTGGTATCGGTGCCAGAGATTTGGGTGCCAACTCCGAAACTCCTGCCAGGGGATGCAGGCCTCCGGAAGTCTGCACCTGGTCACCAGCAAGCTACACCTCGAGTCTCTCTGCCCTTGTCCGAGGTCCGGAGACCAGATGGGGCTGCAAAACTTCAGCCTATCATGGTCAGATGCGTGTTGGCTGTGAGAGGATGAATGTTGGCGGCATGTCCCTCACAACGGGGAATATTGCCGTAGAGGTGGAAACTAGTCCAAATGTGGGTTTGCCCTATGACACTGCAGGGGCCGGAGTGGGCAGCACCCAGAGGGACATAATCTCGTGCCACTTGCAAGGCCTCTGGTGTGGGTGGCACCCAGAGCTGATAAAGGACCTCCATCACTTTCCGGGGTAGCCGGTGGGGAGTGGGCTGGGCTACAACACCCGACCCAAGTTGGGACCCGAGATCTGGAAAGGGGGGGGAAAGGTGCCCAAGACAGGTCCTTGCTGCACCCCCGATTTGTCCTTTCCCTTGTGGGATGGTGAGACCTTTGCTCCATCTTCTTGGCTGGTGCCATATAAAAGGGGACCAGTGCCAGCTCACAGAGATCATGGTGCTCGGCACCGAATCAGAGCACCGCTCTGGCATCAGGGTAAGCGCAGACTCAATAAGGAACGCTTTCAAGTGAATGTCACGCTCCTCCTTCATCCTGGGCTTGAAGGACTTGCAGATTCTGCACTTATTAATGGGGCCCTTTGCCCACACACTGTAAACAACTGTTATGTGGATCGCTAACGGCATTCCCCATCCCAACTTGAAATCCCATTTGGGACCTACTATGTCTTTAACAAATAGGGAAACTAAAACTAGAGGGAAACTACATACAATACAGTAACTCCCCACTTAATGTCCTCTCACTTAACGTTGTGTCAATCCTACTCAACTACAGAACATGCTCCATTTAAAGTTCATAGAATCAAAGAATCTCAGGGTTGGAAGGGACCTCAGGAGGTTCTAGTCCATTCCCCTTCTCAAAGCAGGACCAACCCCAACTAAATCATCCCAGCCAGGGCTTTGTCAAGCCTCACCTTAAAAACCTCTAAGGATGGAGATTCCACCACTTCCCTAGGTAACCCATTCCAATGCTTCACCACCCTCCTAGTGGAAAAGATTTTCTTAATATCCAATCTAAACCTCCCCCTCTGCAACTTGAGACCATTACTCCTTGTTCTGTCATCTGCTACCACTGAGAACAGTTGAGATCCATCCTCTTTGGAACCCCCTTTCAAGTAGTTGAAAGCAGCTATCAAATCCCCCAGCAGTCTTCTCTTCTGTCGATTAAACAATCCCATTTCCCTCAGCCTCTCCTCATAAGTCGTATGCTCCAGCCCCTAATCATTTTTTAACACCCTTCGCTGGACTCTTTACAATTTTTCCACTTCCTCCTCCTAGTGTGGGGCCCCAAAACTGAACACAGTACTCCAGATGAGGCCTCATCAATGCGGAATAGAGGGGAATCTTCACATCCCTTGATCTGCTGGAAATGCCCCTATTTATACTACCCAAAATGCTGTTAGCCTTTTTGGTAACAAGGGCACACTGTTGACTCATATCCAGCTTCTCATCCACTGTAACCCCTAGGTCCTTTTCTGCAGAACTGCTGCCTAGCCACTCGGTCCCTGGTCTGTAGCAGTGCATGGGATTCACACCCCTACTGTATGTTCCATTCTATGCACCTGATGAAGTGGGCTGTGGCCCAGGAAAGCTTATGCCCAAATAAATTGTTTAGTCTCTAAGGTGCCACAAGTACTCCTTGTTCTTTTTACGAACGCAGACTAACACGGCTACTGCTCTGAAACCTACAGACAATGATGTGATCTCTTTTGCAGCCACAATTCTAAGCAGGGTCACAGAACATCAGAAATAAGTCTTAATCCATCAGGACCTGTGAGTATTAACAGTAGAGTAGCTAAGGTCCCACTGTTGGGAACAAGGTTTTGTTACATGGATCCCAGAAGCTCACGATGAGCACCCCGTTCCTCATCCTATCTGCCTGCATTTGGAGAGATTCTTATCAGTTAAACACACATCTGTGTGTCAGAATACAGCGTGTACAGTGTTATAGACCAGACCTTATTGCAAGTAGAATCTCTGAAGAGTCAAGGAGGGAGAACATATGCACTGGGAAGTGAATTTAAATGTTCCTGGCTCTTACAGGAAGAATTAAATATATCCACTCAACACATGAGAAGTGGAGACAGACGTGTTAAGTGACTTCTCCAAGGTCACTCAGCCAGTTACTGAGCTGGAGTTAGATCCGAGGGGTGACCAACGCTCAAACATGCTGTTGCTCTTCAGAAAGTACAAGGCAGATGGCTCACAAGCCCAGATGAAAGGGGGTGGCCATGTCTCTGTACCTGTCTCGGCAATTCCGATGTTGATGATGGGGGCTTTGTGCTTCTTTGGGAAGTCCTCAGGGGCTGCAGTGAAAGTGAAGTTGCCATCCCCCTTCTTGGTCATTTTAAAGACACGAATGGTGTCTCCGTTTGCCAGCCAGGTGATGAAGGCTCTGAATGAAGGAAGGAGAGTCATTTCTTGTAGCCAACAGAATGAACAAACCACTGCAGAACGTCACAGACCACATGTAGGCGTGTTCATCTCACGCTGAGCTTATTTGTGTGCACCTAGCTAGATTGCAAGGGATATAGCTAGGTAACTAGAGGCAACCAATCCAGGAACTTTCTTAGAGTTGTCTCCTATTTGCAATGGCCTGAGTGTAGCTCTTTGTACAGAATTTAGTGCTGGTGAGAAATTCTAGATGGCAGCTCTGATGACTGAATCCTCCGTTTGTCCCCAGAGTAGGTAGAACATGGGTGGAAGCAGCAGGGCAAGCTTCCCCGTCACCAGAGCTCTGACCCAGAGATGCCTCTTCTCAGACACAGTCAAATGGGCTCCATAGCTCCTACCCCTTTGCGAGAATGCCAAGTGTGACACCTAGTGCCCATTTTGACGGTGGTTTTGGTGATGCAGGCACCTGCCATTGGGTATTACACCAAGACCCCCAGCTCACTCCATACAGGCTGGTCAAACAGTCAGAAGATAACTTTTGATCCCTACAGTCTGTGCTGGAGTCAAATCAATAAGGTAAAGGGTTAACACTACATGTGAACAGGCACAACCAAGGAAAGATGGCTGAGGTCAATACTGCGGTTAAAGAGATTTGGCCAGTTTTTATATTTAAAGACCACAGCTTATCATCCTGGCCAATATTCTCTCATTGTTTCCTTGGGTACAGAGAGATTAGAATGCAGTAGACTCTTGATTATCCAGGATGATAGGGAAAAATTAATCCTGGTTAATAAAATCCCGGATAATCACCATCCACAGGAAATATGGGGGGTGGGTTGTTTCACCAGCCACCCTACGTGAGGGGGAAGGGGGTGTTGGTTCACTGGCTATCCTGAAAGCAGGTGGGTGGTTTGTGTGTGTGTACTTGGGGAGGCAACAAAGCCAGACCCGGTCCTGTGAGTTACGCGTATTTTTTTTGACATCCTGGTTAACCCAATCCTGGATAATCCAGAGTCTACTGTACATCTTGTGTCTCGTCTTGCACCTCAGTTGTAAACCCCTTGAGGCAGAGACTGTCTTTTTGTTATTTGTACTGTGCACAGCCCAATGGGGGCTGGGTCTATAGATGGGCTCCTACGAACTACATTAATGCAAGTCATAAAACAGACTCCAGAATCATTTGTACTTTGCGTAATGTAAATGTGCTGACAAACAGCTGCAGCTCTGCTCACAGCACTGGGCCTGAGACCCTGGGAAGTGCTTCAGCTTGCCAGCCTGCACAGTTAACCTCCCACTCAAATCCATTTTCCTGTTGCCAGGCCCAGATGATGGGGAGAGGGAGAAAGAAGCTGAAGTCAGAGCCTAGCTTCTGGGACATTGGGAGCCTGCAGGAGTAGGAACAGGCCAATTCTGAACTCACTAATCCCTGTGAAAAGGAAGAACTAATTTTCAGGTGAGGGAATTTACTTGTTCAGATCAGCAAGGATCTAATAACTCTTCCGGGGCAGACTGTGCTGGACAAGATCCTGCTCCCCCACTTGGGTCTTTGTAATAAGAAGGGCTATCCTGTCAAGCTAGGAAAAGAAACCCCTTCCTTTGTAAGTCTGCTGCTTTGATTTCCCAACCCCACTCACAGCAGTCACTTCTCACCTGGAATCTGGGGTGAAGCGGACCAAAGTGGCATGGTCCAATTCCACATTGGCTCGCATACAACGGTGCTCACGCTCCAGGAAGTCTTTGGTACTCCAGATCCGGACAGTGCGGTCATCAGCGCAAGACACCAAGTACTTGCCATTGCTACTGAAGTCAAGGCAGGTTACGCTCCCACTGTGACCCTGCAGAAAACCAGCATGATCAGCACCAGCTTTTTGTGTGATGAATGGAACAGGTAGTCTGTCTGTCTGGAAAACCCACGGTGTCCCTCAACTTACTGTTACAATCTCAGTGCATTGGCCCACTGTTATTCAAACTACCGTTAATATTTCTAACTATATTGTGTTTAATTTTTCATGGAATACACCTCATGTTTTCTTTCCATTGGCACACCTCCAGGAGCGACTCTCCGTTTTCCAGAAGGATGCCTCCACCTTTACAGTTTTGCAGCATACCTTCAACCTAGAAAAGGCTGCTTTTGCCACAGCCATCCGGGTGGGCATCTATGTCAACAAGGGGATGTGTTATGTTGTTACTAATGAAGCCCGAAGCCATTACTGGCTTATGTATGCCACTGTTGCTGCCCTAATAATCTTGTGTTTATTATACTGCTATGCGTGTAGAATGCCCATGGTCACACTAGCCACAGTGTCCAAGGGAAGTTGAGACCTAAGTGGTGACCCCTCACAATGGGGTGTTGATTCGGAGTCAAAGGGGGGACTGTCACAATACGAACTACTGCCCCCCACCCCCCCGCCTGTCTTGGGGCCCCCTGGGTAAGCGCCAGCAGCATACATTGCTAACATTTTTATAGATGTAGTGGATTGGTGGCGGGGAAAGGTTAAAGGTGTGAATGTGAAATGGAAGGTTCCTTTGCAGGTTACGAGACGCAGAAGGGGAAAGGAACGGGTTAATTTGAAAGTTCGGCCTGGCCTAGAGATAAAAAGAAAGCTGCTCTGCGTTCAAGGGGAGGAACTGACACACATACTTTCTGCATGCCAAGCCATGAAAAACTGCTTTTCAGCCCCAGCTGGCCACGAGAAACTAAAACAAAGGCAAAACAAAGCAGAGCCAGTTGCAGGAGTAAGATTACACACTTGTGAAGGTTGGCCTGGGGAGAGTCAATAGTCTGCGTCATGACCCCGGAGCTAGTGAAGTCTGTTAGAGAAGAACTTTAATCTCTTATGATAAGAGCATAAGAGATCAAAGAGGCTAGGACTTTTTAGCTTGGAGAAGAGGAGACTAAGGGGGGACATGATAGAGGTATATAAAATTATGAGTGGCGTGGAGAAAGTGAATAAGGAAAAGTTATTTACTTGTTCTCATAATAGCAGAACTAGGGGCCACCCATTGAAATTAGTGGGCAGCAGGTTTAAAACAAATCAAAGGAAGTTCTTCTTCACATAGCGCACAGTCAACCTGTGGAACTCCCTGCCTGAGGAGGTTGTGAAGGCTAGGACTATAACAGGGTTTAAAAGAGATCTGGATAAATTCCTGGAGGTTAAGTCCATTAATGGCAATTAGCCAGGCTGGGTAAGGAATGGTGTCCCTAGCCTCTGTCTGTCAGAGGGGGGTGATGGATGGCAGGAGAGAGATCACTTGATCTTTACCTGTTAGGTTCATTCACTCCGGGGCACCTGGCATTGGCCACTGTCGGTAAACGGGATACTGGGCTAGATGGACCTTAGGCCGTACTGGGTCAGACCATTCTTAAGTTCTTAGTGTGTTATGGAAAGTTGAGGAAGCCGCAGAAAGCCGATTCAGACTGTTTCAAAGAGCAGAGAGCACGGAGGACGACATGGGGCCCCTGGACAAAATGCCCCCAAGAACACCCAGGACTTAAAAACACTCCTGAGAGCAGAATCAAGTTGGCGATCTACAGACCCCATGCAACCTGTACACAGGGCAGAATTCCCATCCATCCTTCCCCCTCTTCTTACGTTACACCCAGGCTTGGCCAGCCTTGGGTTGTGCGTGTGTGAGTATGAAAGTGGGTTAGGGCTCGGGAACTTACACTTTCTTCGTTCCTCAGAGTGACATGGCAAACCCCCAGCACTCTCCGCTGTTATTTTATTTTATTAATAAAGCTTAAAACTTAGTCACTAGGTATGCTCCTTCATCTCCGCCCCTAAAGATCCTGCGGCTCCAGCCTGATCAACTGAGGGCCAGGCAGATTGGTAACATAAATCTGTCACAAGAGCTCTTCTCAACCTGCTGCTTACAAACAGGGAAGAATTGGTAGGGGAAGCAAAAGTGGATGGAAACCTGGAAGGAAGTGATCAAGAGATGGTCAAGTTCAGGATCCTGACACAAGGAAGAAAGGAGAACAGCAGAATATAGAACTTGGAGTTCAGAAAAGCAGACTGACTGCCCCAGGGAGCTGATGAGCAGGATCCCCTGGGAGAACAACATGAAGGGGAAAGGAGTCCAGGAGAGCTGGCTGTATTTTAAAGAATCCTTATTGAGGCTGCAGGAACAAACCATCCCCATGTGTAGAAAGAAAAGTAAATATGGCAGGCAACCAGCTTGGCTTAACAGTGAAATCCTTGCTGATCTTAAACACAAAAAAGCAGCTTACAAGAAGTGGAAGACTGGACAAATGACCAGGGAGGACTATAAAAATATTGCTCAGGCTTGCAGGAGTGAAATCAGGAAGGCCAAATCACACTCGGAGTTGCAGCTAACAAGGGATGTTAAGAGTAACAAGAAGGGTTGTTACAAGTATGTTAGCCACAAGGTGGTGGACGAGGAAAGCGTGGGCCCCTTACTGAAAGGGGGAGGCAACCTAGTGACAGAGAATGTGGAAAAAGCAAATGTACTTAATCCTTTTTTTGCCTCTGTCTTCACAAACAAGGATAGCTCCAAGACTACCGCACTGGGCAGCACAGCATGGGGAGGAGGTGAACAGCCCTATGTGGGGAAAGAAGTGGTTCAGGACTATTTAGAAAAGCTGGAGAAGCACAAGTCCATGGGGCTGGATGAGCTGCATCCGAGGGTGATAAAGGAGTTGGCGGATGTGACTGCAGAGCCATTGGCCATTATCTTTAAAAACTCATGGCGATCAGGCAGGGTCCCGGATGACTGAAAAAAGGCTAATGTAGTGCCCATCTTTAGATAAGGGAAGGAGGATCTGGGGAATTACAGGCCCACCAGTCTCAGTCCCTGGAAAAAATCATGGAGCAGATCCCTCAAGGAATCAATCTGGAAGCACTCTGAGGAGAGAAGAGTGATCAGGAACAGTCAGCATGGATTCATCAAGGGCAAGTCATGCCTGACTAACCTAATTGCCTTCTATGACAAGATAACTGGTTCTGTGGACGAGGGGAAAGCAGTGGACATGTTATTCCTTGACTTTAGCAAAGCTTTTGATACAGACTCCCACAGTATTCTTGCCAGAAAGTTAAAGTAGTACGAGCTGGATGGATTATAAGGTAGACAGAAAGCAGGCTAGATCATTGGGCTCTACAGGTAGTCATCAATAGCTCCATGTCTTGAAAGCCAGTATCAAGTGGAGTGCCTCCAGGGTTGGTTTTATTTAATATCTCTATCAATGATCTGGAGGATGGTGTGGACTGTACTCTCAGCAAGTTTGCAGATGACACTGAACTAGGAGGAGTGGTAGATACACTGGAGGGTAGGGATAGGGCTACAGATGGACCTAGACAAATTAGAGGATTGGGCCAAAAGAAATCTGATGAGGTTCAACAAAGACAAGTGCAGAGTCCTGCATTTAGGATGGAGGAATCCCATGCACTGCTACAGACTAGGAACTGAATGGCTAGGCAGCAGTTCTGCAGAAAAGGATTTAGGGGTTACAGTGGACGAGAAGATGGATATAAGTCAACAGTGTTCCTTTGATGCCAAGAAGGCTAACAGCATTTTGGGCTATATTAGTAGGGGCATTTCCAGCAGATCTAGGGACGTGATCATTTCCCTCTATTCGGCATTGGTGAGGCCTCATCTGGGGCACTGTGTCCAGTTTTGGGTCCCACATTATAAGAAGGATGTGGAAAAATTGGAAAGAGTCCAGCGGAGGACTCTTTCCAACAAGGACTCTTTCCAGTCTTTCCAACGATTAGGGGCCTGGAGCACATGACTTACGAGACGACGCTGAGGGAACTGGGTTTATTTATTCTGCAGCAGAGAAGACTGAGGGTGAATTTGATATTTCAACTACCTCAAAAGGGCTCCCAAAGAGGATGGATCTAGATTGTTCTCAGTGGTAGCAAATGACAGAACTAGGAGTAATGGTCTCAAGTTGCAGTGGGGGAGGTTTAGGTTGGATATTAGGAAAAACTTTTTCACTAGGAGGGTGGTGAAGCACTGGAATGGGTTACCTAGGGAGGTGATGGAATCTCCTTCCTTAGAGGTTTTTAAGTTGAGGCTTCTTAAAACCCTGGCTGGGATGATTTAGTTGGGGTTGGTCCTGCTTTGAGCGTGGGATTGGATTAGAAATCTCCTGAGGTTCTTCCAACCTTGATATTCTATGGCCACTGGCCACAGCTGAGACACAGGGAGAGAAAACCATGTATATGAATCCTATCTGCTTCAAGAGCAAACACACACCCACAGGACAGGGATCCCCTTCTCCCCCAAACATAGCAATGACCATCCCTAGGTCATCATACCCATTCTCCTTCCCCCTGCTCTTCTGTCATTCCAGGGCATACCTTTCACACAGGAATGGACACAAGACTGTGTGTGAAGAATGGCATGGGCTACAAAAGGAAGAATTATAATAATTCCTTACACAACACTAACTCTCAGAGCATTTCAAAAAGGAGTTTGGGAAAATCATCCCCATTTTACAAATGGGGAAACAGGCACAAGAAATTCATGGTCACTAAGCAGGCCAGTTTTAGAGCTGGAAACTGAACCCAGGTCTCCTGAATCTCAATCCAGCACCCTCTCCACTAGTCTATATTGCCTCCCAAAAATATCACTAAGCTGTTAGATAGCATTTTTCGTAACGTCATGCTATCCCTTGCCTGTGACTGCCTACAGCACCTTCCTGCAGCTTGATTTCAGGAGGCAGCTGCTGACAAAAGGAGAGATATACCCATCCTTAAGGAACTCTCAGCATTTCAGCGGGGACTGAAGCAGCAGAGAAGAACCTACCAGAGGCATGTTGAGGAGCTGCAGCAGTCACAGATTGGGATGGGGACAGTCCCAAAGAGGGCACATCCAGGAATGGGCAGGGAACTTGTGCCTCATGCTTGAATGGCAGATCTCTGAGCAGGTGTGGGCAGATGCACGGAAGTCTGTTGGTACCTGTCCTCATGCATAACAGTAGGTCAATGCTTGTTGCCAGGTATAGTGGGGCAGCTGCCCCACTCCTGGGTAAACAGGGCTGTGGCTGGGAGCAAGCAGTTCTCAGGCTGATTGGGCATGGCCACAGCTGAGCCTGCTTCCCCCAATCAGGGCTCAGTTGGCCATTCTAAGAGGGCAGTGAGCCAGGAGCAGAGAGAGTCTCCTCCTCTAGCTGTGGAAGCAGACTGGCCTGGCTGCTGGGGAAGCTTGAGAAGGTACCTGCAGTGGAACAGAGCTGGGGGGAAAGACTAGAGGAGCTGGGGAGCTCCAGGCTCGCAACTCCCCAGGCTGCAGGGCCTAGTCTGAGGTCTAGAATGAGTACTGGGGCTGCAGGGGGCAGCCGATGGGCAGGCAGAGACAGCAGGCCAACTCTCCTTGCTTATGATGACTGGCTTAAACAGACTGCAGTCAGCTCCAATGAAAGGGGGCTAGATGGTGACTGGCAGTAGCTCATAGGCTGAGGCAAGGTGGGGATAGGGGGTGGAGTTTCCCCAGGCAGGGGAGACCTAGTGATACTGTGGGGGGTACTGCAGGGGTGCAGCACCCCAGGGAAGAGCGCACCAGGGTCCGGGAGGGCCACGGGACCAGCGGCAAGGAGGACATCGGCCTGTAGGGGGCGCTCCGGATGCTGAAAGAGCTAATTCCCCGGACAACCAGCAGGAGGCGGTGCAGGGGTGAGTTGCCACACACTTACACCATGCGAAGAAACAGATGCTGAAGCTCACCAACTGATATGCCTGTTACCTTGAGGGCAGCAGCTAGGAGTGGATGTGTGAAGTTGTGTTGCTGAGGCTTCTCCTTGCGACTTCGTTGGTGCTGCTTCTGTCTCTTTGGTCCCGATGTCTTTCTTATTGCTTCCCCATTTACTTTCTGGTCTAGAAAAAAACAAGAGGAAGAAGCATCAAGGTGATTTCCTGACATCTGTATCTCTTTAGGAAACAGACAAATCGAGTAAACCAGAGCCACTATACGCACCGGCACACATGAAAGAGTTATGAAGAACTCTAAGGCATTCCCTAGAAAGACTGCTCCCTCCTCTTTCTAAGAGATTCTCACCTAATAAAAGGCTTAGCCCCATAAATGATATTCTCACAGTCAAGTGAAATAAATCAGTTGTTCCTGGGAAGGGTACGGGAAATTAATTTCCCCCTTAACCTGCCCTGACTTGTCTAGGTATAAAAGCTTGTACATAACATAAGGAGAAGTTCCTTGCACCACTTATTGTTAGAAACGTAAAACTGAAAATTATTCTCACTAGTTAACATACCATGCTAGGGCATTCTGGAGTTAGGGTTGAGAGTTTTTACCAGTAATTTACAGACGCGAAGTTGAAGAACATTGTAGTTATATGAAAAAAACCACCACTAGGAACGCAGCCTAGATTCCCCTTCCCATGCTGATGGCATTTCACCATGTTCCTGTCCTACTCCACATGTGGTATGAAAAAAAAAGGCTCTTGGATTTCTACTAGAAGCAAAAATATGACTAAACAAGTCTACTAGTCTCTTTTTCCCCTGGACACTAAGGTAGACTAGCTCTTGCCCTAAGCAACAAGAACAGTCTATTTACTGAAAAAAAAAACACAAAACAGGATTATTTTTCAGAGGTAAAGAGAATAAGGTGATGTTGGCAAATTAAACACACACCACTATACCTAAGAGTTACCATGCTCCAAGGTGTGATGGAAACGATTTAACTCAGGTTTGCCTGGTAATGACCCTGCTCCACAAGCAGAGACTGAAGCTACAGCAAGGTGATGTATTGTATTCCAGATTAATATTCAGTAACTTCTGGGACAAATAAAAGGCTTCTCTCCAGAAGGAAGCAAGCACGCACACCCTGGCCAGCAGATCTGGATCTTCCTACACGTGCATCCTGACACCAGGGTCTAGCCACCATCAGTTCCTGGCAAATGTTTACTCTTAAGCAAAATAATTTGGTTAGCACCAGAAACACTACACATTCCCATCAGAGCAAATATGTATTTTTGGAGACCTAAGGAAAGATACAGTCCAGAGTGCAATCAGGAGAGGGCAGCGCTACAGTGGAAGGTGGTATCTCAGAGGAGAACTATAACATCTGCACGATGCCCTTTTGCTATAAGGCCTGTTAAGTTAGTGGGTTTAGGCTTTTTCTACCCTTAGAAGTTTTGCTGTTTTAACTATAGTTAAAGCAGCAAAAAAACCCATAACGTAGATGCAGCTATGCCACTATAAAAGTACTTCTGGCAGTTAGTGGTCTAGCTCATTCAGGTTTGGCAAAGTACCATCATATACCAGTATACCGGATCTACGCTAGCGCTTAACTACAGGGGTTAAAGAAACACACAGAACGGCACGCTTCGGTCTGAATGTTGCTGTTACTAATCAGGTGGGCAACAGAAGGTGCATTTTTGAGTTCTGTCCATCAAAACCTGCGGTCTGTTCGAAAGCAGTGGATTTCAAAATGTGGGTTGCGACCAGTACTGGGTGACGGTGGCTCTGGTCAGCACCCTCGACAGGGTCATTAAATGTCCCATCAGCAGTGCTGCCTGGCTAAGGCAGGCTAGTATCTACCTGTTCCAACAGCGTGCGGCACCCCCGACGCGGCCAGCAGGTCTGGCTCCTAGGCGGGGGGCCATGGGGCTCTGCATGCTGCCCTCACCCCGAGGACTGGCTCCACACTCCCACTGGCGGGGGGGTGTGTGGGGGGGTGCCTGTGGGAGAAAGCCACAAGGGCCACTTGTGTGCCTCTGCTTAGGAGTCAGACCTGCACCCATGTCCCAACCCCCTGCCCTAGCCCTCATCCCCAGCCCAAGAGCCCTGGCCCACTCCCACATCCCATTCCCTCCCCAGAGCCCCCTCCCACATCCTGAACCCTTCATTCCCAGCCGCAGACCACAGCCCTCACCCCAACCCACTGCCCCCTCCCACCCCCCCCCACACCCCCTGAGCCCCTGTCCCAGCTCTAGCAGGTCACCAATTTTCTTTAAAAAGTCTGACAACCCCTGTTCTCAGGAGTGATGTGACCTGGAGACCAGCCTTGTTCCATGGGGGCGGAGGGGATTGGGGGGGGGGTCAAAAGGGGGCCCGGGGGGGGGGGTTGGGGGGGGGGTACAGACGGTGCTCGCGGGGGGGGCGGGCTGAGGTGGAGCCGGGGGCGGGGTCTCGTGTCTCCCACCCCCGGGTGCTCAGCGGAGCCGCGTCCCCGGCTCTGCCCGCGGGTGTCTGGGAGTCGCGGAGCCGCGAGCCCCGCCCGGGCTCCTCGGGGGTCCCCGGCCCCGCTTACCGGCCGGCTCCGCGGCGCCCGGCGCCCGCCACACGCCCCGGCCCAGCGCCGCCAGCAGCAGCAGCAGGACCAGGGCGCCCAGGAGCAGCGAGACCCCGACCAGCGCCGCCGCCTCCATCTTCCCGCCGCCACCTCAGCGCGCGGGGGCGAGCACGCACGGCGGCCACGCGCACGCCGGGACCGCGCCCGGGGCATGGCGAGCCAATGGGCCGGCAGCGAGCCGCGCAGGCGCAGTTAGCGCATTGTCTGGAAGAGGCGTGTCACGTGTACGCATGCGCGGAGCGGCTACCCTGGACTAGCCCGTCAGCCTGACACGTGTCAGGGTAGCGGTCGTGTTAGTCGGTATCCCAGGCGGACGTGCGTGCCGGGGGCACATCGGGGTTGCAGAATGGTCTGTAGGGCCCGGTCGGGAAGGCTGTGCCTCCCCAAACAGCCTGGCCCCACCCCCCACCTGACCCCCTCCCACTGCCCCCCCTCAAAACCCCCAACCCATCCAACCCCCCCACTCCTAGTCCCCTGACCACCCCTTCCAGAGACACCCCCTCCCGCCCCAACCACCCCCTGGGACACCACCCCCTAAGTCTAAGTCCTCCTGTCCCTTCTCAGGCCACCCCCTCCTGAGACACCCCACCCTAAATGCCCCCCCAGAGCCCCACCCCCTAGCCAACCGCTCCGATCCCTGTCCCGTGACTGCTCCCCGACCCTCTGACAGACGCCCAGGACTCCCACACCCTATTCAATGCCCTCCCATTCCCCATCCTCTTACTGCTCCCCTCGACTCTCTGCCCCTTATGCACCCACCGCGCCTCCAGCCCCTTGCCACACTGCTCAGCAGCATGTCTGGCAGCTGTGCGGAGCAAGACACGCTGTCGTGTCCCGCAGAGCGCTGCCTGCGCGGCAGGGTGAGGCTCCAGGGGAGGGGAGAAGGTGGGTGAGGGGACGGAGGAGCCTCCCCCGCCGGAGCTCGGGGGCCAGGCAGGACAGTCCTGCAGGCCAGATGTAGCTCACGGGCTGTAGTTTGCCCGCTCCTGCCTTAGAGACTAACATATGTATTTGGGCATAAGCTTTCATGGGCTACAGCCCACTTCATCAGGTGCATAGAATGGAACATACAGCAGGAGATTTATATACAGAGGTAAGCAGAGTCGGGATGAGCTCCACCCTGACATCTGGTGGTGAGTTGTGTTGAGTTGTGGAAAAGGACTTCAGGGACTGATCTCCTTTGCATGGGCACCCTCTGCCCCACCCCCCCAACTCCCGCTCCACCTAGCATGCTAGGACTGCTTGCCCAAATGGTCACTTTGGCTGCTGTGGGATCCCCAGTCTCTTTCTTACTGGGGCAGGAAGAATAAAGAATATTGTTGTTCTGGCTATGTGAATCAAAGACCGTGGAACTATACTTGGCTTTTTAATGACAGAGGGACTCACCTTAACTAAGTAGCACTGGCTAGGCAAGGGTCCTGTGTGGGCCGAAGGCTGGCGATGGGGGTTGGGATTCTAGTTCTACTGCAGACTTCTGTGTGATCCTGGCTGGGACTGTCCTGCAACTGCACCAATGATGGAAGAATGTTGTGTGGTACTTGATAATTTCACCCTTCCTGGAGCCTCCTGCATAGCATCCCTGCTCCCAGGAAGCTGATTAGAATCCTAGACTCTCAGGGTTGGGAGGGACCTCAGCAGGTTCTAGTCCAACCCTCTGCTCAAAGCAGGACCAACCCCAACTAAATCATCCCAGCCAGGGCTTTGTCAAACCTGACCTTAAAAACCTCTAAGGAAGGAGATTCCACCGCCTCCCTAGGTAACCCATTTCAGTGCTTCACCACTCTCTGAGTGAAACAGTTTTTCCTCATATCCAACCTAAATTTCCCCCACTGCAACTTGAGACTATAACTCCTTTGTTCTGTCATCTGATACCACTGAGAACAGTCTAGATCCATCCTCATTGGAACCCTCTTTCAGGTAGTTGAAAGCAGCTATCAAATCCCTCCTCGGTCTTCTCTTCTCTAGACTAAACAATCCCAGTTCCCTCAGCCTCTCCTCATAAGTCATGTGCTCCAGCCCCGTAATCATTTTTGTTGCCCTCCACTGGACTCTTTCCAATTTTTACACATCTTTCTTGTAGTGTGGGCCCCAAAACTGGACACAATACTCCAGATGAAGCTTCACCAATGTCGAATAGAGAGGAACGATCACATCCCTCTATCTGCTGGCAATGCCCCTACTTATACAGCCCAAAATGCAGTTAGCCTTCTTGTCAACAAGGGCACACTGTTGACTCATATCCAGCTTCTCGTCCACTGTAACCCTTAGGTCCTTTGCTGCAGAACTGCTGCCTAGCTATTTGGTCCCTGGTATGTAGCAATGCATGGGATTCTTCCATCTTAAGCACAATGGCAAATGAAATATAATGTGGATAAATGTAAAGTAATGCATATTGGAAAAAATAATCACAACTATATATACAATATGATAGGGGCTAATTTAGCTACAACTAAGCAGGAAAAAGATCTTGGGGTCATTGTGGATAGTTCTCTGAAGACATCCATCCAGTGTGCAGCGGCAGTCAAAAAAAGCAAACAGGATGTTGGGAAACTTTTAAAAAGAGATAAAGAATAAGACAGCGAATATCTTATTGCCTGTATATAAATTCATGGTGCGCCCACATCTTGAATACTTCATACAGATGTGGTCTCATCTCAGAAAGGATATACTGGCATTAGAAAAGGTTCAGAGAAGCGCAACTAAAATGATTAGGGGTTTGGAACAGGTCCCATATGAGCAGAGACTAAAGAGGCTAGGACTTTTCATCTTGGAAAAGAGGAGACTAAGGTGGGATATGATAGAGGTATGTAAAAGCATGAGTGGTATGGAGAAAGTGAATAAATAAAATGTATTTACTTGTTCCCATAATATAAGAACTAGGGGCTACCAAATGAAATCAATGGACAGTAGGTTTAAAACAAAAGGAAGTTCACACAACGCACAGTCAACCTGTGGAACTCCTTGCCTGAGGAGGCTGTGAAGGCTAGGACTATAACAGGGTTTAAAAGAGATCTGGATAAATTCATGGAGGTTAAGTCCATTAATGGCTATTAGCCAGGCTGGGTAAGGAATGGTGTCCCTAGCCTCTGTTTGCCAGAGGGTGATGATGGATGGCAGGAGAGAGATCACTTGATCATTACCTATTAGGTTTACTCAGTGTGGGGCACCTGGCATTAGTCACCATCAGTAGACAGGATTCTGGGCTGGATGAACCTTTGGTCTGACCCAGTATGGCCATTCTTATGAGGGCCTATTGTAATTATGCAAAGTGTGGGCCATTAATGGTGGCTTAGAATCTTGATGGCTCCCATTGACTAGGACAATTGGTTGTGAATGGGTTTATTTACCCGCAAGCCTTCCTGTGTATCTGATGTGAGTCATGAAGAATGAGGTCCACATGATATTGGAATCTGTCTTAAACCTGGTGCTTTTCCATTTAGAAGGAGGGGTAGGAATGCCTGTTGGAACTAACAAGGAGTGTACCAGAGGAAAGGATTAGGCCCAGATTAGGAGTCTAGTCTGTGATAGAAGTTTACTGGGACATCTGTGAGGGTGAGATTTACCTGTATTCAGTTTATTAATATATTAGGCTTAGACTTACATGTTTTTGTTTTATTTTGCTTGGTGACTTACTTTGTTCTTTCTGTTATCACTTGAAACCACTTAAATCCTACTTTTTATACTAATAAAATCAGTTTTGTTTATTAACAAACCCAGAGTAAGTGATTAATACCCGGGGGGAGCAAACCACTGTGCATACCTCTTGATCAGTGTTATAGGGGTGGACAATTCATGAGTTTACCCTGTATACACTTTATACAGAGTAAAATGGATTTATTTGGGGTTTGGATCCCATTGGGAACTGTGTGCCAGGGTGCTAGAGACAGGAAACTGGCTGAGTGGTTTTCAGTGGAAACCTGCAGCTTTGGGGGCATGGTTCAGATCTGGGTCTGGGTTGCAGCAGGCCAGCAGGTCTGGCTCAACAAGGCAGGGTTCTGGAGTTCCAAGCCATCAAGGGAAACGCGTTCAGGGATAACTTCAGCATGTCAGGTGCTAGGCCCAAAGGGGTCTCTGTGGCGGAGCCCATCACACGCACCCCGGGCTGTTCTCAGGAGATGCCGTGGGGAAACACCAACCCCAGAGGCAGCAGTTCCAAGCAAGGGGAGCTCTGGGGGCTCCAGCGGTGGGGTGGGGGGTGAGTGTGGGAAGGAGGCCAGGGGAGGATAAGGCACAGTCCAGGGAGAGTGCAGGGGTGTGTCACTACTGGCGGAGATGGCTCTGCTCTGGTGAGTGGCTTCCCTATCCTACTGCCCCTCAAGTGCCCTGCATCTGCGGCTCCTCTGCTCCCAGAGCTGCTATTATTACTAGTCCCTGTAGTTGGGCTTCCTCTTTTTTTGTGATTCCTTCGCATCTTATATAATACGGGAGCAGTTCCCCCGCTTCTTATGCAGGTTGCGGCTCCAGCTCTGGGCCCAGAGCTTGTCCGCAGGCTCGGCAGATGGAGACACCTGCGTAGTCAGAAGCCCTGGAAATCGGCCTGGGGCTGGTGCAGGTTGCTATGAACGCTCCTTTGCAAGCCATCAATTCTCAGTACGCTCTGCTTGGAGGTTACAGAGCCCAGGGAAAGGAGGAATCCTTTGGCGCGGGCTTCTGGCAGCAGGAGCCCCTGTTGCTCAGTTCTGGGTATTTTTCCAGCGGCAGAAACAGGGTGAGAACTGCTGAAAAGCTTAAGAACCACACTGCCCAAATGGGAAGGGCCAGAGTCTCTTTATCACTCAGGATCGGCCGTTGCTTGCAGAGCCGGCGCACGCAGCACAGGACAGAGAAACGGGACGTTGCTTTGGCAACATGACATGAAGCAACATTCAGGGGAAAACGCATGCATTCCAGAGCAAGGGTCTCGAACATGTGGCCGGCGGGCAGCATGCGGCCGGGGGGTCATTTTCTGCGGCCTGCCACACCCCACATCCCTCCTGCACCCCAACCCCCTGCCCTGAGCCCCCCGCCACACCCCACATCCCTCCTGCACCCCAACCCCCCACCCTGAGCCCCCCGCCACACCCCACATCCCTCCTGCACCCACTCCCTGCCCTGAGCCCCCCGCCACATCCCACATCCCTTCTGCCCTGAGCCCCCACCGCACCTCGTGCCCATCCTGCACTCCCTGGGTTGATGGGAGGGGGTGGGGTAGGGGATGGGAAGATGTGGGGATGGGGTAGGGGTGGGGCCTCATGGAAGGGGTGGGGAGGGGGCAGGGCCACAGGCGGCAGGGGATGTCAGTTTTGCGGCCCTCGTGGTCATCTGAGTTTGAGTCTGCTGCTCTAGAACATCCTAAAAGACAGAAGATTTGCTTGGGAAAAGCCAATGAAGGAGAAATCCAGCAGCTGCCTTTGAGCCGCTGCTCCAAAGAGGAGAGGCAAGAAGACACGGAAAAGGAGCAAAAGGGCAACACAGTGCAGCAGGAGACAAGCAAGCAGCCCAATGATTCAGCCTGGCACAACAACACTATGAACAGGAGCCTTCTGTTGATTTGTCCAGTGTTCTCCACTCCAGAAACCAGCTTCTGATTCCAGCTGCGTGGCCAGGGAGCTGGGGATTCCACCAGAACAACCATCGCTTCGAATTTAACACCCACCAGGCAGAGTAACCATGCAGACCTAGTGCGGACATGGGAGCTATTACCAGTGGGCTGGAGACTACAGCAAACGCCCAAAGAGTCCGGACAGAGTTGGTTATCCAGAGTCTAGTCCCTAGCTTACTGAACGGACGCAATCATATTTGTGAAGACATGGGTTGGTGTAGCAAGGCAGTCGCTCCGCTCCGGCCCTGAAGAGATTACAACAGCCCTTGGAAAGGGCTGCCCTGGGGAGCTAATAAGGTGGGTTGATTGGGGAAGGAACCACAGCTGGGCTCTGCCCCAATCAGGCCATAGCTGGCCCTGACAAAAGGGCTGTGAGCCAAATGTAACAGGGTGCTGGCCAGGAGTGCCCTGAGCCAGGCCCCTCTTAACAAAGCACCAATGACGAGGGATTAACTGGGGCTAGCGGGGTATGCCACGCCTAATTGCCTGAAGAAAAGCACCTGCGGGTCCGCTTAGCCAGGGCTATACAAAGCACGCCGGAAGTAGAGGGGGACATAGGAAAGGGGGGAGCTGGTGGCTGTAGGTCTCTGCTGGCTGGGGAAGCTCACTGGAACAGACTGGGTATAGACAGTGATGGGAACTGACACTGCAAAGAAAAGGGCACCAGTGCCTGCACTCAGAAATGGTCTCTGGTTGATTTGTGGTGGGAGCGGTGAAAGGCCCCATTACATAGGGGCTAAGTCAGTCTCCCTCCAGCTTTGGAGGGAGAAGGACCCGGCTGCCTGGGAGCTCAGGGTGCGGACAATAGAGCAGGGCTGGGGAAAGGCAAGAGGAGCTGGGGAGCTCCAGCCTGGAAAATCTGCAGGCTGCAGGCCTTGTTTAAGGCCAAAAGGCACTGGGGCTGCAGGGGGCAGCCTGGGGATAGACAAAGGTCACCCCTTGCCAATGATGAGTGGCCATTTCAGACTGCGGCTGCCCCAGGGTGCGGGGGCTGGATGATGACTGGCAATAGCTACTGAGGCAAGGTGGGATTATAGGGTTGGGGGTTCCCCGGGAGGGGAGACCCAGAACATAGATGTACTGTCAGGGGGCACAGCCCCAGGGCAAAGGGCACCAGGGTCCGGGAGGGACATGGGGCCTGAGGCAGGCGAGACACCGGTCTGCAGAGGGGGCTCCATCCTGGAAAAAGAGCTAATTCCTGGATGACCAGCAGGAGGCGCCACGCCGGTGAGTCACTGCTTTGTGCCACGTGGGCAGTGAGAAATGCTGACCTGCTCATGGAACCACAAAGAGCTTCACGCACTAGCCTCATCATCGGCAACTCTCCGGGGCACGTCCATCACTAGGACGGGGTGGGGGGGGAAGGAGGCACTAGCATCCGTAGGCGCCAACTCTCCCCAGTGCCAGTGTGTGCTTGCGCTCCCACGGCCCCACCCTGTGACAAGTAGGGGGAAGGGTGGACATAACTCTTGAGGCTGAGCTACTCTGACCTGGAAACCTGGAGCTGTAACCTGAGATGGAGGGGGAGGGGAGTTGACACCTTGGGGCTGGCAAGGGAACAAAGGGGAGGCAGAGGTGGGAGTTTTTTGAAAAGGGGTTAGACGCTGGTTGGGGAAGAAGGTGGGGAGCCCGGACTCGGGGTCTCATCTCCCTGCCCCCCAGAAGGGCCGGGCCAAGGGGTCCTGTTTGTACTGACAGCTCTAAGTTGGATTGTGTGCCTGGCATCTCAAATAAACCCTCTGATCTACTGGCTGGCTAAGAATCACTGTGAATCCCAGGAAGTGGGGGTGGGGGGTGGGAACGGGACTCCCCCACCTCCCGTGACAACTGGTGGCAAAAGTGGGATCTACTGCACCCCGGGAACGGCACTTCCCGCAGTAAGTAATTGGGGAGCAGTATAACGAAGGGGGCTTGACGGGAACCAGGTGCGCTTAAGATCCAGAAAGAAGCGGTTTCGGGGGGGGGCGTGTGGAGGAGCTACGCTTAACTCCTGAGAGTGTGTGACCAGCGAGAAGGTCTGTTGCAGCAGCAGGGTCCTCTTGGGCACTGCGGTGAGCAGTCCCGGGGTGAAGAGTGGCAGCTCGACCCTGGGAGAGTGGTGGTGAGAAGGGCTGGCACACAAGGGGGTTCCTCCTGGAAACCGTGGGAAGTGGAGAGCACAGGCATGCGAGTGGCCAGCAGGAAGATGTATGCCAAGCGCCTTAAGAGCGACCTGGTGGAGCTGTGCCGGCAGCGGGGACTGCGCATTGCGAGGCTGACCAAAGAGCAGCTGGTTGCGCAGCTGGAGGAGAAGGATCGTGTGGATGCACCGAGCCCTGCCTCTGAGGGGAGCCGCCCGGCAGACGGAGCTCCAGCCCCGGTGCCTGACCCGACGGGGAGAGGGCAGACTGCTGCCGAGGACATCTCGATGCCCCTCTCACCTATGCCTAGGGGCGGGGTTGGGGGAAGCCCCGCAAATACTGAGGGCACCCAGACTCCGGCAGCCAGCAGGGGATCCTCGTGGTGGGGTTCCCCAGCCCTGGAGCGGAGGCACTTTGGATATGACCGAGAGATGAGACTGAGAGAGTTAGAAGACTGGGAGAAGCAGCGACAGGACTGAGAGAAGCAGCGACAGCATGAGAGGGAGGAGAAGGAAAAACAGCGTCAGCATGACATGGAGCTGGCCAGGCTGAGGAGCAGTGAGGCCCCGGCTGCAGTGAGTGACGGGGGATCCAAGCCTGTGAGAAGGAGCTTTGATAAGGGCATCATGGCCCCGCGTAAGGAAGGGGAGGATATAGATGAATTCCTGACGGCCTTTGAGACGGCCTGTGAGGTGCACAGGGTAGACCCCGCAGACGGGCTCTGGTGTCTCATACCCTTACTAGACCCCAAAGCCCTGGCGGTGTACAGCCGAATGGAAGCAGCAGAGAAAGGGAACTACGAACTGTTCAAAAGGGCCCTGCTACACGAGTTTGGGCTGACTCCTGAGATGTACCGGGAAAGATTCCAGGGGCAGGATAAAACCCCTGAGGGCACATATCTAGAACTGGCCGTTCGCATGGAGGGGTATGCCTGCAGATGGGCAGATGCGGCCCGGACGAAGGAGGACCTGGTTAAAATGATTGTGCTGGAGCAACTGTATAAGTGGTGCCCATCCAACCAAAGGCTGTGGTTGGAGGAACAGAAGCCAGAGAACCCGCGACACGCTGGACGGCTGGCCGACGAGTTTGTGAAGAGCCGGCCAAGAGGTGGCCGGGAGGAGTCCCAAAGGAACAGACCCACCACGATGCAGCAAGAGAGTCACCGCAGGACCTCCCAAAGAGGAAATATGGAGAACCCCCTCAAAAGGGGACTGTCCAGCCTCAGGACCGATCGCCCCTCTCGAGGGGACCCATGGGACATGAGCTGCTATAATTGTGGCCGGAGACGCCACATATGGGCCCAGTGCCCCAAGCTCAAGGACAGCCTAAGCAGACCGAACCCCCACACGGTTAACTGGGTATGGACCCAGCCCGATGAGGGGCAGACAGCCGAGGTAAGGGGGATGGGCAGCTTACCACCTGCTCAGGAAAGAGGAGTGCCCCAGCTCCTCTGGGGGGCTGGGCACTCAGGACTCTAGGTTCTCAGTTTACAGGGTGGGCGCAGGGCTGTCCCTGCGGAGCGAGTGCCTTGTTCCCCTGGAGGTGGACAGGAGGAAGGTCTATGGACACTGGGATACGGGTGCTGAGGTGACATTGGCCCAGCCCGAAGTGGTAGCCCCAGATCGGCTGGTGCCCAACACCTACCTGACCCTGACGGGGGTGGGTGGGACCCCATTCAAGGTGCCCGTGGCAAGGGTGCATCTGAAGTGGGGGAACAAGGAGGGCCCCAAGGACATGGGGGTGCACCCTCATTTGCCCACAGAGGTGTTGATGTGGGGGGAGACCTAGAGAACTGGCCAAGCCAACCCCCGGGCGCCCTGGTCGTGACCCGTAGCCAGAGCTGGCAAGGGGCACTGCACCCTGACCATGGAGAGGGTACCGTAGCGGGGGTGCAGGACCCTGCCCCAGCCGGGAGCGCGTGTCCAGGGACCCGGCTCAACGAGGCTGCGGCCTCAGACTCAGCAAGCACGAGGGAGCCGGCCCCCTTCCCTTCCCCAGCTGCCGAGTTGCAGAGAGATCCCTCCTTGCAGAAGTTCAGGGACCTGGCCGGCCTTAGCGAGGTACAGACCATGGGGAGACACTGCCAGGAGAGGTTCCTGTACCGAGAATGGGCTCCCCCCAGGGAAGTGGAGTCATGGGGGATCAGGAGACAGCTGGTGGTCCTCCAGAAGTATCGCCGCAAGTTACTGTACCTGGCCCATGACATCCCTCTCGCAGGGCACCAGGGAATCCGGCGCACCGGGCAGACGCTGCTACAGAACTTTTACTGGCCTGGGGTCTTTACAGCAGTCCGACAGTACTGCCGATCCTGCGACCCCTGCCAGCGGGTGGGGAAGGCCCAGGACAAGGGGAAAGCGGCTTTGAGGCCTTTGCCCATCATAGAGGAGCCTTTCCAGAAGGTGGCTATGGACACAGTGGGGCCTCTCAGCAAGACGACCCGGTCGGGGAAGAAATATATTCTGGTGGTGGTGGATTTTGCCACCCGCTACCCTGAGGCAGTGCCCCTATCCTCCATCGAAGCAGACACTGTGGCAGACGCGCTGCTGACCGTTTTCAGCCGAGTGGGGTTCCCCAAGGAAGTCCTGATAGACCAAGGGTCCAACTTCATGTCGGCCCTGCTCCGGGGCTTGTGGGAGAAATGTGGGGTCTGACACAGCTGGGCCTCGGCGTATCACCCCCAGTCCAACGGGCTGGTGGAGAGGTTCAATGGGACGCTAAAGATGATGCTGAAAACCTTTATGAACCAGCACGCGCAGGACTGGGACAAGTACTTACCTCACCTGCTGTTCGCGTACCGGGAGGTGCCCCAGGAGTCTACCGGATTTTCACCTTTCGAACTGCTATATGGATGGAGGGTAAGGGGGCCCCTGGACCTGATGAGAGACGAATGGGAGGGGGAGGCCGCTCCCGAGGGAGAATCGGTGGTGGAGTATGTCTTGACCTTCCGAGAGAGACTTGTGGAACTCATGGGCCTGGCCAGAGAAAATCTGGCCAGAGCCCAGAGGAAGCAGAAGGTCTGGTATGACCGCACGGCACGGGCCCGCCTCTACACCACCAGGGACCAGGTGATGGTTCTCATCCCCGTGAGGAAAAACAAGCTACAGGCCGCCTGGGAAGGCACTTTTAAAGTTGTCAAGCAACTGAATGAGGTAAATTATGTGGTGGAGCTGTCTAACCGGGCGCACTATGGCCGGGTGTACCATGTGAATATGATGAAGCCATCTTATGACAGAGGGAATATGGTGTTGGCCGTGTGTGGACATTGGGAGGAGCAGGGAGCTGATCCTCTCGTAGATCTATTCCCTGGGACAGGAGTGGGCTCCCCTCTGGACATAATCCCTCTCTCGGATCGGCTAACCCCTGCCCAGCAAGCTGAGATCAGAGGGATGCTACAACTGTACCAGCAGCGGTTTTCCAACCAGCCTGGATGCACTAATCTGACTGTCCACCGGGTGCAGATGGGATCGCACCCCCCCATAAGATGCTCCCCATTCCAAGTCACAGGGAACACTGCCAAGGACCTGGAGAAGGAGGTCAATGACATGCTGGCCCTGGGGGTGATCCAGCCATCTTCCAGCCCTTGGGCCTCACCAGTGGTGTTGGTCCCCAAAAAGGACGGGTCGATCCGGTTTTGTGTGGACTATCGAAAGCTCAATGCCATCACTGTGTCTGATGCCTACCCCATGCCCAGGCCGGATGAGCTCCTAGACAAGCTGCGGGGAGCTCGGTTCCTTACCACTATGGATCTTACAAAGGGTTACTGGCAGGTGCCCCTGGATGCAGATGCCAGGCTGAAATCTGCCTTTATCATCCCTCTGGGGCTCTATGAGTTCCTGACCCTGCCTTTTGGCCTCAAAGGGGCGCCAGCCACCTTCCAGCGCCTGGTAGAGCAGCTCCTGAAGGGGATGGAGAGTTTTGCCATGGCGTATATTGATGACATTTGTGTCTTTAGCCAGACCTGGGAGGATCATGTGTCCCAGGTTAGACAAGTGCTGAACCGACTCCAGAAGGCTGGGCTGACCATAAAGGCGGAGAAGTGCAAGGTGGGGATGGCTGAAGTGTCCTACGTGGGACACCGGGTGGGGAGCGGCCGCCTAAAGCCCGAACCAGCCAAGGTGGAGGCAATCAGAGACTGGCCCGCGCCCCAGACCAAAAAGCAGGTCCAAGCCTTCATCGGGATGGCGGGGTACTATCGAAGGTTTGTGCCCCACTTTAATGCCATAGCTGCCCCATCACTGAGCTATGCAAGAAGGGGAAACCAGACAAGGTGGTCTAGACCGAGCAGTGCCAGAGGGCTCTCTGTGTGCTGAAGGAGGCTCTCGTCAGCGGCCCGGTTCTGGCAAACCCGGACTTTGACAAGCCGTTTGTGGTATTCACCGACGCCTCAGACGTGGGGCTGGGGGCGGTGTTAATGCAGGAGGATGAAAAGGGGGAGAGACACCCCATCGTGTACTTGAGCAAGAAGTTGCTCCCCCGGGAGCAGAACTACGTGGCCATCGAGAAGGAATGCCTGGCCATGGTGTGGGCCCTCAAGAAACTACAACCGTATCTATTTGGAAGACACTTCACCGTGTCCACCGACCACTCCCCCGTGACCTGGCTGCACCAGATGAAAGGGGCCAACGCCAAGCTCCTGAGGTGGAGTGTGCTCCTGCAGGATTATGACATGGACGTGGTCCATGCGAAGGGAAGTGCCAACATGATAGCAGATGCGTTGTCCTGGAGTGGGGGCCCTGAACTTCCCCAGGTCGCTGGTCAAAGCGACCCCGTTCAGTTCAGACTGTAAGGGGGGGGGGTGATGTGACAAGTAGGGGGAAGGGTGGACATGACTCCTGAGGCTAAACTACTCTGACCTGGAAACCTGGAGCTGTAACCTGAGATGGAGGGGGAGGGGAGTTGACACCTTGGGGCTGGCAAGGGAACAAAGGGGAGGCAGAGGTGGGAGTTTTTTGAAAAGGGGTTAGACGCTGGCTGGGGAAGAGGAGGGAGCCTGGATTTGGGGTCTCATCTCCCTGCCCCCCAGAAGGGCCGGGCCAAGGGGGCCTGTTTGTACTGACAAGCTCTAAGTTGGATTATGTGCCTGGCATCTCAAATAAACCTTCTGATCTACTGGCTGGCTAAGAATCACTGTGAATCCCAAGAAGTGGGGGGTGTGGGAACGGGACTCCCCCACCTCCCGTGACACACCCCAACTCTGCCCCTACCTGCCCCCATTCCAACTCCTTCCCCAAAGTCCCTGCCCCAACTCTGCCCCCTCCCTGCCCCCATTCCAACCCCTTCCCCAAAGTCCCTGCCTCTTCCCTGCCCCCATTCCAACCCCTTCCCCAAAGTCCCTGCCCCAACTCCACCTAGGGTGACCAAATGTCACGATTTTATAGGGACAGTCCTGATTTTGGGCTGTTTTTCCTATATAGACTTCTAGTACTCACTGCCCCATCCCGATTTTTCCCACTTGCTGTCTGGTCACCCTAACTCCACCCCACCCTGCCCCTAATGGACCCCTCCCCCAAATCCCTGCCCTGGCCCCGCCTCCTCTCCGAGCACATTTCCCCTCCCCTCCCCCCCAGCTGCACAAAACAGCTGTTACACGGCACAGGCGCTAGGAGCTAGGGGGAAAAAGCAGCATGCGGCACACCCAGGGGAGGAGCCGGAGGCGAGCTGGGTGGGGCGGCGGGGAGCTGCTGGTGGGTGCAGAGTCCCCACCAATTTTTCCCGTGGATGCTCCAGCCCCGGAGCACCCATGGAGTTGGCGCCTATGCTCCCATCCTGCTGCTGAGGTGGGCTTTTCTGCAGCTCTTGTGGTCTCCCTGTCCCTTGATTTCTGGGGATGCAGGAACAGGCTCCATTGCTTGCTTCAGAAGATGAGGCTTCAGGAAGACTGAAGGCCCAAATCCTTCTCCTCAGAAGCCAGAGGCAGCCGAGTGATTCCCTCCCATGGTCAGAGCAGTGAGTCGGGGGAGGCGCTCTCCTTTCAGTGGGCACCCTGGGCTCCCCTGAGCCCCTCGGGGCCCTGCTCTCCTGCTCATCATCCTAGCTTGTTGCTCCAAAATCACAGCCAAGATCTGGAGCTCTCGCCAATCTTGAATAGTTCCTTGGGAGTACAGGATGCTGCTAAGCTCTCCAGGTTCCCATTTTGGGTCGTCCCTCAGCTTCCACTTGGTGATAGTCACCGGCCTTTGCCCCTCTGCCTCTTGTTCAAGTTAGAGTAGCCCAGTGTTTTCGTTCGAGGTCAAACACCTGGAGGGAGTTGTTGTGAAGGAACCAGGTTCTCCAAGACAGTCGGCGTTTCCCATCACCTGGTTACTCTGGAGCCTTGCACGGTGCTGTTTTCAGATAAGCACTTTTGCAAAGCAAAGCTCTTGTGGATGTCCCATCTTGGGTGATGGAACGTGTCCATGCAGCCGGTGTCCTGGATCACACACTGATTTTGTGCCTTCCACCATGGATGGGGGTGCAGTCCCCGGGAGGCAGGGTGGCGACGGCGGGTGTGAGCCTGCAGTCGGAAACTCTTGCTGGTGAAGGTGAGTGGTTGTTGTGCAGAAATGGAGCATCTGACCGGGTGTGATGGGCCCCTCCCTTGTAACTAGGAGACATTGTTGCTGGGGTCTGTCCCCATCACTGCCTGGGTGGCCTGCTCGGGGACGCATGCCGGGTCGCTTAGGATGGAGGTGGAAATGCTCAGCTGGCGGAGAGAGCTCAGGACAGCTGGGGAGACAAAAACCACCCGGGGGAGTCAGTGTCCTCTGCTGACAGGCTCTGAGCTGCTGCAGGCAGCCTGTCTGCTCCTCCCAGGACAGGGACCGCGGGGCCCAGCCATCTCGCCCATAGCCCAGCTCACCCTCCAACAAGAGGCGGGTGACCCTGGGCCAACCGCTGGACAGGAAGAACCCTCTTAATGGGCAGCGATGGCATAATCTGCCCTGGGGCAGGGGGGTCCTCCCGACCCCTGGCAGGACTTAAATCCTGTCCCATGGGGAAGGGAGAGCTCAGTGGCTTGAGCACTGGCCTGCTAAACCCGGGGTTGTGAGCTCAATCCTTGAGGGGCCATTTAGGGATCTGGGGCAAAAATGGGGTTGGTCCTGGTTTGAACAGGGGCTTGGACTAGAACCTCCTGAGGTCCCTTCCAACCCTGAGCTTCTGTGATTCTATGACCCAGGGCTCTTCTCATGACCTGCACCTTTGTCTGATCCTGTTGAATCCTGCTAGCTTGGCCTTGGGGAGCTCATTTGGAAGGGAAGCCCGTGATGTGAAGAGTATTGCTCCTCCCCCGCGTTCACAACGCGCGGCCTTTCCCTCTGCCCACAGCCTGAGCCTGGGAAACCAGTGACGTCTCTGTGCCGCAGCTGTGGACCAGGCGGCTGCACATCCAGCAAGCCAGTTTTCCCCTCCCCCTTCCAGTCCTGACCTTGCTCCCAGCCTGGTGGGTCCCTGCTGCCAAACCCCAGCTAGTCAGAGATTGAACCTCCCTCTGGGCGAGCTCAGCCCCCTCACATGCCCCCAGCACAGTCCAATTCTCCCGATCACGGCACTGAGCCGACCCCCAGCCCAGCTCAGGCACGACCAGCAGGGGCTGCAAGCTGGGAGCAGAGCGCAGCCCCCGCCCTCTGCAGGATGAAGTGGGACGACGTACTGGGCCGAAGGGCTGGCAGGGAGCAATACTGGTCCAGCCAGGCTAGAGACGTCTGGCTGAGGGTGTCCATGCTGGCCGTGGAGACCATGTCATTGAAGGATTCAAACAGAGGCCGGATGATGATGCTGAACTGATGCGAACAGAGCAGTTAAGGACTCGCCATCACAAGGCAGAACTGACTGACCAGCCCCCGTCCCTCCGTCTGCTGCTGGCTCCTGGCGCTTGAGAAGCAACACGGTAGGCTGCAGAGATGGTGCCCCAGCCGGCATGGCCCCCCCGCCACGTGGTGCCAGATGAGGCCGTGGCTCATTTTGGGGATCAGAATATGAGCACTAAGCCCACAGCATCCTGCTGGGAACAAGGACAGGTGTCCTGAGCCCAACACCGCGGGGTGTGTATGTGTGTGTGTAGATACCAGGAGTGGGGTGTGTCAGGTGGGACACTGCACCCCAAGTTCATCACTTTGGTTCTGATCTGTTTTGTACAAAGCATGCCTTGCATGGTTTCATTTGAAAACTCATGATCTACTGACTATCGCTGGCCTGTTAACACGTGTGTCATCATTGTGGAAAGAGTCATGAGCTTTCGCTGTATGTTTGTTACTGAAACATGGTGTGAGTCTAGGGAATGCCCCCAGAGTAGGTCCTTAGAAATAACAAAAGGCCTGTAAGCAAAGACCGGGCATGTCACTCCTGAAGACGGAACACAGCTGGGGTCAGCAAGAAATTTCCAATTCACCTGAAAGGGGCTTCAGATCTCATGTACACCCCAGAGTGATGTCTGCCCCACAGCTGGAGAGGAGGAGGGTATAAAATAAGACGATGGCTTCCCCATTACCGCTCTCTCCCACCTCCACACACGGGCAACATCGTTTGAAAGGCCGAGACGTATCACTGAACTATACGGGGGTTCAAGGCGCCGATTCTCTGGAGCAGCCAGAGGGAAAAAATGGTGGGTGCTGAGCACCCACTGGGATCCCCTCTACCAGAACCTCCCACCCCAGCGCCTCCTGTCCACTGGTGGGCCCTATGTAGCAACACCTCCTCATCCCTCCCACTGCCGTGGATCAGCTGGACCCTGGTGGGTGTCACCGGAGCTGCAGAGGGGATCTGGAGACTAGCAGAGGGGAGCGGGCTTCAAAGTCTGAAAAGCTCCAGCTGGCTCCAGGGAGCGGGCGGATAGCTGAGGTCCCAGTGTGAGGGGTGTGTGAGCAGGGCACAGAAGCCATGGACTGAGTCATTTCCCAGCCCCCAGGCTCCAGCAGGCAGGGGGAACGGGGCCCTGGTGTCTCCCCTCCAGAGGGGAGGGGCTGTGAGGTGTCTGCCCCCAGGAGGCTGTCACCATGGGAACCTCCTCAGCACCCCAAGAAGCTGCAGGGAGCCCCTGCGTTTGGGTAGTCGGCAGGGGGTGGGGCGCCTGTCTCCAAAGGATACAACCCAGAACTTCCAGTTCTGCAGCGTCCAGGACCGGACGTACTCCTCAAACATGTGGCGCATCTGGTCAAAGCGCTGACGGGTGATGGGCACTCCTGTGGCAGGCAGCTGCTGCTGGCATAGGCTGCGGGGGCACAAAAAGATGGCGTCACACGCAGACACAGACACAGACACACACAGACACAGACACACAGAGACACAGAGAGACACACACACACAGACACAGACACACACAGACACACACAGACACAGAGACACAGAGACACAGAGACACACACACACACACAGAGACACAGAGACACACACACACACAGACACACAGAGACACACACACAGAGATACAGACACACACACACACACAGACACACACACAGACACAGACACACACAGACACACACAGACACAGACACACACACACAGAGATACAGACACACACACACACAGACACACAGAGACACACACACACACAGAGATACAGACACAGACACACAGACACACACAGACACACACAGACACACAGACACAGACACACAGAGATACAGACACACACACACAGACACACAGAGACACACACACACACACAGAGATACAGACACAGACACACACAGACACACACACACACACAGACACACACAGACACAGACACACACACAGAGATACAGACACACACACACACAGACACACACACACAGACACAAAGACACACACACACACACACACACAGAGATACAGACACACACACACACACACACACACACACACACACACACAAAGACACACAGACACACACACAGACACACACACACACAGATTGGCACTGGGGAGGACAGTCAACGTCCCACCCCCGGGCCCGGTTCTCCAGCCGCCCGCGCCCCAGTCTTGTCCAGGGGGGATGCTGGGGCAGGGAGCGATGGACTGACCGAGCTGATCACCAACAATTAGCGGTCACCTGGGGAAAGCTCCCTTCTGGAGAGGGTGCGGGGGAGTTGATTCTCCCCAAGGCCCCTGTGGGCCTGGGCTCCAGGTTCTGCCCCTCTCCAGCGGTGCTGGCTCCCAGGGCCGTAGCAGCCGTAGCACCAAGCCCATTTCCTGCAGCCCCAGACTCCCAGCAACACCACGTGGGATGTTTACAATTGAACCAGATCGACTGGATGGTCGGAGAGGGGAGCCGTGCCCATAGGGGGAGCCGTGCCCATGTGGGGAGCCATGCCCGTGTGCGGAGCCGTGCCCGTAGGGGGAGCGGTGACCGTATGGGGAGTGGTGCCC
>ML677537.1:1810424-1821053 GCA_007922305.1 Dermatemys mawii | reverse complement strand
GAGCCGTGCCCGTAGGGGGAGCGGTGACCGTATGGGGAGTGGTGCCCCTGTGGGGAGCCATGCCCATGTGGGGAGCGGTGCCCGTAGGGGGAGCGGTGCCCATGTGGGGAGCCGTGCCCATAGGGGGAGTGGTGCCCACAGGGGGAGCGGTGCCCATGTGGGGAGCTGTGCCCGTAGGGGGAGCTGTGCCCGTGTGGAGAGCCGTGCCCATGTGGGGAGCGGTGCCCGTGTGGGGAGCCATGCCCATAGGGGGAGCTGAGTCCGTAGGGGGAGCCATGCCTGCGTGGGGAGCCGTGCCCGTGTGGGGAGCCATGCCCATAGGAGGAGCTGTGCCCGTAGGGGGAACCGAGCCCGTAGGGGGAGCTGTGACCATAGGGGGAGCCGTGCCTGTAAGGGGAGCTGTGCCCGTGTGGGGAGCTGTGCCCATAGGAGGAGCTGTGACCGTAGGGGGAGCCGTGCCCACGTGGGGAGCTGTGCCTGTAGGGGGAGCTGTGCCCGTGTGGGGAGCCATGGCCGTGTGGGAAGCCGTGCCTGTACGGGGAGCCGTGCCCGTGTGGGGAGCTGTGCCTGTAGGGGAAGCTGTGCCCACAGGGCTAATCCCCCAGCCCATGGCAGGTTGGGTGCTTCAGGGAAGGTTGCCGTGGGCCTCTGCTCCACTTAATAATAACCCTGCACTGCTGAGGCACTCTCCATCTCCAGCCCCAAAAATGCATTACAAACACAGCGGGAAACCTCCTCCCACTTGACTGATGTGCCGCTGCTTCTGGGGTGGAGCGCAGCAGCTGCTGATAGCCAGGGTCACGGCTTCGCATCACCCTGGGGAATTAAGTTCAGCACCGACAAGGGAAAAGCGCCCCCTACTGAGTGGTCACCCTTTGACGTACACTCCCCATCTTCTCTCCTCCCCCGCATGGCTCTCCGCCCCTCTCCCCCACACCATCCTACTTGATGGTCGTGTTGAGCTCCTCGATCTGCTCCCGCAGCCGCTGCACCTCCTCCTGCAGGGCGGCCCGCTCCTGCTGCAGCTTGCAGATGTACTCGGCTGTCTTCTGCAGCATGGTGGCCTTGCTGACCTGCGGGGCCAGGTGTGGGGGCCGAATGAGGCTGATCTCCTGCGGCCGTCCCTCCGCCCCCTCCCGTGCTCTGCCTCCTGGGAGGAAGGAGATCCCTGGCCAGGGACTGGGCCTATCGGGAGTTTGGGGAGACACGGCCTCCCCCAGCTGCCCATCCAGGGGCTCCGAGACCCAGGGGGTTGCCAGCACAGAATGCCCCGTGCCATGACAGGAGGGTCAAGGGACAGTCTGTGGCTGGGGAAAGGGGCTGAGGGGGGGTCTAGAGCCGCAGGGGCATCTAAGAGCTGAATGACTGATGCAGCCCGAGCCTGGCGCTCCCGCCCCTAGCTCTGGGGACTCTCCAGGGGGCTGGCTTGGTCCTTTGGGCACTGGGTGTCCCCTGGGAAGCTGCCTCCCGCCCTCAGTGCCCGTCCCTCTGACTCACCTTGATGCTGGGCTGGGCACTCAACGTGCTCACCAGCCCGTGCAGGGTGTCAAAGCCCAGCTTGATGTTGAAGCGTCTCTTCTGCTCGGCGGAGATGTGCGTAATGCGGCGGGTCTCTGTCTGCAAGGCAGGGGCAGAGTCAGGACCCAAGGGGCGGGGGCACCGCCAGGACCCCCATCCTGAGCCAAGGCCAGGACAGACCCATAGAGGCCAAAACAGAGGGACCGATGGGTGCACAAGGGGGGTGAAGCAAGGCTGGCTGGAGCCCTCAAGGGGCAGGGAGGAGACATCCCCAGAGAGAGGCTGCCCCCAGGGAGCACTAGACTGGTGTGTACCTTGCTGGACTCCTGCCGGCCCCGGCTGGAGGTGGAGTGATGCAGTGAGCTGCCGACCGGCACCGGAGAGACGCGTCCAGGCTTCGGCCAGTCACTGCCTGGAAGATAAAATGAGACTCTTTGGGCGAGGCTGAGTGGGCAGCGCCTACCGGCTCCAGGCCCTGCCCCAGTGCTGGGGCTAGGGGCATGACTGCCCAGGCTGGGTCCTGCAAGTCTCCCGCACGGCGGGTTCAGACCAATGGCTCAGGTCCTGTCCTGCTGTGCCACAGGGCCAGGTGCCACTGGTGCAGCAGCTCGGCCCTGACTGGCCAATGCCAGGGCGTCAGGGGATGGGGGTCACCTCCCCAGAATGCACCACACTGAGCAAGGGGGACAGGGCAGGCTCTAGGTTTTTTGCTGCCTCAAGCAAAAAAACATTTGGCTGCCCCCCACCACAGCCCTGGGCTCTCAACGTCCTCCACTAGTGCCCTCCCCCACCCCCACCGCCTGCCGCCCCAGCCCTGTGGGCACAGGATCCTAGCGGGGGTGAAGGCGGAAAGATCCCCACCAATGTCACATCTGCTCAAAAAATGCCAGTTATTTTCCCTGAGAAATTTTGAACTTTGGGGTTTTTTCTTTTCAAAAACTTCCAGCAAAAAAATGTGGATTTTCAAAGAAAACCTGAAACCACCCAAAAACGTTTGTTTAAGAAAAAAACATTTCAGGCAAATATTTTTGGTTTTTGAAAACTAAACATTGAATTACTTTTCCAAAAACCAAATGTTTTAACCCACGTTGATATTTGTACTGAAAGAATTGTGATTCCTTTCTCAGAACACTTCAAGCAGAATGAAAAGTTACTGCAAATATTTTCCATTTGGTGAAAGGCACATTTTTTGCAGAAAAAAACATTGAGAAAAAGGCATCTGATGAAGTGGGCTTAGCCCATGAAAGCTTATGCTGAAATAAACTGGTTAGTCTCTAAGGTGCTACAAAGTCTTCCTCGTCTTATTCATTGAGAAAAAGATTCCAACCGGCTTCCCTGAGTTGCCCTGTTGGCAACTCACCCTCCAGCATTTGGCACCTGTCCCCCCGGAACTGCCCACTGATCCTGCATGCAGTTGCCCACCAGCTAAGTCAAGCTGATTCAAGTTGTCCCCATGGTTCTGCCCACTCTAGGGCAGCAGGGCTGGCTCTAGTGTCCTGTCGCTGGTGTGGCTCTGTGTCTTGGTTTTTCTGGGTCTCTCTTTTCTCACTCGCCTGCCTAGTCTCTGCTAACCCCAGTCACTCTGTATTGTCAGCACCCCCCATCCATCTCCTGGGTTAATAACCAGAACTGAGGGGTGGGAGGGATCTTCAAGGGTTCTCAGGGGGGCAGCACCAGCAGCCTGCTCAGCTCCGGTTCTGGTGAAATGGGGGAGCCTTCTTCAGGTGGATTTCCCCCACTGAAAGGTTGCTAAGCCTGCACCACCTGCCGGGGCGTTTTCTCTCTCTGGGCATCAAAGAGATGCTGCACTGCTCACCACAGGCTGATGGGGGCGAGAGCTGCTCCGTCTTGAGGACGAGCCGGGATCCCGGCTGTGCTGCAGCCAGTGTGAGGGAGACAGATTGGGACGGGCTGGAGCCAGGAGACAGCCCCGGACTCAGCTGGGTCATGTAGGGCAGGAAGCCAGAGGGGACTTCGGCAAGGCCCCCTTCCTGCAAAGAGAGAAGCCAGAGAGAAGGAGTTTGTACTTTGGGCTCCCTGGCTCAAAGTCTCAGGCTTGCAACCCAGGAGGCCAAGGGCGAGACGGGACCAGGGCTTTTCCCAGCCAGCACACAGGAGACAGTATTCCAAGTACCTACAGCAGCTTGCCTCTTGTAGACAAGGAGAGCTGGTCACAGACCTACTCCATGAATGGGAGGGGAGAAGGAAGGACCTCCAACTCCTCACAAGGTTACAGCAACATGGCATGAGCCCTGGGGCTCCCAGGGACTAGACAAAGGACAGGTCCTGAGTACCCCAGGATTGGAAAGCTGACCGTGTGCTGGCTGGTGGCTGGACCCTGCATTACCGGTGCAGCTTGGGGAGCACTCTCTGGGGAGCAGCACTATGTGAGACGGCCCATGGCAGCTAAGGGACCCTTTGCCAGCCCTGAGACAGGCAGGAGTAAAGGGGATTTTTTTTAACCTGAGGAAATGCTATCCACTTGGAAATACATCTTGAGTGCCCCTTGAGCTCTGCCAGTGCCTGTCGCTCCTGCGCTGATACACCCCTTGTTTGTCCAGTCCCCAGTGCTCCCCAAGCTCTGCTGATACCCCTCATTCCTGTGCTGATACACCCCGTTCGTCCAGTCCCCAGTGCTCCCCTCACTCCTGCCATCATGCACCCCCTGCTTATCCATCCCCAATGCCCCTGCAGCTCCCCAATGCCCCTTGTTCCTGCCTTGACAAACCCCCTGCTCATCCAGCCCCAAGGCCTCCCAGCTCTGCCGATGACCCTCGCTCCTGCCCTGACACCCCCTGCTAGTCCAAGCCCAATGCCCCCCAGCTCCACGAATGCCCCTTGCTCTTGTTCTGATGGTGTCATTGGGCACTTTGGTTTCTTCAAACGTGGAATCCCGTTGCGAGAAGAAGCGCTGCTGAGCAGAGATGGGGTCCACCAGTCTTGGAAGGGGAAGAGTCTCTTCAGACACAGACTGGATAAGCTAGTGAGGGGGCTTTAAACTAGGTCCAACAGGGTAGCAGACAAAAGCCCACAGGTAAATCTAGAACATAGAATTGGGTAAAGAATCTGAATCTGGGGGGAACATGGGAAATCACAGCATGGACAAAGGAGAGACCAGAGGGAATATAGAGGGGAAATGTGATAAACATCTCCAATGTCTGTACACTAACACAAGAAATATGGGGAATAAACAGGAAGAACTAAAAATACTCGTGAATAACCCTAAATAGAACAGAACTGGCATCACAGAAACGTGGTGGGATCATTCATGTGACTGGAATATGGGTATAGAAGTGCACAGCTTGTTCAGGAAGGCCAGGCAGGGGCAGAGGAGTTGCCTTGTATATCAAAGATATCTACACTTGCACTGAGACTGAGACAACAGTGGGAGGCAGACCTGTTGAAAGCCTCTGAGAAAGGATAAAAGTGGTAAAAAAAGAGGGGTGACGTCATGGAAGGGGTCTATTGTAGAGGACCTCACCTGGAAGAAGAGGTGGAGGAGACTGTTGTTACTCAACTAAGAAAATCAACCAAAGCACAGGACTTGGTGGTGATGGGGGACGTCAACTACTCAGATATCTGCTGGGAAAATAACACATCAGGGCACAAATTATCCAACAAGTTCTTGGGATGCATTGGAGACAACTTTTCATTACAGAAGGTGGAGAAAGCGACTAGGGGACAGACTATCCTGGATTGGATTCTGTCAAACGAGGAGGAACTAGCTGAGAATCTGAAGGTGGAAGGCAGCTTGGGTGAAGGAGACCATCAAATGACAGAGTCCGCGGTTCTAAGAATGGTAGGAGGGAAAACGGGAATAAAGACAATGGACTTTGAGAAGGCAGACTTTACCAGACTCAGGGAATTGGTAGGTAAGATCCCATGGGAAGCCAATCTAAGGGCTGGGCTACACTGTGGGGTGGGGTGGGTTTGAACTAAGATACGCAACTTCAGCTAGTCGTGTAGCTGAAGTCGAAGTACCTTAGTTTGACTTACCTGGCTGTACCCACAGCGGTGGGTCGATGGGGGCCACTCCCCCGCCGACTCCACTTACTCCTGCTGAGGTGGAGTACAGGCATCGGTTGATTAGGGGATCAATTTATCATGTTTAGATGAGACGTGATAAATCGATCCCTGATACATTGAGCACTACCTGCCGATCCGGCGGGTAGTGTAGACATATCCTAAGGGAAGAAAAGAGTTCAGGAGAGTTGGCAGGTTATCAAAGGGAGACCATCAAGGGCACAAGAGCAAACTATCCCACTGCATAGGAAAGACAGGAAGTATGATAAGAGGCCACCCTGGTTTAACCAGATCTTCAATGACCTGAAACTCCAAAAAGTGTCCTACAAGAAGTGGAAACTAGGTAAAATTACAAAGGATTAATATAAACAAACAACACAAGCATGTAGGGACAACATTAGAAAGGACAAGGCACATAATGAGATTCAACTAGCTAGGGATATAAAGGATAACAGGAAAGTATTTTTCAAATACATAACGAGCAACAGGAAGACCAGGGACAGGGTAGGCCCATTATTAATGAGGTGGGAAAGACAATAACAGAAAACGCAGCATTGGCTGAAGTGTTAAATGCCTTTTTTATTTCAGTTTTCACCAAAAAAGTTAGCAATGATTGGAAAACATAGAGAACATAGAGAATATCAATGTAAATGGGGCAGGATCTGAGGCTAAAATAGGAAAAGAACAAGTTAAAAATTACTTAGACAAGTTAGAGGTCTTCAAACTTGATGAAATACATCCTAGAATACTCAAAGTACTGACTGAAGAGATCTTTGAGCCATTAGCACTTATATTTGAGAACTATATTTGAGGAGGCTGGGAGAGATCCCAGAGGACAGGAAAGGGCAAATATAGTATTTGTTTATAAAAAGGGGAATAAGGAAAACCCAGGGAATTACAGATCAGTCACCTTAACGTCTATACCCAGAAAGATAATGGAATAGATCAGCGGTCTTCAAACTGGGGTGCACACAGCCCCGGGGGTGCACGAACCCACCCCAGGGGCTGCGCAAACCCCCAGTGCCCCCACTGATCCCATGCAGGAAACCGCCGAACTCCCGCGCGGGCTATTTTTGTCCCGCCAAAATGCCGCCACAGAAAGTGGAAGCTTCCACTTTCTGTGGCGGCATTTCGGCAGACATACCCCAGGGGCTGCGAGTGGCCGCCGGACCATGGTAAGGGGCCGTGGCCAGAAAAGTTTGGGGACCCCTGGAGTAGATAATCAAACAATCAATTTGTTAGGCACCTAGAAGATAATAAGATGATAAGTAATAGTCAACATGGATTTGTCAAGAACACATCATGTCAAGCCAATATAATATCCTTCTTTGACACGGTAACAAGCCTTGTGGATGAGGGGAAATGATAGATGTGGTACATCTTGACTTTGGTAAGGCTTTTGATACTGTCTCACATGACCTCATAGGCAAATTAGGGAAATACAACTTAGGTTAACCTACTATACGGTGGGTGCACAAATGGCTGCAAAACTGCACATAGAGCGTGGTTCTCAATGGCTCACAATCGAGCTGGAAGGGCAGACAGGTGGGGTCCCACAAAGATCTGTCCTGGGTCTGGTTCTATTCAATATCTTTACAAATGATTTAGATAATGGTATACAGAGGACACTTACAAAGCTTGTGAATGAGACTAAACTGGGAGTTTGCGAATGACACTAAGCTGCAAGTGCTTTGGAGGGTAGGATTATAATCCAAAATGATCTGGACAAACTGGTCTAAAGTAAATAGGAGGAAATTCAATAAGGATAAACATGAAGTTCTCCACTTAGGAAGGAATAAACAACTGCACAAATACAAAATGGAAAATGACTGCCTAGGCAGGAGTACTGCAGAAAAGGATCTGGGGGTTATAGCAGATCACAAACTGTATATGGATCAACAATGTAACACTTGCAAAAAACGCTGACATCATTGTGGGCTATATTAACTGGAGTGTTGTAAGCACTGAAGAAGGTGAATTATTGTGTCTGAACTGAAGTACTGTGTCCAGCTGTGAGCACCATACTTTGGGAAAGATGTGGACAAATTGGAGAAAGTCCAGAGAAGAGCAACAAAAATGATTAAAGGTCTAGAAACCATGACCTATGAGGGAAGATTGAAAAATCCGGATTTATTTAGTCTGGAAAAAAAAAGACTGGGGGTGAGGTGGGGTGTACTGAGGCAAGGTGGGTGAGATAATATCCTTTATTGGACCAACTTCCGATGGTGAGAGAGACAAGCTTTCAAGCCACACAGAGCTCTTCTTCAGGACTGGGATGGGGGACCTGGTAAGAGTCTTCAGGTACATAAAAAGTTGTTATAAACAGGAGGACGATAAATTGTTCTCCTTAGCCACCGAAGAAAGGAAAAGAAGCAATAGGATTAAATTGCAGCAAGTGAGGTTTAGGCTGAACACAGGAAGAAATTCCTGGATGTCAGGGTGGTTAAGCACTGGAATAAATTGCCTAAGGAGGCTGTGGAAACTCCATCATTGGAGGTTTTAAGAACACGTTAGATAAACACCTGTCAGGGATGGTCGAGATCAGTGGGGTGTGTGAGCCCCCCCCCCCCCACGGGGGTGTGCGAGACCCCAGTGCCACTGCGGGATTGGCCTTGGGCCACCGCCGAAATTGTAAGCGGTCTGTTTTTGTCCTGCCGAAATGCTGCTGAAAGTGGAAGCTTTCTATTCGGTGGCATTTCAGCAGACATACCCCGGGGGCCATGAGTGGACGTGGGACCGTGGAAAGGGGCCGCCGCAGAAAAACTCTGAGGAACACTGGCCTAGATAATACTTAATCCTGCCTCAGAGCAGGGGATGGACTAGACGACGTCTCAAGGTGCCTTCATGCCCTACATTTCTGCGATCTATGATCTGATGTATCCCCTCTTTGTCCAGCCCAAATGTCCCCCAGCTTCACCAATGCCCCCGCTCCTCCCCTACGCACTCCCTGCCAGTCTAGCCCCAATACCCCACAGTTCTGCCAATGTCCCTCGCTCCTGCCCTAACCCACCCCCTGCTCCTCCAGTCCCAACGCCTCCAGCTCTGCCAATCCCCTTGCTCCTGCCCTGACACCTCCTTGTTCTTCCAGCCCCAAATCCCCGCTAGCTCCACCAATGCCCCCACTCCTGCCATGACCCACTCTCCTGCTCATCCAGCCCCATTGCCCCCAGATCTGCCAATGCCCCTTGCTCCTGCCCTGACCCGCTCCCCTGCTCCTCCAGCCCCAATACCCCACAGCTCTGCCAATGCCCCTCGCTCCTGCCCTAACCCACCCCCTGCTCCTCCAGCCCCATTGCCCCCAGTTCTGCAAATGCCCCTCGCTCCTGCCCTGACCCGCTCCCCTGTTCCTCCAGCCCCAATGCCCCTTCAGCTCAGCCAGTCCCCTCGCTCATGCCCTGACCTGCTCCCCTGCTCCTCCAGCCCCAATGCCCCTTCAGCTCAGCCAGTCCCCTCGCTCATGCCCTGACCCGCCCCCCTGCTCGTCCAGCCCCAATGCCCCCCCATCTCCACCAGTGCCCCTCACTCCTGCCCTGAAACACCCGCCCTGTTCATCCAGCTCTGCCTGTTGTTAGGACCGAGGCCCACCAAAGCGACCAGTGATCTCACTGCCATCTCCTGCCCACTGCTGCCTGCCAGAGCCCATGTCTGAACCCAGCATGCGGCAGTGAAGGGCCCTCAGCTGCCTGGCTGAGAGCGTTGCTGGTGAGCTCTTACCGGGGAGGCTGGCGACGTGGGGATGAGGGTGGTGCTGGGAGTGGACGGAGGGTCCAGAGCCAGCTCTGGTTTAGCTGCAAAACAGAAGGCATCAGCAAGTGAGGAGAGCCAGGCTGGGGTCCACAAAATCTGCTCCCACCAGAGCGAGTGGCCAGCACAAGGAAGCCTTGCAGGGAGACGCGGACTGATTCCTGCTGCTGCCTCCTGGTTCTCAGGGCGGAGGGTCTGGGCCCACCAGCCCCAGGGAGGTGCTGCAGGGATTGGCCAAGCCTGGGACTAGGGTGGGGCTGGAAAGCAGGTTCCAGTCTTTGTTTCTTTGCAAATCAAGCCAAACAGGGAAGGGCATGGGCCTGAGTGCGGACGCTCCACTGTGTGGACCTACTCACAGGCCCAGGAACCGGCAGGGTTTGTCAGCAGAATGAGGCACATCATTCAGGCAGGGCAGGGCTAGTGAAAGGTTTAACGTGAACACCAAATGTGGCAATCCATGATCCCTCTCCAGGCTGGCATGGAGCTTGTCATAGGCTCCCATTGGCACTGGCAGCAGACCCCAAGGCTCGGTATGGAGCCGGTAGCAGGTTTAAAACAAACCAAAGGAAGGACTTCTTCACACAACACACAGTCAACCTGTGGAACTTCTTGCTAGAGGATGCTGTGAAGGCCAAGACTAGAACAGGGTTCAAAAAAGAACTAGATACATTCATGGAGAACAGGTCCATCAATGGCTATGGTGTCCCTAGCCTCTGTTTGCCAGAAGCTTGCAATGGGCGATGGGATGGCTCACTTGAGGGTGACCTGTTCTGTTCATTCCCTCCAGGGCACCTGGCATTGGCCACTGTTGGCAGACAGGACACTGGGCTAGCTTGACCTTTGGTCTGACCAAGTGTGGCCGTTCTGATGTTCTTATGAATGTCTGGCCCAGACTGTGCCTGCTGAGGTACTAGAGACACTGAGCTCCTCCTCTCTGCCGGGTGGACTCCAGACCAGAGGGGCTGAGTCACCTGGCCTGGGGCAGGGCAGTTCCCCCCCATACTTCTCAGCACCTGTGGCCCCTGGCTCTCCAAGGGGGCGGGTTCCCTCACTGTCATGGGCTGCTGGGGCAGGGCGCTGCACTGGGAGGTGAACGATCCAGGGGGTGAAACGGCAGCGCTAACCAGGCTCCTAGTCTGTGTGACTAGCATGGGGTCAGATCCTGCCCCACAGCTGGGCACTCACAGCACCCTATGGATGACTGAACCCATCTGCCCCCGCGAGGGTTGCCAAAGGCCTCTTCTCAGCTGAGGTGGAGTCACCGCGGCCTTGCGCCCTACTGGGGCTCCCTGCAGCCTTCGATATGGGTGCTGTGATCACTCGACTCACCTGCCTGCTGAGACA
>ML677537.1:1758562-1810414 GCA_007922305.1 Dermatemys mawii | reverse complement strand
GACATGGTGCTGTGATCACCTGTACTCACCTGCCTGCTGAGACATGGCTGCCCTATCAGCACCCTACACCCTTGACCACTCAGGGCTCTCGCTCCCAGTGCCTCCTGTGGCAGCAATTCCCAAACTCAAGCTACTACAGTTCAGCTGCCATCTCTCTGCACTCCACCTTCCCCACCAGGCCTCCTGCTGACACCCTTCTCCCCCGTCAGCTCTCTCCTGCCCGGGATGCTTCTTCCTCATCCTGGCAGCCTGTTGATCAGCAGGAAAGAGCATCGCTGGCATGAACGAAGGAGGCCTGGCGCTTGCAGCAACGCAATGCCATAGAGTGGGGTGTGGCAGGAGAGTGGCAACCAGTGAGATGAGTGATGAGCCCAAAGAGGGGATGTTACCAGCCTGTGCCCAGATATCAGCTCCCCTTCCCGTCTCTGGAACGCAGGGTCAGCCCATCTGCCACCAGCCTGGTACCCCCTTCCTACTCCAGCTGAATGAGACCAGCTGACCAGAAGGGGGCAGTCAGACGCCCTGAACCAGCGGCAAACGACAACCCCGCAAAACAATCCCCCACCCTGTTACCTGCAGTCAGGAGCTGGGTCAGGCAGGAGTTGGGCACAGCCAAGCGTGGGGGCACAGGGAGCCCCATGGGTCTCTTTGTCTTGGGGCTGGCTGGCTTCACCATTGGCCGGCTGCCCCCAGGCGGCAACTGCTCTTTGGGGGTGGCAAACCTAGGGCCGTCCAGCATCCCAGGGGGCAGGGGCTGGGCACTGGCCAGAGCAGAGTATGCTGTTGGCAGAAGGTCCACCCTGTAGCCCGGGCCTGGAGCGTGCGGGGTAAAGCCTGGCGTGGAGAGCGAAGAGCCGGAGTAATGGAATTTGGACCTCGGTGCTGAAGCCGGTGGGTACAGGGGATCCTGGCCCAGCAGGAAGGCGCCTGGGGGGGCTGCTGGGGTGCAGTAGGAAGGGCTGAAGGGCTCCATGCTGAGACTCTTGCTGGGGAGCCCATAATGGAGCGGAGGCTTGTGCTTGAGGTCAGCGCACAGGCCGCTGCGGGGGTCCACGGGCCGCAGGCCTGGCTGGAAATCAGGGCTGAGGAAGGAGCCAGGCAGGCTGAGCCGGGAGGAGCAGCTGCTGCTGGACTGAAAGAGACAGAGGCAGATTACAGATCATTTGCCCCGGACTGCTGGATTGGACCAGGACTGAGAGGGGCAAGGGAGACGGGGACAGAGTCTGCTCTGCAGCAGCATGGCGGCCTGGCACCATTGCCTTGGCGAAGAAACACAGCGGGCAGAGCAATCCCAGGGCCAGAGAGAAGCAGACCAGGATGTGATCCCACCCTGGAGACCCGCTCACCTGGAGGTGGCCATTGGGTGAGATTGGGGCATCAATGTAGCTGGCAGGCAGGGCTCTGGAGGCCATCAGTGGGGTGGCGTGGCTGGCGGGTGGGGCACTGCTGCTGTTGTATAGGGTGTCAGCCATAGGTGTGAAGCAGGGCTGCTCTTGGTAGCTGAGATGCGTCTGTGAAGGCAGCGGGCGGTGGCCGGTGAAGAGATCTGCAAGACAAAGCAGAGAGATGGTGACCCACCTCCTGAGGCAGCCCAAGCCCAGGCTAGCCTGCCCCCAGGCAGGTACAGGGTTTGCCCTCACAACACAGTTCAAGCCAGAGCACGGTGCTGCCCGAGGTAACGGGCCTGCCTCCTGCAGCAGCCCACCCTGGTGCAGAGAAAATGTCCCATTAGCTGGAGCCGTTGTGCAAGAATTGACCCGGGGAAAATCCTTCCTCCCTGCCCCTGTAGGACAGCTCCCCCCTCCCCCTGGCAAGGGGCCATTCCCTTGTGCTAGAGCCCAGTTCTGCACCTTGAAAGCCACGCAGGCCTCCAGCCCACCTAGACGCAGCTCCGGTATCATACTCCCCAGGCTCCTGCCTGCTAGGGACCAGCCCCCTGCCCCTCTCCTGCCGGGGAGGAGCCCCTGGGGCTAGGGGGGCGGTCTCAGGGGGAGGGGCTGCTTGGTTCACGCTCCTCTTCCCAGCGCCATCCCTCCCTCAGTCCCTCAAAGTGCCTCCCTCCCTGGCCCACCAGCCTGGGCTTTGCACCCTCTCCTGGCCCAACCAGCGTACAGTGGGGTGGGGTGTTGCTGTCCCGCAGGGGGCGCTCTCTGTGGGGATGCGGGCAGCGGGCAAGGCACGCTCCCTACAGCCAGGGGCAAATCTGGGCCCTGTCCTGCCAGCTACGACCCACTTGTGGCAGGGCTCCATGCTCAGTCCTGGTGAGCGCGCTTTGCCCAGGGTCGGCAGCACAGTCCAGGCCGCTCAGCGACAGCTGCTGCCCCACCCACCCGGCCTGGAGGAGCAGTGTGTGCCCACCTGCCCCACGCTCAGACAGGCACAGCGGGCTGCTCTGGTGTGCCCGGGCACCCCAAGCCTCCCGTTACCGGGAGTTGTAACGCTTGGCCCCGACCACCTCGGGTTTTTCTGCCCAGTGTGTCCCCAGGAGCAAGGCCCAGCTCCCCTGCTTCTCACGCCCCCCACAGAACTTTCTTTCCCAAATTCAGAAGCAGCCTCGCTTCGTCCGCCCCGTGCCCATGTGGACAGGCCCATCACAGCGTCTCCTCAGGGCTGGGAGGCTGATAGTGGCACAGGGGCGTGGGGGCCCCTCCAGAGTAGCCATGGTTTCACTCACCAACGTTTCTGCCTCTAGCTGAGGTGAAAGGGTGTCAGCAGCCCCAGGCTCTCCCTCGGGGGATCGGGGCAGTGGGGTGGGGCTAGGGCAGGTCCTAGCTCTATGTGGCAGCAGCAATTGTGAAATGCTGGAGTTTCTGGTGCAAAGAGGAAAGAGGCAGCTCCGTGCAGCCCCTACGCTGGGGCCCAGCCGTGCTGCACACAGGGAGAGGGACACAGGAAAACCCTCCCATGCCACAGGGGAGCCAACGCCTGCAACAGGGCGGGACCCCTCTTCCCTCGCTCATCCGGCCAGCCACAGCAAGCATGGGCCTCGGTCAGCCCGCAGCAGGGCTGATCCCCACCCCCCTGGGGCTCCATCCTGCACCAGCCTGAGCAGAGCGAGAAGCCCCTGGCGACCAGAAGGGAGACGTCAGCCAGCCTCCAGCCCCACAGGCTGGTGGGGTCAGCGTGTGCGCTGCTGGGTGGGGTGTACCCAGCTCGGCCAGCCCTGGGTCCCACATGCGCCCCTCCCACGGCCTTGGGTCCCCTCCACAAGGCCTCGATCCCACCAAGGCCGCCCAGAGGATTCAGGGGGCCTGGGGCAAAACAATTTCGTGCCTTTTACATTTTTCCTCACCCGGCGGCGGCGCTCTGGGTCTTCGGCGGCGGGTCCCTCACTCGCTCCGGGTGTGTTTGGCGGCACTGTAGGACCTGCCGCCCAAGTGCCTCCCCAGATCCGGAGCGAGTGAGGACCTGCCACCCAGTACTATAGTCTCATGGGGGCCCCTGCGGGGCCCGGGGCAAATTGCGCCACTTGCCCCCCTCTCTGGACGTCCCTGGGTCCTATGCGTGTCCCTTCCCGCAGCTCGGTCAGCTCGTGCGCTGGGCGCCATGTTAACTCCTGCAGACGTTCCTCATCACCCCGGTGGGCTTTATCCCAGTGAGGCTCCTGGCCTAGGAGCGGTGCTGGGGACGGGGCCCTGCACAGCATGGCAGTGCCAGGCTAGCGCCCTGCTGGGCGGTCGAGCTGGAGGTTTATTTTCATTGTAGGCTCTGAGTCCCCATGCCCAGGCTCTAACCTTGTGTGTGGCCTGTGGCTAACCACATCCTGCAGTGTTCCCGAAGCCAGGCCCCGTGACCCTGCTGCGACTCCGCTTTCCCTTCCTGTCCCCATCCCCAACTCTGCTACTTCCGCAGGCTCAGACAGGCACAACAGAAAGTGCTGGGGTGGCATTTTTGGCCCTGCCACCTCCATGTGGGGAATGACCTTCGCCCTGTAACCCCCCTTCCCTCTGGGACAGTGCCCAGCCTATGGGGCTCCTGGGCTTCTAATGGGCCTAGCTGAGCACCTAGCCCTGGCCACTGGTCATGGTAGTGCCTCAGGCCCTGTGCCCCACGCTGCCCTCTGGGGCCCTCTTAGAGGAAGGAGGGCCGGGCGGCGTTGGACTGGGCTGTGCACTGTGCAAACCAGCATGCTGAGGACCTGTGCTCAGGTCTCCAGCCGGGGTCGGGGTGCTGCGGGCCCAACAAGGGGTTTGCTGGATGGGAGGCAGCCTTGTGCTGCGTGTGAAGGCAGGGGCATAAAGGCAGCCGGCTGCCGAGGCTGGTTGTGCCCAGGCACCTGTATGTACGTCACAGGGCCATGTCTGACGCCCCTGGCAGCGGGTCTCACTGAGATCAGCCTCTCCAGACAGGGGGGACTGAAGGGACTTGGGCTCCACCAGGACTGTACCTCGGTCCTCCGGCCACGTCGCTGTGCCCCTGGGAGCCCGGCCAGCCTGGCACAGACACCCCCACCCCCAGGAGATTTCCTCAGCCCTTCACACATTCGACTACCTGCCCGTCTCCAGCTGCTGGATGTCTGCAGCCTGCTGCCTTCCTGCTTCCCCCTCCACTGCCCCGTGAGTGCTGCTTCTGGCACAGCACTGCCGAGCAGGAACCCTTGGCCGGGAGCCCGACCCCCAAGCTCCCGTGAGCCTGTGGCAGGGGGTTCACTGTCTGCTGGAGCCAGGGACGCCGCAGGCCCCATCAAAGCCCAAGCCCCAGGTCTCAGCGCTGCTTGTCTGGGAAGAGCTGATTGGGTCTCTCTAGGATTCATCTACAGCGGAGCTGGAGGGGCAGTTCCCAGCTCAGGCTGATATTCATGGCCTAGCGCCGATGGAGTTGGCGTGCTGAGGCCGGCTGCCTGACAACCGCATCTCGGGTCCCAGGTCCATGCTCAGGGGGCAAACCGCATCGCTGCTGCTACTCTGCTGGTTGTCTCATGCCAGCTCGATCAAAGTACCAGTGCACTGGGACGTACACCTCCCCCTGCCGCGAAGCCATATACCCTAGAGCCCAGAGACAGTGTGTCTAGCAGGGAACGCACTAAGGGACAGGATCCCAGTAGAACCAAGAGCTTGTTTAGGCACCAGCCGCCTGGGGGAACCTTGGCATTAACCAGCCACAGACCAATCCCACCACTAACCGTCCCACTCAGCCTCGTGGCCACTGCAAATTCGTCAGGGCAGCAGGGCCCTAGTCTCTAGGGCTCCATTCCCGGCAGCTGGGCAGGGATGGAACTCCCTGAGCACGGACGTTTCCTCAGCCCAAGGCCACTGGGGAGTGAGCGAGCTCTGTGGTACTGCCTCAGAAAACCCCTCTTTCCTCTACAGAGCTGGTAACCCGGGAGGCCCCACTTCCACCTCCTCTAGGGACACATTGGTGGGTGCAGGGGCCCAGGGAGGAGAGAGGAGGGACCCAGCTTTGCCCTGCCCATGGTAGGTGTGCAAGGCAGCCATTCTGCACCCACTTTTCACAGGGGAAAGTAACTCACTGCAGGGCAGGGCAGAGTCAGGAGCTGGTCCCCTCCTGTCTCACTCAGCCGTGGTCGTGCGGGTGAGCGTCTCGGGTTACTGGGCGCAGTATCCCAGGATCTCAGCCATACAAAGTGCGAAGCTCCATGATCACCCAGAGATGCCAAAGCCAGCCTCCCCACCGGCTCGTCTCTGGCAGAGAAACCAGCTGCTGGCACTGCAGGGGGTTGTGTGTATTTTAGGCATTTCTCTGGTGCCCAATTCAGCTCCTCGGGGGAACCTCTCCAAGTGCACCACAGAGACAGGCGGCAAGTCCTGCCCAATTGCTTCTCAGTGCAGAGATGCTATGTGCCCCCCTATTGCACCAGGACAGATAATGTTCTCCCCAGACCCGTCTGTCCCAGTCCCGTCTCCCCTCCTTTCCTAGTACATGATCCTGGGCACTGGCTGCTGCGTTCCCCGGGCCGGTGAAGGTCACCGTGGTGGGCTCGTGCTGACAGCCCAGTACCTGAGCTCCCAAGCCCTTTGTTCCAGTGGCAAGTCTGGGGCTGTCCTCAGCAGAGTCCGGGGGTGCTACAGCTCCTTCTTCTGTCTTTTCCACTCTTCCCACCCTCAAAGCCCCTTCAGTGCCATCTCTGGGCTTTAACCCCTTCTCCCCCGCTCTGTGGAAAAGGGAGGGGCTGACCTTCGGGAGAGCTGGGCTAGCCCAGCCCTGCCGCAGTCCCAAGAGCCAAGAGCGTGGTCCTACCTGAAGCAGGGGGCAGGCAGCCGTCAGACATCAGCCCTGGCTCTGCCATCAGGACTTCTCCATCTGACTCAGACCCCACTCCCACACACCCGAAGGGCACGGGGTGGTTCCTCATTCCAGACTGGCGTCTGCTCCTTGACTGACAGGCCCGGGGACCAGGCTTTGTGTCTCCCTCCTGGGCTTTGTAGTGCTGCGATGACTCACCCACGCGGCGCCTCCTGCTGGTCGCCCAGGAATCCAGCTCAGCGCGCCCTCTGCAGGCCAGTGTCTTGCTGTCCGCTGGCCCTGGGTCCCTCCCAGACCCCGGAGCCCTTTTTCCTGGGGAGCTGCCCCCTGGCAATACCCCCTCACTCTGCCTCTGGGTCTCTCCTCCCTGGGGAACCCCCAACACTTTATCCCACCTTGCCTCAGTCTAGGGTTACTGTGGGTCACCATCAAGCCCCTGCACCCGGGGGCAGACTGCAGGGTAACAGCCAGTCATCATAGGCAAGGGGGGTTTGGACCAGCTGCCTCTGCCTACCTCCAGTACCCTCCTTAGGCCTCCCTTCAGGCCTGCAGCCTGGGGAGTTGCTAGGCTGGAGCTCCCCAGCTCCCCTGCCTATTCCCCCAGCCCTGTTCACCTCAGGGACCCTGTCCCACAGACAGCCAGGCCCTGCTCCCTCCCAGCCTGGAGAGAGACTGTTTGAGCACCTGGCTCACAACCCTTTTATAAGGGCCAGGTGGGCTCTGATTGCACTGGCCGCTGTGGCCAGTCACACACACAGCTGCTTTCTCCCAGCAACAGCCCTCTCCAGGGCTCTTTTAACCCCTTCCGGGCTGGAGTGGGTAACCACCCTGCTACAGGCTTGGCTTGTTTTATTCCACATTGAGGTACTGACCGGCCTGACACCAGCGATGGGACCAGCATTCCCCGGGGCCCACCTCACTGTCTCCATAGCCCGCACTCTGCACATCTGGGTCTCCCAGCATCTCCCAGGAAACTCAGGGCCAGACTTCCAGAGCAGCTCAGCTCCCACTCAGTCTGCTCAGCCAAGCGGTCAGATTGTCCAAAGCAGTGGACACCCAGCCGCTCCTGTTGAGAACAGCGCTGAGCACTGGAAGTCTGGCTCCAGGAGCCTACCTTGGAATGGGGTGTTGCGAAGTCCCCTACCCCCAGCATCCCCCCACACACACACTTCAGGGTTTTTCAGGGGCTGTGATCCTGGATTATAATCTTTTGGAAGCAAGGGATGCGTCATTCCCTTGCACTGAGTAGAGTCCTGGCTCTGAACAATTCTCTTCCTGTTTGCATACAGCGAACTCCCACACTACACCTTCGCCTCTCCCTCCACTCCAGGCCTAGGAGCACTGGCCAGGCGTGTGCTGGGCTTTTTGAGCCCACTAGAAATACGTACTAAGCCAACCAGCCCCTCCCAGCAGGAGGGTATTTTTCTCTCTGGCTGTGCTCAGTAGATATGCTATGACTTGCACCAGTCTCTGTGCAAAAGCAGCCGCAGCAGCACAAGCGCAGAGAGAGTGAGCATGAAGGGACCAAACTGAACTGCTCCTTCGGCTCAGAGTCCTTGCTGGGCTGAGAGGTCAGTCTGCCCATCCAGCATGCGCGGCTCCCCCCAGGAAAGGAAACATCTCGGAGAGTGTTCCGTAGCGTCGCCCCTTCCAGCACAGGAAAGGGAGCTTGTGCTTCCATTCATGAACTTTAGCAGCTGGAAATAAGAACCAGCACATTCCCAGCGTGCGCTCCACAGAACCCTGGTCCCATGCTCCACGGACCGCAGACTAGGAATGGCCGATGTAGGCCGCGGTTCAGGAGTGCTGGCTGTGGGAGCTCCAGCAGAGCGAGTAGGAAAATAGGGGAAGGGGTGAGGGCTCCTGGAAAATTCTGAGATTCAACCAAATTTTTTGGCCAAAAATTGAAATAGTTTGATTCAGACTAGTGCCATGGTGCCTTATGGGGTTTGTAGTTCAGGTGCCTTATGCTAGCCTATTTAGCTACCTCCCATGAAGCATCCCAAGAGGGAGACCTCTTGGTAGGGCTGTCAAGGAAAATGCAGAAAAGGCAGAAGTACTTAGTACATAATCACTGTTCTGTATTTGGGGAAAAACTCAACCGGTGTAGTGATGTCAGAGACGAGGATGAGGATGAGGATGAAGATGAAATACTTTCCATTCCCATAGCAACACAAGAATATGTTAAACAGTAACGACTAAAGTCAGATATTTTTAAATCAGCAGGAATGGATAAAGTAATCGAAGAGTTTTAAAGGAGCAGGTTGAGAAACTCGCTGGACCATTAATGTTGACTTTCAACAACTCTAGGGACCTTGGGGGAAGTTCCAGAGGACAGGAAGAAAGCTAATGTTGGAGCAATATTCCAAAAGGGTAAATGGGATGACATAGGCAATTACAGGGCTGTCAGCCTCACATCAATTCTGGGCAAAACAACACAATAGCTGATCTGGGACTCGATTCATATACAAGTAAATGAGGGTGATATCATTAATGCCAATCAGCATGAGTTTATGGAAAATAGCTCCCATCAAACTAATGATATCTTTTGATGAGATGACAAGTTTGGTTGATAAAAATAATAGTGTTGATGTAAAGTGTTTGACTTGATACTGCAAAGCATTTTGATTAAAAAATCAGAATATACAAAATTAGGATGTCACACATTAAATGGATTAAAAACTAGCTAACTGGGCTCAAAATGTAAATGGGAAATCACCATCGAGCAGGTATGTTTCCACTGGCGTCCCACAGGAACTGGTTCCTGGCCCTACACTATTTAACAGTTTTGTCAGTGACATGGAAGAAAACAAAATAATCCCTGATGAAGTTTGCAGACAACACAAAGTTAGAGAATATGGTAAAAATTGAACAGAACAGGTCACTGATACGCAGTGATTTGGATCACTTGGTAAGCTGAATGCAGCAAACAATGTGCAACTTAACTTGGCCAAACGTAAAGTCAGACTTCTAGGACCACAGAATTTCGGCCATACTTTCAGAACAGGGGACTCTGAGAAGCAGGGACTCTGAGAAAGATGTGGGGGGTCACAGTGGATAATCACCTGCAGATGAGCTCCCAGTGCATTTGGAGGTGGTGGAATACTGTGTCCAGTTCCAACATCTACCACTCAAGAAGGATGTTGACAATTTGCAGAGGGTTCAGAGAAGAGCCATAAAAATGATTAAAGGTTTGGAAAACTTTCCTTCTAGTGACACATTCAAGGAGTTCAATCTATCAATGATAGTTTTTAGGTACTTCTATGGGGAATAAAACTTTGCTAGTGAGTTCTCCAGTCTCGCAGACAAAGGCAGAACAAGATCAAATGGCTGGAGGTGGAAGCTAAACAAATTCAGTCTAGATATAAAGTGCAAGTGTTTAACGGTGAGGGTAATTAACCTTTAGAAACATTTACCAGGGGTCGTGGTGGATTCTCCAGCACTCACAGTTGTTACATCTGGGACGTTTTTCTAAAAGCTCTGCTCTAGTTTAACCAGGAACTAATTCAGGGCAGGTCTCTGGCCTGCGTTATACAGGTCAGATCCCCGGGGTCCCTTCCAGGTTCCCTGCCATTGGTGCAGCATGAGTGATGGAGTCAGACACCATGGCCCATGGAGGAGAATGGGAGTGTGAGGTATGCCCATAACAACTCCCATGAGGCACCATGTGTAACAGAGGGAGGTTGTTTCTCAGTGACGTGGGGATTCTCCGTGGAAAGCAGACGCTCTTTGAGAGGATTCTGCTGAAAATCCAGTTTTCCATCGAAAAACAATTTCAGCAGAAAACTTCCCACCAGCCCTAGGTCCCAGCTGCAGGAGCACTGGCCATGAGGAGCTTCCAGCCGCCCCAGTCCTGGCCTCTCCTCTCAGGGGATGCTGTAGGAAATGAATTAGTGGGTGCTGGCCAGAGGTGGGGCTCCCTCAGTATCTCCAGCAAGTGGGGCTGCAGGAAGTGGTGTTAGAGTGCAGAATCTGCATTCACTTCCCCCGTGTCTGGCTTGTCCAGAGGACACCCCAGGACGTCCCAGCCTCAGCTTTCTGCCAGCATCTGGTCTTGCATCAGCCAGCAGCCAAATGATGCAACGTCCCTTGTTTCCTCCGAAGGAGGAAAGTGGGAAGTGGATACTGGCAGCAGAGCTCCGGGAGGCCCACGCCAATCAGCCCCACAAAGGTCAGCCCTGAGCCCACATGACGCTGCAGGCACAAGGGCTGAGGCGATACCCAGGCCATTCCACTAGCACAGGACTCCCAGCTGCCCCTAGTTTGCAAGATACGGTGCAGCCAAAATGACTGGCCCTCTACATGGCTCCTTGCGGACCTCTGGCCAGGCCCACCCCATGTTCACAGCTAGGGCACTTCTCGGAGCTGCCCCTCCCCGCACTGCTGAAGTCCAAAGCTGCCGATTGGTTTGGGGACAGCTTGGGCCCATCAGTGGCACAGGGCCCCGCTGGAGCCTTGGGGTGGGTCTGCCCCACAGCTGAAAAAAGTGCAGAGGGACCTCAGCTGTCTCTCATTTATATCCCTCCTCTGGCCCCCGGCCCCTCTCCTCAGCACTGCTCAATGTCTCACTCCAGCCCAGTTTGCAAGGCTGTGAGTCGGCATCTCTGCTCTCCCCGACCAGTCTCTGGAGCTGGGCTCCTTTCGCCCCAAACCTTTCGGGTTTGACTGTCCCGACTGCCTCTGCAAACTCCTTCCCACATGTCCTCACCCCCCACCACGCTCTCTTAGCCTCCTCTGCAGCCTCTCTCCTCCCAGCCCCATTGCAGCACAGAGGCAGAGGCCCCCAGATGCTCACACTCTTGCTCCCACCCAGATGTGGCACCCCATGTCTCCCACCCCCTAGAAGCCCTTGCACCCCTGCTCTCAGGTTGGCTGTTCCCCTCTGCAGCGCTGGTGGCGCGAGCACCATGGGGCAGGGGCCTCCATTTACTATTACCCCATAGCTCAGTCTGGCCTCACTGTCCCCAGAGTTGGGGGCTGAGCTGCTGTAGCATGATGGAGAAGCCTTGCACTGAGTGGTTGCGCCCTCCCCCGACAGGTGGCCCATGACCCGCCTGCCAGCCCAGCCCCCGGATGATGAGGATGGTTCTGTGAGCAGGACTGGGAGGAAGGATGCCCAGGGGATGCAGGAACGACCCCCGAGGGGTCAGCCACCATGTGCATTAAGTCACTGCCCTCCCCTGGCAGCAAATCACTGCCTGGCCCCATCAGGACTTGATCCCCTGGGGGCCACGGCCACCATCAGGACCCCACTTCCTTTCCTCTCAGCTGCAACCCTTGAGCCATGCACAGTGACCAGGAGACCCCTGTTTCCTAAGGCCTGTTCCCCCCAGCCTGAGGTTCCTGCTGGGGGACCCAGCTCCCATGCAGCCAGACGCAGGCTGTTTCAATGGCCCAGGGGTGCGGGGACAGACAGGGAGTTCCAGGGGCAATTAGGGGCCCTTTCCGAAAGCTCCCTCCCATCCTGCCCAGGCTCCTGCCCCCATCCTGCCCCCCGGCCCTGGCAATACAGCAGAAAGCTGCTCGCCCCCTAGAGATTTCCTCTTTCTTGTGGGGCGAGTTTTCCTTCCTCTGTCTGCAGCCAACCCCCCCTGTGGTTTCACATTCCTGTAAAGAGAGCTACATTTGGAGACATTCAGTTTCCCCAGGACCTGGCCTCCTCCTCTCCTTCCCCAGTGCAGCTCGGCTCCCCGGGACCGGCCGTGGCTCCGCCGTCCTCGCTGTTTGCAACTCCCCCAGCTCAGTGCCATCGGGGCATTTCCCCACAGTGCTGCTGCTTCCCCTCCTTCAGTTCACTGGTGTGAAATCCCGGGGGCACCGCAGCCCCTCGGGTCAGCTCTGCCCACTACCCTTTGTCAGCCCCCTCTGCTGCCAGGCCAAGGGACCGCACTCAGCTCCAGCCCACTGGGCTAAGCTCTCTGGGGCTGTGGGGAGATGGGGCTTGTGTCCCCCCCACTCCCACTGCACAAATCCAGCTTCCTCTGCCAGGGCTGGCTCCTACCTGAGATTTCCATAAACTCATCGAGATTTGGCTGCAGTGGGGTCAGGCCTGGCTGGATCATGTCGGCGTTCCCCGTGTAGGCTGCAAAAAGGCAGAACCAGCCCATCAGCTGTGCGTTCCCTTGGACTCCAATTCCTGCTCCCCATGGTCCTCCACTTGTGTCCCACGTTCCCTGATTCACTGTTGCCAGCTTGTTAGCCCTCACGGAGCCTCCTGCTCCTCTGCCCCTGCCCCGTTATCCAGCTCTCCTGGGAGACCATTCGTCTCTCATCCTTGCAGAGAACGTATCTGTACCACTGGCCAGGAGAAGGGGGCAGCTGAGAACTCATCTGCTCCACCACTATTGCTGGGCAGCCTCCTGGCCAAGAATCCTCTGTTGTCACCTCCCCCCGCCATGGCCTGAAGCCTCCATCATCTGCACAAGGGATGGGAGGAATTTCCCAGCCCTGGGGGCTGGAGCCCCTCTTCCTGCTGGCTGAGGGAGCCAGAAGCCAAGGAGGGGATGCTGCATTCTGATGGGAGGTTCTCCTTCCCTCACGCTGAGACAGCAGGGCCCTAGAGCAGGAGAGGACCTCCTGCTCCAGGGCCCTGGAGGATGTGGCAGGGGAGAGCTGCCCTTGAAGGGGAGATATTAACAAGAAACTCTAGCCCCTACCTAGCACCTTTCAGCCATGGGTCTCAGTACATTTGAAAAGGAGGCCAGTGTCATTATACCCATTTTATAGAAGGGGAAACCGAGGCATGAGAAGGGACGTGACTTGCCCGAGGTCACCCAGCGGCAGAGGAGGGAGTAGCACCCAGGGGTCCTGAGTCCCAGCCCAGTGTGCCAGCCTCTAGGCCACGCTGCCTCCCTACAGGGCCAATACTGACTGTGTTCCCCCCATTGTAAAGCACTGGCAGCTTGAAGCCCTCCCTGGGACGCTGCCCCACTGAGACTCTTACAGCAGCTGCTAGGGAACACTCTTCTCTCAGCCCCGCCCCACCCCGTCCTCCTGAGACACGCCCATGGCCCTGGCCACTGTAGGGGCTGGGGGTTACCAACGAGGCTACTAATTAGCATGTTAGTCTGCTCCCACTCCAGGCTTTACATGCGCCCACTGTCGGCAGCACATGGCATTCGCCGCCTGTCACTCTAGCTCGCTGTGCAGTGGTATATAATGGCCACGTTCCACCCCAGAGGGGCTGCATGACTGCGGGGGCTGAGCGGAGCCCTGGGGTCCCGTGGCAGGAAGACGCTCTGGACGTGTCTGTTGTTATTATTAGCACTGGGCCATTGCTCTGGGACTGGCACCCTCCCGTGCGATACAGAGGGAAGCGCTGCCCCTGCCCTGCCTGAATGGCTCGTGGGCTGCGGGTGGGGGCAGGGCACTGAGGGAAAGGGAGCAGCTGCACGGGGGCCCTCGCTCCGGAGCCCAGGCCTGGCTAGAGAAGGGCAGGACCAGAGCTCCCGGGGAGGGGCAGGCGGGCTAAAGACAGCTAGGGCAGGACACCCCAGAAGCCCTGAGCCCCTCCCACGCAGGGAGTTCATGGGGAGAACGTGACCTGAGGGACCTACCGTCTTCTGGGAGCACCTGGTGGGAGCAGGGCGGCTGCGTCATGGTGAAGAGCGTGTCGGAGATGTCCGAGAGGAAGCTGTCCAAGTCAAAGAGCTGCCGCCCTCCAGCCTCCTCCTTCTCATCGCCCAGCAGCATGGGCACCACGTTGGAGAACAGCTGGGTGCACCACTTCTCCGATGGCTTCCACACGCCCTCATCCTGCACGAGACAATTCATCAACGGAGCCCCCCCCGCAGAGACCTCCCACTGAGCAGAACCTCACCCCTCTCCCCGGCACCTCTCCACAGACATCCGCCCAGCCCCTCTCCCCGGGCACCTCTCCACAGACACCCGCCCAGCCCCCCTACCCAGGCACCTCTCCAGACACGTGCCCAGCCTCTTTCCTCTGGCAGCCCCCTGGCTCCTCTCCTCTGGCAGCCCCCGTCCTCCCCAGGCCCTCTACCTCTCCCCTGGCAGCTGTCCCCCGACTCTGACAGAGCACTCTCTCTATAGTGCTGATCACACACTAACACTGGCAAAGACCTTCTGGGGCTCCAGCATCTCCAGCCCCACGAACGTCAAAGAGTTGAGCCCCCAAAAATCATGAGACTGGCTTACAAGCCAGGAGCCCTTTAGAAAAGACCACTGCATGCAGGGTGTGTGGTACCTGCCTTCTGGGATCTGAGCCTTCTACAGGCACTTTCCAGCATCTTTACACAGCCATGAGCGCTAGAAACTAACTTTTTAAAAGACACCAAAACTGAGACACTAGTGTAATCACCAGACTCCAGCAGCTGGGGCTTTAAGAAAACAGCAAGATCAAACCATGAAAGCTGGCAATGCTGACTACCTGGAGTGAGTGCCACTCCTCCCACCACTTCCTCTTGCAGAAGGTCGCCTGTCACCCCTGTGGGGGGCTCACCTGCTTCAGGCTGGAGATCTCACCCTCCCGGCTGGACTTTCGAAGCTGCATGGAAAACATGGCCTGTCAGCCCCTTCTCCTGCTGGGGGAGCCAGGCTGGGGTGAGGTTGGCAGCGCACCCAAAGTAGCCAACAGGGGAGGTGGACAAGGGCACCATGGCTCTTCCCTTAGGGCAGAGCTGATGAGACCCCAAAGTAGACATTTTGGCCACGCTCAACATGGATAACATCCCATTACTGGCCAGGACCATGACTCCACACCCTGGCCAAGAGACAGGGGCATTTTTATTTGTATTTATTTTATAAAGGCTCTGATCCCCCCTCCCCGCCCAAAACAAATAAACAACCCAGCAGGATCACGAGGATACAGCTGTGGGTAGGAAAAAGGACATGAGGAGGAAGGGTAATGTAGAAACCAGTCTAATAGGTGATACTAGCAGTAAAATGTCCGTGCCTAATCGGGTAAAGAATGTATGCAAGGCCAAACAGCTAAATTAAGATGTTTGTACACCAATGCGAGGAGCCTAGGTAACAAAATGGAGGAGGTAGAGCTATTGGTGCAGGAAGTGAAACCAGATATTAATGGGATAACAGGAACATGGTGGAATCGTAGTCATGACTGGAGTACAGGTATTGAAGGGTATGTCCTGTTTAGGAAAGACAGAAATAAAGGTAAAGGTGGTAGAGTAACATTGCATATTAATGATGAGGTTGACTGTAAAGAAAGAAGAAGTGATGGAATGGATAAGACAGAGTCTGTCTGGGCAAAGACATTGGGAAAGAAAGGTACTAAAGCCTCCCCGGGATAGTGCTCAGAGTGTGCTATAGACTATCAGGATCTAATTTGGATGTGGATAGAAACCGCTTTAATGTTTTTAATGAAGTAAATACTAATGGGAACTGCGTGATCATGGGAGACTTTAACTTCCCCGATATAGACTGGAGGATAAGTGTAGTAATAATAGAGCTCAGATTTTCCTACGTGTGACAGCTGATGGATTCAGTAGTTGCTGAACCAACAGGAGGGGATGCCATTTTAGATTTGGTTTTGATGAGTAGTGAGGACCTCATAGAAGAAATGGTTGGAGAGGATAACCTTGGTTTGAGTGATTATGAGCTAATTCAGTTTAAATTGAATGGAAGTATAAACAAAAGTAGATCTGCAACTAGGATTTTTGATTTCAAAAGGGCTAACTTTAAAAAATTAAGGACATTAGTTAGGGAAGTGGATTGGGCTGAAGAACTTGTGGATCTAAAGGCGGAGGAGGCCTGGGATTACTTCAAATCAAAGTTGCAGAAGCTATGAGAAGCCTGCATCCCAAGACAGGGGAAAAAATTCATAGGCAGGAGTTGTAGACCAAGCTGAATGAGCAATCATCTCAGAGAGGTGATTAAGAAAAGGCAGAAAGCATACAGGGAGTGGAAGACGGGAGGGATCAGCAAGAAAAGCTACCTTACTGAGGTCAGAACATGTAGGGATAAAGTGAAACAAGCTAAAAGTCAAGTAGAGTTGGGGCTGGTCCTCACTAAGGCGGGGGAATCGACTGTAGATATGCAACTTCAGCTACGTTAATAATGTAGCTGAAGTTGGCGTCTTTACAGCCGACTTACCTTCCGTCCTCACGGCGGCGGCAGGCGGCAGTGCGCTCCCCCGTCGACTCCAGCTTACTCCGCGCGGCGAGCTGGAGTTCCGGAGTCGACCGCGGAGCCGCTGGCGATTGATTTATCGCGTCCTGACAAGACACGATAAATCGATCGCCAAAAGACCGATTTCTCCCGCGCCAAGTGAGGACAAGCCCTTGGACCTTGCAGAGGGAATTAAAACCAATAGTAAAAGGTTCTATAGTCATATAAATAAGAAGAAAACAGAGAAAAAAGAAGTGGGTCCGCTAAACTCTGAGGATGGAGTGGAAGTTAAGGATAATTTAGGCATGGCCCAATATCTAAACAAATATTTTGCCTCAGTCTTTAATGAGGATCTTAGGGATAATGGTAGCATGTCAAAAGGGAATGAGGATATGGAGGTAGATATTACCATATCCGAGGTACAAGCCAAACTCGAACAGCTTAATGGGACTAAACTGAGGGGCCCCAGCTAATCTTCATCCAAGAGTATTAAAGGAACTGGCACATGAAATTGCAAATCCATTAGCAAGAATTTTTAATGCATCTGTAAATTCAGGGATTGTACCATATAAGTGGAGAATTGCTAATATAGTTCCTATTTTTAAGAAAGGGGGAAACAAAAGTGATCTGGGTAACTACAGGCCTATTATTTTGACATCTGTATGCAAGGTCTTGGAAAATTTTTGAAGGAGAAAGTAGTTAAGGACATTGAGGTCAATGGTAATTGGGACAAAATACAACATGGTTTTACGAAAGGTAGATCGTGCCAAACCAACCTGATCTCCTTCTTTGAGAAAGTAACAGATTTTTTAGATAAAGGAAACTCAGTGGATCTAATTTCCCTTCATTTCAGAAAGGTGTTTGATATGGTACCACATGAGGAATTATTAGTTAAATTGGAAAAGATGGGGATCAATATGAAAACTGAAAGGTGGATAAGGAACTGGTTAAAGGGGAGTCAACAGAGGCTCATACTGAAAGGCGAACTGTCAGGCTGGAGGGAGGTTACCAGTGGAGTTCCTCAGGGACTGGTTTTGGGACCAATTTTATTTAATCTTTTTATTACTGACCTCAGCACAAAAAGTTGGCGTGTACTAATAAAGTTTGTGGATGACACAAAGCTGGGGGGTATTGCCAATTCAGAGAAGGACCGGGATATCATACAGGAAGATCTGGATGACCTTGTAAACTGGAGTAATAGGAATAGGATGAAATTTAATAGTGAAAAGTGCATGGTCATGCATTTAGGGATTAATAACAAGATTTTTTAGTTATAAGGTGGGGATGCATCAATTGGAAATAACAGAGGAGGAAAAAGACCTTGAAGTATTCGTTCACCATAGGATGATTATGAGCCGTGAAAAAAGCTAATATGGTCTTGGGATGCATCAGGCAAGGTATTTCCAGTAGAGATAAGGAGGTGTTAGTACCGTTATATAAGGCACTGGTGAGACCTCATCTGGAATAGTGTGTGCAGTTCTGGTCTCCCATGTTTAAGAAGGATGAATTCAAACTGGAACAGGTGCAGAGAAGGGCTACTAGGATGATCCGAGGAATGGGAAACCTGTCTTATGAAAGGAGACTCAAGGAACTTGGCTTGTTTAGCCCAACCAAAAGAAGGCTGAGGGGAGATATGATTTCTCTCTATAAACATATCAGAAGGATAAATACCATGGAGGGAGAGGAATTATTTAAGCTCAGTACCAATGTAGACACAAGAACAAATGGATAAAAACTGGCCATCTGGAAGTTTAGACTTGAAATTAGACAAAGGTTTCTAACCATCAGAGGAGTGAAGTTCTGGAACAGCCTTCCAATGGGAGCAGTGGGGGCAAAAGACCTATTGGACTTCAAGATTAAGCTCAATAGGTTTATGGAGGAGATGGTGTGATGGGATAACATAATTTTGGCAATTGCACTGGAGCCCCGGTATAACGCGAATCCGGATATAGCGCGGTTATACCGTGGCTCCCAAGTCCTTGTTCTCTGTCCCCGGCAGGCACGGGGGCCACGACTTCTCTCCTCTGCTGGGCAGCGCAGAGAGAAGCTGCAGCCTCCCCTGCCAGGGACAGAGAACTCCAGATGCAGGCCGGGCGGGGGGAGGGGGCACGGCTTCTCTCCCCTCTGCCCAGCAGGGGAGAGAAGCTGCGGCCCCCACCAGCCTGGGACAGAGAACTCCGGGGTTGCAGACTGCAGCCTGGGAGTTATCTGTGGAAGCCGCGGCTCCCCGCCTGCCGGGACAGGGGACTCTCGGGCTGCATGCACTTGCTGGAGGATTCTCTGCACCGTGAAGTCTTTAAACCATGATTCAAGGACTTCAATAGCTCAGACATGGGTGGGAGGTTTATTGCAGGAGTGGGTGGGTGAGATTCTGTGGCCTGCGTTGTGCAGGAGGTCAGACTAGATGATCACAATGGTCCCTTCTGACCTTAAAGTCTCTGAGTGGGCTGCCCAGGGAATAGAAAAGATATCACAGAAACCTGGCTGCACCCTCCCCTTGTCTTGCTGGAATGTAGGTGAGCAGCAGGGAATGAGAGATCCTTCAGAGCAGCTGCTTCTCCCGGCTTATGCAGCCACTTCAAAATGGGGGACTCTGGAGACAGGGCACATGCCAGGAACCTACGACAACCACTAGGTGGCATCACTGCCCTCCTGGCAGCAGCAGATTTCCACAGAACCCTTTGGTTGTTGATTTTCCCCCCTTCACTCTGTCCCAGGTCACTTGCTCCTAGGCTGGCCAGACAACAAGTGTGAAAAATCGGGACAGGGGTGCGGGGGTAATAGGCTTCTATAGAAGAAAAACCCTCAAATATTGGGACTGCCGCTATACAATTGGGACATCTGGTCACTCTACCTGCTCCTGGGGTGTCTGATGCAGACAACGAGCCCATCAGCGCCTAGTGAAGCACGGCCATGGGGATCCCACTGCGGGTTGCCTGGCAAAGCGCAGCCCCGTGGATCCCACAGTGAGCAGGCCAGGCCAGACCACGTGGGGTCTGCGGGGAGTGAGTTGTGCCAGGCTGCTGAGAGACCTGAGGCCTGCCCTGTACCAGAGACAAGTGGTATCTGCAATCCACCCTACACAGAGATAGGTGCAGCCCTCAGACTCCCAGCAAGCTGCCATAACAGCCAGGAGTCCCTGAGCAAGGCAGGTCTGTGCATGTCAAGCATGTGCAGTGCTGGAGCGTCCGGCCCTGCTGCCCACGAGTGACCAGCTCTGGCCTCACAGCTCCAAAGCAATGAGGAAGGGAGACACTGACCCGCTTCTTGTAGTAAATCCTCCACTTGTGGTACTCCTTCATCACCACCTCGATCCGACGCTTCCAGTAGTTCCCCTCCAGCACAACAGCCTAGTAAGGACACAGGTCACGGGCACCCTCAGCAAGCACCTGGGTGTTAGCTCCCCACCTGCACAGCCAGCGCTCCTGCCCCCACCCCCGAGTACCCCCTGCTGGGAGCTCCCCACCCCCACAGCCAGTGCTCCTGCCCTGCTCCCCAGAGTACCCCCTTCTGGGTGGGGCCTGACACCCACATATCCCTTTCAGTGCAGCATGGCTCCCATCGGGCGCTTGGCCTCAGGGCTGGCTTTCCTGGGCCAAAAGAGGAGCCACTGCATACTGGACCCTGGGAACTGCAGAAATAACCCCCACTGCCCAATCAACACCCAAGCCTGTCAGAGCCAGATCCCAGCAACTGGCTTCAGATCTCTCTCCCCACCCCAGTGCCCTTGTGTACGTACCTCGGGTTTTCGGTGCTCCTCCGCCTCGGAGCCCTCCAGGGGGGTCACAAACCCACATACGGGGCTCTTCCGCCGCTCCACATCTGCCCACAAAAAGCTAGAGTCAGGGTCTAGTCGCCCCTCCCGACACCGTCCAGGGACAGGTCTTGTGGGGACCTCATTCAGGGAGAGGACTTGCACTTTTCACTCAGTCCCCCACTCCTCTGAGTCCCGTCTCAGGGGGAGGATCTGCCCCTCCCTCACCACGGGAAAGACTTCTCCCCCACCAGAATCATTCCCCCCGCACTCCCGGATGAGGGCCAGGCTCTCAGAGCCACAGAGCTGCCTGCAGGGGAGGATTCAGGGCCTGCCCTCAGGCCATGTACTCACACTGGATGTACCAGGCTCTCCAGATAGCGTTGTTGAGGCGGATTTTATCCCGGCAAAGCAGCCTCAGACCCTTGAAATTCTTCCACTTGGGAGACACCAGCTTCCCACTGAAACACACAGGAGAGGGATGGGGTGGGATTGAGAGAGGGCCGGGCCTAGCAGCACTGTTCATCGGAGGAGTTCCCAGGGCTTTATAAACCAGCAGTAATGATGCCTCTCAAACCCTGGGAGTCAAGTAAGGGATGCATAGTACCACTTTCTCCTGCCCTGAAATGCAGCACCTTCTGGGGTGGGGCAGGGCAGCTGTTACCAGTTCTCCAGTACACTACTGCCCAATGTGGGTACATAGCCAAAGGAAACGAGATGGGGTACTGCTCCGGAGCTGAACGCAGGCCTGGGCTGTGCCCCATTCAGCGCTGCCAAGGGCTGGGCAGTTCTATTTGTGGTGATCGATGGCCATTACTGGAAAATCTGCAGCCAGGAGTTTTAAAAAGCTCCCCCTAGTCTCTGCCTCCCCTGGGTCTGGGCCTGCTCTCCGCCTCCCTTCCCTTCCCAGGGCCCAGCCCACACCCCCTCTCCCCGTATCCAGGTTCCCAGAGGCAGCCGTGTTTGTTTTACAGCTTGTTGTGGTAGCTGCATGCCCCTAATGGGCTTGCAGCACTGGCAGCCTCATTACACTAATCCACATCCCAGGCTCAGGAGAGCACGTCCCCTTCCAGCCCAGAGAGCAGCTGGGCGGCTGCAGCCCTGGAGACCGTGGATGGCAGCCGAGTTCAGGGCGGTCACCCCAAGTGTAACTTCAGTCAGGGGCTTCCAAGCTGCTTGTGCACAGCAAGAGTGTGCCAAGGGCTGGGGAGGGGCAGGCTCCCGGGCTGGGGGAATGGGACAGCTGGGGCAGGGCTCATTAAACACCTCAGCCTTCCTCGTCTCAGGCCCAGCCCACCAATGGCTTCTTGCTCCTGCCTCCAGAAGGCTCGGGGCAGCTGATGCAGTGGTTAAAGTAACACTCAACGCTTAGCGGTACAGGGGCCGGCTCTGGCCCGCAGAAGGGGCAGGGCTGGGGGTCAGCATCCCCCAGCCAGCCCATCGCACCCCCGGCCCACACCGCCCAGGGGTCCAGCAGCGATTTAAAGGGCCCCGGGCTCCAGCTTCTGCGGCAGTGGTGACTGGAGCCCCGGGTCCCCTTGTCAGCAGCCCGGGGGTGGGGGATGAGGGGGCAACGACGATAACGCACTGCCAAAGCAACGCTTTAAGCACGGTCCTCTGCCACGGCAGCGCTTTAACGTCGGCTGCTACGGGCCGGTACCGGCGGCCACTGTTCACCGATGCACCGGGCTCCCTCTCTCCCGGCTCGTTGGCCACGGGGCTGCGAGGAACGTCTGAGGCCTGTGGGCAGCAATGTGCCCAGGGCTGTTGGGGCTCCGCTCTGCAAGCCCTGCCTCAGGATCCTGCAGGCTCGGAGACACAGAGCAGGCTGGGGCCAGCCTCAGGACTGGAATGAGGTGGCACTTGGGACAACAGGGCGTGCACGGAGCAGCACAGCTGGAGAGCAGCGCATCTGCCCCGGGTACCGAGCCGCTGTGCTGCCCTTTGCTAGAAGAGTTCATGCCAGCGGGTCCTAGTGGATCCCTGGCTGCTCCTGGATTGTCACTTAGCAGCAGTTCCCCGTCGCTCCTTCCCAGCAACAGCAGCCTAATGGGCGGACACGTTGCCCTCTGCTGCTCTCCACTGCCTGGGTCAGGGCACGGACTTCCCCTGGAATATCAGCTAAATGGAGCGAGCTGCAGCGAGCGTGTGAAGCCAGCAGGGCCGGCTCTAGGCACCAGCAAACCAAGCACGTGCTGGGGCGGCAGGTTTTCAGGGGCGGCATTCAGGCCATTTTTTTCTCTTCTTTTTTTTTTGCTTTGGGCAGCAAAAGCTCAGAGCCGGCCCTGGCAGCAGAAGTGTGTTGTGCGCGGGGGGGCGCCCTGGGGCTGCTGCGGTTCGCGCCGCCGGCCGTGGGGGACCAGCACCTGCGGCTTGTGGCTGGGCCAGGCAGGCTCCGAGCAGGGGACACTCGGGCTGGGGGCCGCCCCGCGGGGCACACGGAGCCGCCTGCCGGTGCCGCAGGGCGGCCCCCCCTCAGCACTGCAGCTGGGGCTGGGCAAAGAGGCCTGAGCTGCCCAGGGGCTGCGGCAGGGCAGTCAGAAGCTGCAGCAGCAGTGGGGCCACAGAGGGTGGGGCACTGCCGTGCAGAGCCCACGTCCCCCTCTCCGGGGCTCCACTCCCTCTGGAGCTGCCCTGCCCGGGCTCCTCAGACCCCTGCCAGGGCGGGCCCCCGGCTCTGCCCTCCCAGGTCCCGGCTGGTCCTGGAGGCGGGAGCCCTGGCTGGAGGGACCCTGGGCCGAGGCGCGGCCCAGGAGCCCCACTGCTTAACCCCGACCCGGGCCAGCGCTGAACCGGCTGGAGGGGAATGGGGAGCGGGCTGAGTCAGCTTTGGGATTTCTGAGGCTCCAGCACACGGAGCTCCAAGCAGTGCGGTGCACCCTTGCTGGAAGGCTGGGCACACGAGCGTTGCTCCGTCTCTGCTGGCTGCATGTGGGGCTACTCCCTACGATTCCCCCCCTCAGGGGTGCTGCCCAGTCCTGGCACAGTGAGGTGTCTGCCTGGGAGCCCCAGGCCCCTGTTGTAATGTACCTTTGGGAACCCCCCATTGCTCTTCACGAACACACTAGGGAAGGCGGTGGGGTGTCTCCACGGTCCATGCTGCTCCTCCCCACACAACAACAGGCAGCGAGGAAGCAAACAGCTTATGGCTGCCCCGAGCTCTGTCTGGGCCTTTCCTGGCCCAGTGCAATAAGCCTCGGCCCTGGCTGAGAAAGGGCAGGTGCCCTGGGGAGGAAGAAATGGGCAGCAGCAGTGCGAAGCCGGTGGGTCCCATGCAGTGGGGTTACACTCCGGGACAGCCCCTGTGCCAATGGGGTGAGTGTCCCCGTCTCACTGGAGTGCCCCTCAAGGGCTGGGGAGGGGAGATCAGGTAAACAGGGGCGCCTCTGCTATCACTAGGGAATTTGAACTTTCCCCAGCACTACAGAGCAAACACCCTGCCAGTGCCAAGCGGCTGAGCCAATTGAGTTGCAGAATTTCCTGGGTGCCTGGCCAGTGCCAGCCGGCCAAGGTTACCCAGGCTCAGTCACTGCCAAAAGTGTTGAACTTTGACCTCTTAAAGAGACAGCGGCTCACCCTTCCGCAAAAGGCTTTAAAGAATCCCCTCTGCCCAAACTGGACATGGTGCCAGCCTCTTTCCCCATGGCAGGACACGGAGCTCCCCTTAGCATGGAAGAAAGAGGGAGATGGATTTAGGGCTTAATTATCCTTACATTGTTTCCCAGTGTTAATTCTCATGTAATCATTTGTCTAATTCATCAGGCTGATCTTTGCTCCCTAATCCACCCTTGAAGACAGCCCTAGCCCTTTAGGAACAACTCCTGGAGGAGAGTGCGGCTGAGCTGGGGAGCAGGACTTGAAGAGACAGATGAGCCACTGGGCCAGCCACCTGGAACTCAGACAGGGAAAGCCCAGATCACAGGCATGTCATGGAGGGCCAGAGGTGGCTTCGCCTTCATGGCTTGGGCCTGAGATGGGAAATGGCTGGGATTCTTTTCAAGCCAGACAGTCAGTTCCCCATGGTGTCATTACTCTGCACTGGGAGTTGGTTCAGCCAAGCTGGGAAATGTATCTAGGTGCCCAGAAAGTGCCATCCCCCAGGGAACAGGCTCACCAAAAATGGAAGAGGACTCCTGGGTTCTATCCCTAGCTTTGCCATCGACTCAATGTGTGATGTAGGGCAAGTCACTTAACTTCTGTGCCTCAGTTTCCCACTTGTAAAATGGGGACCAATGTACTTACAAAAGTGGGGAGCTTTGGGGTGGGGGATCTATGGTCAAAAAGTGCCAAGCCTGAAGATTATTCCTGAGTACAGCTCAGTGATGGAGGGTCCTGGACGGAGTTTGCAGCACTGTCACTGAGACCTGTAGTGGGGCAGCTGCCCCACGCCTGGGAGAAGAGAGGTTAAAAGCAACCCTGGATAGGGCTGGGGCTGGGCTAGGCTGAGTGGAGTGGCAGCTACAGCTGTGGCTAGTTCAATCAGGGCCCAGATGGCACTTATAAGAGGGCTGTGGGCCGGAAGCTAGAGGAGTCTCTCTCTGGCTGTGCACAGAAAAGGATCTGGCTGCCTGGCAGCGCTGCTGGGGTGCTCCAGCCTAGTGACCCTGCAGGCTTTGAGCAGGGCCTAGACAGGTACTGGGGTTGCAAAGGTGCAGGCCAGGCCAGGCCAGGGCTAGACAGAGGCAGCAGGTCCTCCCCTTGCCAATGAGGAGTGGCCATTACAGACTGTAGTCTGCCCCAGTGAGGGGGGGCTAGATCAGCAGTGGGCAAACTTTTTGGCCTGAGGGCCACATCAGGGTTGAAAACTTTGTATGGAGGGCTGGGTCAGGGAAGGCTGCACCTCCCCAAACAGCCTGGCACTGCCCCCTCCACAGACCCCCCTGCCCCCAACCACCCCCCAGAGCCCCACCCTCTATCTAGGCCCCTCTGCTCCTTGTCCCCTAACTGCCCCCTCCAGAGACCCCCCCCCACCCTAACTGCCCTCTCAGGATCCCATCTCCTTCCCAACCCCCCAGTTCCCTGTCCCTGACTGCCCCCTCCAGAACCTCCATCCCATTCAACAGCCCCCTCACTGCCCCCCTGGGACTCCCTGCCCCTTATTCAACCCCCCGATTCCCTTACCATACTGCTGGTGGACTGATCAGAGCCAGACACACTGCACCGCTCTCCTGGAGGAGTGCAGAGCCCCATCCCCCAGGAGCCCCGCCCATGCGGCCTGCTGAGGCTCCAGGAGAGCAAGGAAGGGGCTGGAAGCAGCCTCCTCCACCGGGGGCTCAGGCAAGCCGGTCCCATGGGCCAGATGTGGCCTGCGGGCTGTAGTTTGCCCACCCCTAGGCTAGATGATAACTGGCAGTAGCCACTGAGGCAAGGTGGGATTGGGGGCATTGGGGGTTCCCTGGGAGGGGAGACCCAGAGGAGTACTGCAGTGGACAGAACTCCAGGGCAAAGGGACAGCGGGGTCTGAGAGGGACACGGTGGCCAGAGGCAGGTGAGATATTGGCCAGGAGGAGGCACTCTGAAGGCTGGAGAGCTAATTCCCTGGACGACCAGCAGGAGGTGCTGTGCCAGTGAGTCATTGATACCCCTACAAGACCTAACGCAGCACTAACTTCATCTGTACCTGGATCGATGCATGTGCCCCTTCCACCCTCCAAAACACCCCAAGTGCACAAGCACAAAGCCCCCTGCCCATACCCCAGCCCTTTCCCAGGCTCACACAGAGAACATTGGTGCAGAGTGCACAGCATGGGAGGCAGGAGCAAAAGAGAGCCCAGAAATGGGGCCAAGAAACCAAACAAGATCCATTGTGACGAGTGAATCCCCCGGTGCAAGGCCGTAACTAGAGGGAGAAAGACCCTGGCCTGGGAATACAGGATGAGAGCGGGTAGTGATTAGAGGGAATATAAGCGTGACCAGCCCAGGGAAATGCCTTGAGGCAGCACGTCACCGACCAGAGAGGGGACAGGTTCTCTGGGGCTTCAGTTCAGCCACCACTGGAATATCGCATTCAAATCGGGCCCTCCCAAAACTAGGTAGATATGGACAAGGGGGAGGCAGCGCTGCAGGAAGAGTGAGAAACTAGATCTGCAGAGCTCAGCGAAATGACCTCCCATGAGGTGCGGAATGTGATCTAACCTCTGTGCACGTCTGACAGGGATAAATCCCGGGGGAAAGGGGCAGGAATGAGTCAAGTTAGAGCTCAGAGCTGGACCTAGGAGACGTGGGATGCAATGAAGAAAGAGAGGCTGAATATCAGGAAAACTCTTCTTTCCTGTCAGTGAGATCCAGAGTCTGGGGAACAATCCCCCAAGGGAAGTGGGAGCCTCAGGACTTGCGCCGTCTAAATGAGACCTGACAAAGCACCCAGCAATGGCCAGTAGAGACCATCCAGCTCTTGGGCTCTGGGAGAATGGATGAGGTGGGGCTGCCCCCCTGACTGCTTCCCTGGGAGAAAATGCCACAGACGTTAAACATGATGCCAGCTGCACGTGCAGCCAACCTGGCCCGGCCAGAACAAGAAGGGCTGTCAGGTCACATGGTAACTCCTTAGTCTCAGAATACAGCCTTCCTCAGGCCTGTCAACGCTGCGTCTGAGCCTTCACCTGGATCTTGTGTGTGTTGCTCCTGAATCAAACACCTCAGCCAGGGCGTAACAAACAGGCCCCCCTTCCATTAATACCCCATTTCCCCCTGCAGAGAGCTCCTGCCATGCCTGGGCCTCACAACCTAGAACCAGGGCAAATGCTCTTCAGGGTGCACTGGGAGACCCAGAACGCTAATATCTGCAAAAGAGCGAGGAGTCCTTGTGGCACCTTAGGGATGAACACATTGATTTGGGCATAAGCTTTTGTGGGCTAGAACCCACCTCATCAGGTGCTTATGCCCAAATAAATTTGCTAGTCTCTTAAGGTGCCACAAGGACTCCTCGTTCTTTTTGTGGACAGAGTTGGCACCAGGCTTTGTTGCAAGGATAGGTTCCTTGGTTAGTGTTTTTGTTGGGTGGTTGCTGGTGAGTATTTGCTTCAGGTTGATGAAGTGGGTTCTAGCTCACGGAAGCTTATGCCCAAATCTTAGTCTCTAAGGTGCCCGAAAGACTCCTCGTTCTTTTAGTGGATACAGACTAACACAGCTCCTACTGTGAAAGCAGAGCGCTAATGGTTGCCCTCTCCATGCGCCCCTGAGAGTGCCGGTTCCGTGGTGCATTGAGAGCCCTGTAACTATGTCAATAAACTGTTAATGTTCCTCTTCGCATCTGAGCTGCCTCTGCAGGCCTGTCCCAGATCCTCGTCTCATCCGCTTTCCCTGCCATATTCTCCAACTAAGATAAACACAGCCACAACCCTGCTTTGCATTGCTTTCCCTGAAACTCTCTCTTCCTCACGGCTACAGCAGACCACATCCTCCCTGGTTCTCAGGCTCACAACCTTGGATTCTTCTTCAACCCCCCCTCCCCAGTACACATCCTCACTGCATTTCCCTCCATTGTGTAGCAAACAGCTAGCCCTTTCTTTCTGTCCACACAGCTGCAACACTTCCATGCTCTAGTTATCTTGTGCCATGACTACTGGCGTCTCCTCCCTGGCCTCCTTAATGCTCACATTTAGTATCCTACGTAGAAGTGTGGACCAGTAGTTATGGCACTAACCTGGGACTCAGGAGACCCGTGTTGAATTCGCTGCACTGCCACAGATTTCCTGGGTGACCCTGGACAAGTTACTCGGGGGCCTGGTTTGCATTTAGAACTTAGTTTGCCAAAATCCACATCGCGAGTGCTGTAACTATGCCAATGTAAACCCCAGTGTAGACACAGCTAGATTGATAGAAGAATCTATTACAGAAACTGGCTACAGTCACTTGGAGAGTTGGAGCTCCTAAAATGACAGAAAACCCCCTTCCCTGGCTGTGTCTACTCTACAGGGTTACAGCGGCATAGCTACAGCACTGTAACTTCGTTGCTATAGCGCCCCAGTGTATCATAGAATCACAGAATCTCAGGGTTGGGAGGGACCTCAGGAGGTTCTAGTCCAACCCCCTGCTCAAAGCAGGACCAACCCCAACTAAATCATCCCAGCCAGGGCTTTGTCAAGCCTGACCTTAAAAACCTCTAAGGAAGGAGATTCCACCACCTCCCTAGGGAACCCATTCCAGTGCTTCACCACTCTCCTAGTTTTTTCCTAATATAGACCTCCCTCACTACACTTTGAGACTATTGCTTCTTGTTCTATCATCTGCCACCACTGAGAACAGCCAAGCTCCATCCTCTTGTTGGGCAAAAGTCAGCATGGTTTCTGTAAAGGGAAATCATGTTTTACTAATCTATTAGATTAGTAAGACATGCATCTGACGGTTGCATGCATCTGACGAAGAGGGTATTACTTCAGTTAGTCTTTAAGGTGCCACAGGACTCTTTGGCACTAATCTATTAGAGTTCTTTGAAGGGGTCAACAAACATGTGGACAAGGGGGATCCAGTGGATGTAGTGTAATTAGATTTCCAGAAAGCCTTTGACAAGGTTCCTCACCAAAGGCTCTTACGTAAATTAAGTTGCCATTGGATAAGAGGGAAGATCCTTTCATGGACTGAGAACTGGTTAAAAGACAGGGAACAAAGCGTAGGAATAAATGGTACATTTTCAGAATGGAGAGGGGTAACTAGTGGTGTTCCCCAGGGGTCAGTCCTAGGACCCATCCTATTCAACTTATTCATCAATGATTTGGAGGAAGGATTAAACAGTGAGGTGGCAAAGTTTGCAGATGATACTAAACTGCTCAAAATAGTTAAGACCCAAGCAGACTGAACAACTTCAAGAAGATCTCACAAAACTAAGTGATTGGGCAACAAAATGGCAAATGAAATTTAATGTGGATAAATGTAAAGTAATGCACTTTGGAAAAAATAACCCCAACTATACGTACAATATGATGGGGGCTAATTTAGCTACAACTATTCAGGCAAGAAATCTTGGAGTCATCGTGGATAGTTCTCTGAAGATGTCCATGCAGTGTGCAGCGGCAGTCAAAAAAGCAAACAGGATGTTAGGAATCATTAACAAAGGGATAGAAAATAAGACGGAGAATATCTTATTGCCCTTATACAAATCCATGGTGCGCTCACATCTTGAATACTGTGTACAAATGTGGTCTCCTCATCTGAAAAAGGATATACTGGCATTAGAAAAGGTTCAGAGAAGGGCAACTAAAATGATTAGGGGATGGAACGGATCCCATATGAGGAGAGATTAAAGAGGCTAGGACTTTTTAGCTTGGAAAAGAGGAGACTAAGGGGGGATATGATAGAGGTATATAAAATTATGAGTGGTGTGGAGAAAGTGAATAAGGAAAAGTTATTTACTTGTTCCCATAATAGCAGAACTAGGGGGCACCCACTGAAAATAGTGAGCAGCAGGTTTAAAACAAATAAAAGGAATTTCTTCTTCACACAGCGCACAGTCAACCTGTGGAACTCCTTGCCTGAGGAGGCTGTGAAGGCTAGGACTATAACAGGGTTTAAAAGAGAACTGAATAAATTCATGGAGGTTAAGTCCCTTAATGGCTATTAGCCAGGCTGGGTAAGGAATGGTGTCCCTAGCCTCTGTTTGTCAGAGGGAGAGATGGATGGCAGGAGAGAGATCACTTGATCTTTACCTGTTCGGTTCACTCACTCCGGGGCACCTGGCATTGGCCACTGTCGGTAGACAGGATACTGGGCTAGATGGACCTTTGGTCTGACCCAGTACGGCCCTTCTTTCTTGTTCTCTTTGGAACCCCCCTTTGGCAACAAGGGCACACTGTTGACTCGTATCCAGCTTCTCATCCACTGTAATCCCCAGGTCCTTTTCTGTAGAACTGATACTTAGCCAGTCAGTCCTTAGTCTGTAGCAGTGCCTGGGATTCTTCCTTCCTACGTGCAGGACTCTGCACTTGTCTTTGTCGAACCTCATCAGATTTCTTTTGGGCGAATCCTCCAATTTGTCTAGATCCCTCTGGATCCTATCCCTGCCCTCCAGCCTATCCCCGCAGCTTAGTGTCATCTGCAAACTTGCTGAGTGTGCAACGCATCTCATCATCCAGATCATTAATGAATTAATGGAGACATGGCCTTAGTCTCTCTGCCTCCACGCTCCATTCGTTCTTCCCATCCTGCTCTGTGTCTGTGTTAAAGATAGAGAGGTGCACAGAAACTACAGTAATGGGGCCCATAGAAGAATCTATGTCTGCCAGAGCTTTCCCTCTCCCTCTGTGTTGTACACATAGAGCAGTATATTGTGTAAATCTAGTTGGCCAAGGGAAGCGAGATCTTACCCTCAATTCAATGGCATTTCTCTGTCTGAAATGTGGTAACGTGTGATCGCTGCATCCAACACGTTCCAGCATTTCAGGGACTGTTCTATGCATCTAAGGGCAGAGCCCTAGTGACTGGTGAAAATCAGAAAACTAGAAGAGGGGATGGGTGGGGGGCACACAGAGTCCCTGGTGTTCCACTTTTAGGATAAGTGGATCTGTGTTCCCAGATGGTGGGTGGCATAGATGCCAAATTATCCCCTTAGGAATGGGGTGACATGGGTGTGTTTCTAAATGCTTTTGAAATGGGATGTGAATAGAACAAGGTGGGGCAGAAGGACATGGTCTGGTATCTGGCTTCACTGCTGTCAGGGACAAAGGTCTTAGACATATTCACCCTTATGGCTAGAGAGGACTATATAGATTATGATCAATGTAAACAAGCCCTGTTGCAAAAGTTTAAACTGACCCCCCAAAGCATCCAGGAAAAGATTTTGGGGAATTTACAAGAAAGGGGACCTGATCTGTTCTGAGGTTTCAGCTCAAAGTAGGAGTTGTGTAAGAAAGTGGGGAACTGGCTAAGGGGTTACCAGAGAGAACAAGGCCTGTGAATTAATGGGTTTAGAACAGTTCTAGAGCTCTACCCCTCTGGCCTGAAATAATGGCTAATAGACCAAAGCCCTAGAGATCTGACCGTAGCCGAGAAATGGGACAACAAATATGCAGATAGGTGGCCTGGATCTGAGAGGAAAATCAAGGGAGATGGCCACAAAGTGGACCCCGATCTGGCCCTCCCTGGGAAGGGAGAATGGGCTAGATCCAGACCTGGATGGGAGGCAAACTCTAAGAGGGGCCCAAAAGGGGAACTGAGATGTTATCGCTACAAGTCTGGCCATAAGGCGACACACTGCCTGGTGCTAGGGAGACCAGGGGCTAGTGGTATCTCACAGTGGGTCCAAGTAGCAGTGACCTTACCACTGATGGAACCAGCCCCAATGTTCCCAGCAGAAACTTGACCTTGTCAGACCCCAAAGGGGAATCAGCTTCCCGATGGTAGTGGATGGAGAAAGGCCCAGGGATGGAGGGATGCTGGGGCCCAGGTGTGACGGAGTGGGAATGTTCTTAATGCCCTCTCTGGATACTGTGTGTGCGCCTTGGTTTCCCCTGTGCATTTCTTGAGTGTCTATGTGGAGGGATAAGGGTGTGTAATTGGTGCAGAGCAGAGGCCCAGTGTTAGTAAGAGGCTGATGCTCTGGCTCCTGGCAATTGAGGGCCTGGGCCCTTCCCCACTCTGCAAGGTGCTAGCTGAAGGTGAGAACAAAGGGATCAGGTGACCTGGCCCAGGAAAAGAGACAAAGGAAAAGGCAAGGCGGGGCTGAAGGGTGAGTCAGTCTGCAGCTGGCTGGGGACATGGAGTGAAGTGCAGACGGGGTGTCTGGCTCACTGCCCCCCAAAATGGACCCGGCTGAGGGCTCCGGTTCTTTGTACCTACAAGCTCTGTTTTAAACCATGTTCTTGTTGTCTAGTAAATCCCTGTTTTACTGGCTGGCTGAGAGTCACGTCTGACTGCAGTGTTGGGGGGCAGGGCCCTCTGGCTTCCCTAGGACCCCGCCTGGGAGGACTCACTGGGGGAAGCGCATGGAAGGGCAGAAGGTGCCAAATGCTCTGAGGTCAGCCCCAGGAAGGTGGAAGGTGGTGAAGACCAGAATATGGGCAAGACTGCCCTGATGCTCCTGCCCATCATAGTGGAACCTATTCAGAGGGTCATTGTGGGGCCCCTTAGTAAAGTTACCAAGACAGGAGAAAAGGCTCTTCTGGTGGGAGTAGCTTACACCACCCCCTATCCACAAGCAGCAGCTCCATCCTCCACAGAGGCAGACAATTTGGCTGACACTTTGCTGGTGCTATTCAGCTGGGCTGAATTTCTGAAGGAGGTTTTGACTGACCAGCGGGGCAAACTTCGTCTGCCCTGTGTGTCAGTCTATTGGAGAAACGTGGAGTTCAGCACTTCCCGTCACCTCCCAATCAACCCAGGGCTAACGAGCTGCTTGAAAGATTTAATGGGACCCTTAAAAGGATGCTGAAAACTCTTATGGAGCAGCCTCCTGTTGGCTGGGATAAATGTGACCTTATCAGCTATTTGCCTATTGGGACGTTCCCCAGGAATCCTAGGATTCTCCCCTTTTGAACTGCTCTATGGGATCCTGAATCTAATGAGAGCAGAGTGGGTCACTTGCGGATTTAAATGAGTGTAACTGGTGGTTTCTCTGTAACTTGAAGTCTTTAAACCATGATCTGAGGCCTTCAGGAACACAGCCAGAGGTTAGGGGTTGATGTGCAGGAGGTTAGACCAGACGATCACGATGCTCCCTCCTGGCCTTAAGGTCTATTAATCTGTGAAGGAGGCCCTGAGCACAGACGCTGTTCTGGTAATCCCAGACTTCGACAAGCCTTTTGTGGTGTTTGCAGATGCCTCTGACACAGGGCTTGTGGCTGTGCTGATGCAAACTGGTGAAAAGGGGGAGACACACCCCTTAAACACCTGAGCAAGAAATTGCTCCCCCGAGAGAAAAATGAGGTGACAGTGGAACAATGTTTGGCCATGTTGTGATCACTCAGCAAATGACAGTCCTTGTTTACCACTTCACCGTGTTCAGTGACCACTCCCCATGCACCCGGCTGTAGCAAATGAAAAGGTCAGACTCCAAACTGCTAAAATGGACCCAAGGGCTCCAAGATTCTCTATGGACGTGACTTGTGTTAAAGGGGATGCAAACTTGGTGCTGATGCTCTGTGCAGGAAACAAGTCAATGGGTCCCCTTATAATGCTACACCCCATAACACTCATTGCTTTGGGCAGAGATGAGAGAAACATGGTAATTTCCGGGATCAGATTGTATTAAGGGTACATATTATTGTGGGCCGGGGTTGTGTGTAACCTTTCTAGGGTGACACACTTAAGATCTGAGAGTTCAAAAAGCAATATTGAAAATGTGCCAGACCAGAATGCAGTTTGGGACAATAAGTGTGAAATGGATTTCCTGGGGAATCCTAAGGCAGAGGTTATGCAAACACCCAGCCTCTTGAAGCTATGCTCTATGGAGTGGGTCTTTGTTGATTACTTGTTACAGAAGAAAAATATCAAAGGCCCAAGCTGCTCTGCCCCGTTGTTGATTTGGTTCTGGGTCTAAGACAGATATGAACTTGTAACCAGGGAGAAAACCCAGTTGTGACTCTTCGCACTGTCCCAGGCTGGATTTGGGGAGAGTTTTTCAGCATGAGTGTAGGTTCCTCTCTGTAATGCTTTTATCTTAAGACTACACATGCTTGCTTACCGAGAGCTGGGCGGTAATTTCAGCTGCAGGCAATACCCAGGCCACCCCTCTCAGAGAGATAGCGAAGAGCAGTCACTGGCCTGTTCAGGCAGCTTGGCTTGCTGGGGTGTCACAATGTAAATCCAGGGAGCGATGCAGCCGTGCAACCCCTGATCAGTACAGAGGGAGTCCTGGGTCTCTGCCTAAGAGAGGGGATGGCTGGGAGCCAGAAACCTTTAACAGGGAGCCTTTGAGGGACCATGGAGGGGGTTAGGGTGATCAGATGTCCCAATTTTATAGGGACAGTCCCAATTTTGGGGTCTTTTTCTTATATAGGTTCCTATTACCCCCCCACCCGCTCTCCTGATTTTTCACACTTGCTGTCTGATCACCCTAAGGGGGTATACAGGTACAGGAGCCCTAAAACTGTAACAACTGGCAGTGGGTTAACAGGGCCATTAGTTTCGTCCACCTCTGTAACTGTCTGTAGATCTGTAGATCGCTGGGATGGCAGTGATTACCAGCTTTCAGTGTAACACTCTATCTAGGCCCTGCCCACCCACCTTCCCAATACACTGTAAAATGCTGACAGCCAGAGTGAGAGGTTTACAGAGGTGGGAGGTTTATTGCAGGAGTGGGTGGGTGAGATTCTGTGGCCTGTGTTGTACAGGAGGTGAGACTAGATGGTCATAATGGTCCCTTCTGACCTTAAAATCTATGAGTTTGAGACTGAGCTCTCAGAAACAGGAATAGAAGGGGGAAGAGAGAAGCATGGGGGCATACTCAGAGCCCCTGGGTTGGGGAGTAGAATGGGGGGTGCACAGATCTCCTGCCATTGGGAGGCATTGCAGAAAGTCACTAGAAATAGAGTGGGATGGGAGATGGCACTCAAAACATTTGTGAGGGGGATGCAAGGAGCCCTGGTGGCTAGCGGTAGCCAACCATGTGACTCCCAGATATTAGAGCTGGTTAAAAATGCCAGTGGTTTGGGGTGGGGGGGAAATTTTGAAAATAAATGGTGAGTTTCTTTTTAGGTGCTCATGAAAGATTTTTGCCTTTTCTTTTACATAAAAATGAAAAAGAAAAATATTGGTTTTCAAAATTTAAAAGAAATGTTCAAAAAGTGAACCTGAATATTAAAACATTTAACCAAAAATTGTCCTGCAAGTTTCTTCATTTCTGGCTTTTCATCCCAAACTTGGAAAGCATCCACCAAACTGCAGCTTGTCAGTGCAAAGCCTCATCCTGGGGAGCAGAACAGGCTTCTCTTAACAACTTGTTTTGATGAAAAGTGCCGACCGTGACCCAGCGCTGTGCTGTTTACTGAGTCCTTTCCTGGAAGTCACAGAGCTGAACTCTGGCAGCCTCGTTACCAGAAGACGCTATAAGTGTATCTAGGGGAGTCGTGTGCCTGCACTGATGGGACTTAAAGGCATTAACAAAATGCACGTGAGAGATTAGAGAAAACTCGATGGAAAAGATTAGACACAAAGACTTGGCTATTCAGTGCACGGCCCCTTGTGCTGTCCTCACACCAGTGCAAAGGAAGTTAAAATACTACCGGATCACACCGGGAGCCCTTTACCACCTGTGCTGGGCTGTTCTACCTCACACACCCCGTGAAAGAGTTAATATAGGCCTGAAAGGCCACTTAACCTATCTCCCTGTGCCTGGAGGGTGGACCAGGCCTCATTAGAAGTACAGCCCAGCTGGGGCAGAGATGACCCCCCCCATAAAGAGCTGGAGAGCCCAGTAGTAGGGAGGAGACTCAGAAGAGGGGAGGTGGATTGTTCCTTCGAGGTTCTCTGGCAGGCAGCCTGAGAAGAACAGACAGGCAGGTCGGCTCCTTCAGCGTGCATGGGACCCTGTGGAGTTGTAGCTGCCTGAACCCCTGAGCAAGGGTGTTGATTGAGGCACAGTCTGTGGTCACACAAATGGAGAGCCGGGGAGCTGCACCCACCATGAGGTGGCTGACAGCCGAACGGAAGGTTTGATTTCCGTGCATTCCTGTCAGGCTTTGGTAGGCTCTGAAGCCCCAGCAGGGGCAGGTGTGTGTAAAGATCTGGCGTGAGCGCCGGGTTATTCCTGCCCTGGAGTCGGCATAGGAAGGTGAGAGAAACAGAGGCAAAAAGTGCTGCAATGCCACATCCGGGCGGGAGGGGTTGGGGGTAAATTTGCTCCTCCCTCCTGCACATGTGCACTTAAGGTGTAGGTGTGAGGGAATAGAAATGCTCTCAATGGCTCCTCTGACTATTGTGTGAAGGTGTCCATGCCTGAAGCTGTAACTTGACTCCAAGTGGGGGGAAGAGGTCACCTGACCTCCTGCCCGGGAAGGAGACAAAGGAGCTGGGGGGTGAGTTTCAGTCTGGGTCTGGCTAGGAAGAGGCAGAGAGCTACAGGCAGGCTGGCCTGGCTCTCTGGCCCCCAAAATGGACCCAGCTGAGGGGTCGCGTTCACTGTGTGGTCTGTGCTAGACCATGTACCTGTCATCTAATAAACCTCTGTTTTACTGGCGGGCTGAGAGTCACGTCTGACTGTGGAGTTGGGGTGCAGACCCACGGGCTTCCCCCGGGACCCTGCCTGGCTGGGCTCGCTGGGGGAAGCGCACGGAGGGGCAGAAGGTGCTGAATGCTCTGAGGTCAGACCCAGGAAGGTGGAAGCTGTGAAGCTCCTAGCCTCGGAGACAGACCGTTTATGGAGAAGCAGCTTCCCCCGGAGTCCTGACTGGCTTCTGAAGGAGCAGGTCCAGACCATCGCCCCGGGGACTCCGTGACAGTAGGGCAACAGTGAATTGGCCCGATGAGTCCGGGCTGAGCTTCCCCCAGAGGGGTGGCTGCTGCAGTCACACCGCGAAGTGCACTGAAGAGTTGTGTGGATTAAGCTCTCTTCTCTGGCAGGGGCTAGCTGAGCAGTGTAGTAGTGAGAACAAGCTGCTTACCAGGAGGCTTGGCACCTAGATCCACTTGGACTAGCCCAAGCAGAGCATGTGAACATGAGTGACATTCACCTCCAGAGCACCTCAGAGAAATGGCAGCAGCAGGAAAGAGGAGCAGAGTGTGTGTTCTAAAAGTAGAGGGACCAAAACAAAGGATGAGGAAAGGGGGCTGCACCTTGGCAACAGGAGCAAATATTCAGTGGGTCCATAGCTGGGGTTTCTGCAAGTGCAATTGCCCGGCTGCAGTTCAGATTCCCTATGAAGGGCAACGGGATTCAGAGAAGCTGTGTAAACAGAAAATCACACCAGAAATGGCCAAGTCTGCACCACCTGTTTCTCTTTTAATAAGAAACTGAGCCACTGCAAAGCCCAAAGAATCTGCTACCACTCTGCTGGGGGCTACGAGATCAGATTAGGACAGAACGAGCACATGATCATGTAATTAAGGCTCACCCCCTGGGGACACAAAAGAGGGGCAGTGTTAACATGCAAAGGTTTCTCCCTGCCAATTTCAACCTCAGTATGTTCAGTTGCAGGGGCTCTTCTGAAAAGGCTGCTGGAGCTATTTTTTACCAGGAAAAGTGACTGTGGGATGAACCAGGGCCAAAAGCACCTGGACTAGTTGGCTATTTTGATCTGTATCCGAAATGCGATAGCCGTGCTTGACTCCTAAGACAGTGCCATAGGCAAGGGTTACACAGATTTTGCACAGATACAGCTATTTTGGTTAGGGGGTGATTTTTTTTTTAAATTACCAAAATAGTTATAGTAGTACAACTGCTGGTGTGGCTGCAGCTATATAAGGAGGCGGTACATTGGTGTAAGAGTCCTGTAGAGCATGAGCAGAATTAGCTATACCGCTATAAGGCACTCTGACACCACTATCAATGTGTCCACACTAAGAGGTTGTACCACTTTAACTCTAGAGGTGTAAATAAAGCAATGCAGGTTGTGTGTGTAGATGAGGCCTGAGAAATGCACAGACAAGTGTGAGGAGAACAACAAGAGGACATGCGGTGAATGGTCACCAGCATGGGTTACAGAAACATCTGGGTTTGATGGGAGACCAGGAGTTGATTCTAGTCTTCTTCCGTAACCAAAGAGGAACGCTGATCTCTGGGGTGGGGAAGTGTAGGAGTAAATAGGTGTGTCAGCTGTTTGCTTTTATCATCTTTTTTCTCTAATGCTTTGCTCCAGTTGCTAAGTACAAATAATTGAAGAGGCTGGTGATCAGTGTTAGTGATCGCAGGGGTCCAGAACGCAGTGGGACCCGCAGGGCAGTAATGGCTGGTAGATGTAGGGCAGTGTACTTACATCCCGGTCTAAGAGCGGAAGAATTGCACGATTCTGCCAAGCTGTAGCAGCCCCTGCCATGCAGAATGTGAGCCCTGAGACAGGCCAGGGCAGAGTCCTAGGACATGAGGTTGTTTGTGCACTGTGAGGCACAGCTGGCCCTAGAAAGGTGACAGTACTGGATTCCCGCTCTGCTTCTCAGATGCGGACAATTGGCTCCTCTGCAACAAAATGATCCAACAGGAACAACACCCCTGGGCCAGAGACCAGGCCTGGAAGTGCAGAGGGACTGTCAATGGGGTTAGAACGGGAGATGGGCTGCAGCCTGAATAAGGCAAATGCAAAACAAGACCCAGTTCTCCTCTGTCCCACTAGCCAGTGTGGGAAGGGAGCATGCCTGTTTGGTGGGGGTTTATAGGGTGTCCAGAGGGGGGAAAAGACTCAGTAGAAACACTGAGTCTCTTACCCCCTGCCCAGACTCCAGCGACACTACAGTATCTGGAATCGCAATGTGACTGCTGCTGAATTCAGTGCTGAGCAGAGTGCAAGGCTGAAGCTTGCACGGCTCCATCCCCGAGCCTCCAGGCTCCATTCAGCCTCCTGCCCCAGGCACAGCTGAGGGCAGCCCTGAAATCTGCCCTACCCTCTACCTGGCTTTCCAAGGGTCCCAATGGAACTAGTGGCAGGCAGGATGGAGTTGCCACAGCCGTGCTGCGCTCTGCCTGTGGAACGCTCCTCACTCACCTAGAATGGGCTCTAAGCCAGGGAGCGCTGGGACAGGGGTCCAGAGCCAGCTCTGACTGGGGCAGAGTGACCCTATTGCCCCAGGGGTCGGTGTGGCGGCTTTACAGGCATTAAGGAGCTGCAAAGGGCTGCAGGGTGACGGGGAATCTAGTCAGCTAAATGGGGCTCCATGGGCCCTTGCTGCTTTTCTTCTTGGTTAAGAGGGAAAAGGTTGGCTTCTAAGCAGACTCCCCACTCCACATATCCTGGTCAGGGGAGGGGGTCATGATCCAGGGAGAGGGAAGCCAGGGGTCCTGGACAAAGGGATCCTCAGACTCACCTGTAGGCCAGGCTCATGCACTCGAAGAGCCGGGTGAGGGTCAGGTCGATGGTGCGGGGATCAGCTGGCTCCGGCTCGCTACCATGATGGCGCCGGCGGGGCACCGAGTCGCTGTGCGGCGAGGAGACCATGAAGTGGCCACTGTGGATGACCTGCGCGTGGGGCAGGGAGCCGGAGCCTGGCCCGGCACCGCCCGAGCCCAGCCCCTCTGAGCCTGAATCCGAGTCAGAGTCTGGGTCTGAGCCGACCTGCGGGTCCGGGAATGGTCCATGCAGCCCAACCTGCGTTCCAGCCATTGTGATGACAAGTAGCTGCCTGCCAGTAAACCTCTGTCTGGGTACCTAGACAGCCCACAGCACAGCAGCCCCACACAATCCAATTAGCATAATGTGTGCTCACCACGCCCAGAGCGTCCACACCCTGGCCCTGGCTTGCTCTGTCTCCTCTAAGACTCCCTGCAAAGCCTGCAGTTCTGCTGTCTCCAGTCAGTCCTAGTTATAGGGTGTAACCCCGCCCCTGCCTCAGCCTAGCTTCTTTACCCCAGCCATGCCCTTGGGTGGGGCTAGGGGTGGTCACCTGAGTCAGGCAGGGAGTTAACTCCTTGTCTGCTGGATCCAGGGAAAGGTGGGGCCTCTGAGTCACACTCGATTTTATTTCCATAACAAGCTCCCTACATTTAAAGGAGAAGCTGCTCCAGCTTCCTCCTGTTCCCAGCCCCTCCGGCCGAGAGCCAGATTCGGGACTCACAGGTCCTCACGCTGCTGCTAGAGAGCTCGGTCAGTTTGTTTACCTTGGCTCGGTGGCTGCTCTGCCTGCGTGTGGGAGAGAAATACGTGGTATTTACCTAGCGCCTCTGTACTAATGTATCCCCCCAACACTCCCCGGGAACAAACACAGATTAAGGGACAAAACCAGAGGAGATTATAGCAACCGGGTCCAGCTCCGCCCAAAGCAGGGAGCAACTCACTGAGCCCAGGCCCTGGAAACGGACAGCATGAGAACCTGCTTTAAAGTGGCTTCTCTAGGAGCTTCCTCCAAGCCAGGGAGAGGCAGAGACAAAGATACAGACAGGGTCTCCCTGGGATCTCCGAGGAGGACTCAGAAGGGCTCAGAGAAAGATCAGCAGCCTAGTCCATTCAGGGCCTGAAAAGTTAAAACAAAAGTCTTAGGGGGAGATTTTCAAAGATGGATTCCACCTGCCTCTGACTTTCAGGGGGAGTCATGCAGTCAGCGTCGTGGTGCTGTTGAGAATCTCTCTGTTAGACCCAGGAGGTGTCTACAGGGCAGCCAATGAAAGTATCAGCGGGCAGGCAGGACACTCTGCCCAAGTCTATATGCTTTGTGTTGACCGTGGATGATGGTCTGCATGGGGGAAGTCTAAAGCGGGGCGCAGGGCTGTAGCCAGACCAACTGAATAATATCATCAAATGAGAATTGCCCTGGCACCACAGATCTGCAAACAGAAGAAGCTTAGAGTAATTTGGAGGAGTTGAGAGAGGGAGAGGTTTTTCTTCCAGGTTCAGCATCACATCTGATATCAAGATGGCCAGCAATGGAACGGATGCGCCTCCCTCACTCTTTCCTGTGCATGAAATATAAGTTGGTGGCTGTGCTGGAGGAAAAGTCGATTGGATTGGAGAGGAGAGCAGAGATGCTGCTGAGAAGCGGAGATGTTCCTAGACTGCCAGGTTTGGGAAACACCAGTAGCTCAGGTTCAAAGAAGGATGGAGCTGGCCACCAAGGAACTGGGGAGAGAGGAAGACAGAAGGCCCGGCAGTTCATAACTACAGCAGCATTCTGCACAGATGGTGACATGGGAGCTAAGCAGGCTGTGGCCACCACCGAGAAGGACCAGGAAGAATTCCAAAGAGCTAGAAGTTTCCAATCAACACCAGGGCCTCCATGTGGAAACTTTGGAAGGTGCCTGTGAAGATTCTGCAGAGGCAAGGGGAAGGAGACACACCTGGGGATGGCAGCTTAGCCCACCCTGTAAGAAAAAGCGCTTGCCCCCAAAGAGGTTTCCAGTCATCCAAGGGAGACAGACCATTCTTGCTGGAGAGTCAATACTCAGAAGAAAAAGGAGATTCTGCAAGGGACAGGCAGACCACAGGCTGGCCAAGATGTGACATCACTCTCCCATTGACTAGGTTTCTGAAGTTAACGGGCAGTAGCTCATATTGGCGATGATGCATATCAGCATTAATGACCCTGTGTCATGGGATATTTTACAGATAGTTGAGGACTTCAGGGAACTTGGAAGCCTGCTGAAAAAGAAGAGAGTGTCCAAGTGATCTTCTCTGAGATCCTTCCAGTCCCACAAGCCATAAGTGGGTGGGTGAGATTCTGTGGCCTGCAATGTACGGTTCAGACTAGATGGTCCTCATGGTCCCATCTGACCTTCAAGTCTTGGAGTCTCTGCCAAGGAAGACAGAAGGCAGGAGACTCTGGAAGAGAAGCGTTGGATGAGCAAGTGGTGTAGGGTAGAGGGCTTCGTGGATCATTGGTCTACCCTCTATGTGTAGAGGGGGATGTTTGGTTTGGATGGCCTCCACCTCAGTAGAAGTGGGACCAACCGCCTCAGGGACAGGCTGGCTAGAGCAAACAGGAGGGTGTTAAACTGATAGCTAAATGGGATGGAAGATATAAAGAGCACACAATTGAGATGTTGAGAACAGAATGAATCAAGGAATCAAAGGATGTGGAAAGAAGGAATTATTGATTTGCCTTCACACCAGTGCTAGGAGCCTGGGTAACAAACAAAAGGAATTGTTCATTTAGGAGCCTACATTTGCTCTTGTTGGTACTATACATGCCCATTTATCCAGAACCCTGTTATCATAGAATCTCAGGGTTGGAAGAGACCTCAGGAGTCATCTACTCCAACCCCCTGCTCAAAGCAGGACCAACCCCAACTAAATCATCCCAGCCAGGGCTTTGTCAGGCCTGACCTTAAAAACCTCTAAGGAAGGAGATTCCACCACCTCCCTAGGGAACCCATTCCAATGCTTCACCATCCTCCTAGTGAAAAAGTTTTTCCTAATATCCAACCTAAACCTTCCCCACTGCAACTTCAGACCATTACTCCTTGTTCTGTCATCTGGTACCACTGAGAACAGTCTAGATCCATCCTCTTTGGAACCCCCTTTCAGGTAGTTGAAAGCAGCTATCAAATCTCCCCTCAGTCTTCTCTTCTGTAGACTAAACAATCCCAGTTCTCCCAGCCTCTCTTCATAAGTCATGTGCTCCAGGCCCTAATCATTTTTGTTGCCTCCTCTGGACTCTTTCCAATTTTTCCACATCCTCCTTATAGTGTGGGGCCAAAAACCAGACACAGTACTCCAGATGAGGCCTCACCAATGTCAAAGAGAGGGGAACCATCATGTTCCTCGATCTGCTGACAATGCCCCTACTTATACAATCTGTAGCGGAGCAGCAACTCACCCTGCGGTACCTCCCACTGGTCTGTCTGGGAATTAGCTTTTCCAGCATCCAGAGCGCCCTCTGCAGGCCGATGTCCCACTTGCTGCTTGGCCCCATGTCCCTCCCTGGACCCTGGTGCCCTCTTCCCTAGGGTGCTGCACCCCAGAAGTACCCCCCCAGTCTCACTCTGGGTCTCCCCTCCCTGGGGAACTCCCACCTCCTAGCCCCACCTTGCTTCAGTCTAGGCAACTGCCAGTCACCACTTGCCCCGTTCTCTGGGGCAGACTGCAGTGTCATTAGCAAGGAGGGTTGGCCTGCTGCTTCTGCCTCTAGAGCCCTGGGATGCCCCCTGCAACCCCAGTACCCTTTGTTGGGCCTGTCCCCTAGGCCCTGCAGCCTGGGGGTTCCCAGGCCAGAGCTTCCCCAGCTCCTCTTGCCTTGTCCCAGCCCTGCTTCCCTCTAGGTACCTTGCTCAAGCTCCCAGCAGCCAGGCCTGTCTGCCTCTGTAGCCAGAGGAGACTCTCTGTCTCCGCCAAACTCTAGGCCCTTTTATTAGGCCAGCTGGGCCCTAATTGATGCAGCCACAGCTGTGGCTGCTCTGCTCAATCAGCCTGGGAGCTTACTTGCTCCCAGCCACAACCCTTTTCAGGGCTGTTTAAGCCCCTTTTAGCAGGAGCGGGGCAGTCGCCCCACTACACAGTCCAAAATGTCATTAGCTTTCCTGGCAACAAGGGCACACTGACTCACATCCAGCTTCCCATCCACTGTAACCCCTAGGGCCTTTTCTGCAGAACTGCTGCCTAGCCATTCAGTCCCTAGTCTGTAGCAGTGCATGGGATTCTTCCATCCTAAGTGCAGGACTCTGCACTTGTCCTTGTTGAACCTCATTAGATTTCTTTTCTCAATCCTCTCATTTGTCTAGGTCCCTCTGTATCCTATCCATACCCTTCAGCGTATCTACCACTCCTAGCAGTTTAGTGTCATCTGCAAACTTGCTGAGGGTGCAGTCCACGCCATCCTCCAGATCATTGATAAAGATATTGAATAAAACTGGCCCCAGGATTGAACCTTGGGGCACTCCACTTGATACCAGCTGCCAACTAGACATGGAGCCATTGATCAGGACCCATTGAGCCCGACGATCCAGCCAGCTTTCTGTCTACCTAATGGTCCACTCATCCAGCCCATACTTTTTTAACTTGCTGGCAAGAATACTGTGGGAGTCTGTATCAAAAGCTTAGCTAAAGTCAAGGACTAACACATCCACTGCTTTCCCCTCATCCACAGAGCCCGTTATCTCATCATAGAAGGCAATTAGGTAGTCAGGCATGACTTGCCCTTGGTGAGGACCTGCTCCATGATGTTTCCAGGGACTGAGGTGAGACTGACTGTCTTGTAGTTCCCTGGTTCCTCCTCCTTCCCTTTGTTAAAGATGGGCACTGCATTAGCCGTTTTCCAGTCAACCGGGACCTCCCTGGATGTTATCTGAACCTCTGCACTATCTGAGTCCCTTCCTTGTCCCTCAACTGGAGACAGATGCTGCAGGGGGCGTGGATCTCATCCTGGGGGACAAGGAAGGGATTTAGATGACCCAGAAGCTCAGATACTAGAGCAGAGACCCCGATCTGTGAGGAGGACAGGTCCCTGCTGAGAGGAGGCCAGCCTGCAGCCCAGGGAGCCCTCTCCACCCCTGCTGTCGTGGGAGAGAGAGTGAGCAGGTCGAGCAGAGACCCCCAGCCAGGGCTGTGAGGAGGAGGAGGAGGAGGAGGAGGAGGAGGAGGGGACAGCTCTGGCTGGGGGTCTCTGCTCGGTCATTTGGTCATTTGGATCGTGCTGTATCGCTGACACCTGCTGGGATGATCGGCCGGACTGGAAAGTTGAAATCAACGGTTGTAACCGAGGTAGGAAGGATCGAACAGGCTAAAGGGGAGGGCAAGAGGCACTTTGTCAACAATGCTTTGACCTGTTTCCAAGTCACAGAGAACTCTGAAGAAAATGATCTGGATGCTCACGGAGCAATGTCCTAAGAGAGAAAGCACAGAACAGGGTATTAGTTGGTGTGTGCTACAGACCATCACACGAGGTGCTTCCTTACACACTGATCTCTAATGTGTAGGGGAAAAGATCCATCGGGACTTCAGTCTGAGTGGCACGTGCTGGAGGTCTCATCCTTGGAATTTCAAACATTAGAAATGACAATTTCCTAACCCAGGAAGTCTTACAACCAACGTGGGAGAATTCTCTCTTAGACCTTGTCCGAACAGATACATAGGAAGTGATGACAGAACTAAAAATTAATGGTAGCCTGCAAAAGAACCAGGATAGCTGTCCAATTTTGTTGAATATTGACATTTGACAGAAATGTCTGTTCTGATTCGCGTACACATATAGAGATTTCACTCATTTTTAAAATAAACCCTCTAGAAACAATGTAGGTGTGGAAATGGTGCTCACGCTGTAATACGGTAACATCCCATTAAACAGAAAGATCTGATGACTATATTCCTGTAGAACGTCTCTTTAAACAAAAGCTAATTGTTGTGATGATCAGTTTGTTTCTGATATTTACATGGCAAGGATTTGTAAACGTGTTACCACTTCCTAAATCAATAGTTTTAAAAAATTGATGGTATTTTAAGTACAAGTGATTATGCCTCGATCACATTTGTAATGTGCAAGCAAAATAAACTCCAGCCCAGTAACGTAAATACTTGGTACTTTAACAGCACCAGTTTCACAAAGCCAATAACAATTATGAGCCAAATCTGCTAGGAGGAAGAATTTAATGAGAAAAATATGAATGATAATTTGGAATTGCTCAAGAACCCCTTCAAGATGCACAAAAAGCCACAATCCCACAACTGAGGAAGAAAGTTGTGCTGGTTAAAAAACTAACCTGATTTAGAAGGGAAGTGAAGGCAGCTATAAAAAATAAACATATATAACAAATGCAAGAAAAGGGAAATTGATAGTAATGAATATAAATCAGAAGTTATGAACTGTAGAAGATTAATAGGGACACAAGAAGAAATCTGCAGCCAACAAAGCTAAGGACAATAAGAAGGAGTTTTAAAAATATATTAGGAACAAAAATAATCCTGACAATACAACATGAACACGGCACACATTAAATGGACTAAAAACTGGCTAACTGAAAGGTCTCAGCAGGTAATTATACATGAGGAATCATTATCGAGGAGGTGTGTTTCTAATGGGGTAGTTCTTGGCCTAGGCTATTTAACATTTTTATCAATGAACTGGAAGGAAATATAAAATCATCAGTGATAATGTTGGCAGATGACACAAAGATTGGAGGAGTGGTAAATGAATAAGAGGACAGGTCACTGATTCAGAGTGATCTGGATCACTGCAAAAACTGGGCACAATCAAACAATATATTTAGCTGTATTAAAATTCATAAACATATAAATTTAGGAACAAAGAATGTCAGCCATACTTACACAATGGGGGACTTTATCCTGAGAAATCGTGACTCTGAAAAAGAATCTGGGGGTCATGGTGGATAATCAGCTGAACATGAGCTCCCAGTGTGATGATGTGGACAAAAACAGACAATGTAATCCTGGGCTGTATAAACCGGGAATCCTGAGTAGGAGCAGAGAAGTTATTTTACCTCCTGCTGGCTGGTGTCTTGCCTGCCGCAGCCCACCCATGTCCCTCCCAGACCCCAGTGCCCTTACCTCAGGGTTCTGTCCCCATCAGTCCCCACACTCTGGGTCTCCCTTCCCAGGGAATCCCACCCCCATATGCCCACTTTGCCTCAGTGGTTACTTCCAGTCATCATTTAGCTCCTCTCACGGGGCAAACTGCAGTCTGTAATGGCCACTCATCAGTATCGTATCCAGCTCCTTGTAAAATGTGCACGTCGCGGGGGGCAGCACTGGAGCGGTAAGCATTCCTAAGCTCCTTTACTTTTACCCGACACCGCACCGTGTCCCGCTCATGGCCTCTGTCCATCAAGGCCCATGATATCTGCCCAGATGTATCATAATTCCTATGGCTAGAGCGCAGCTGGGACTGGACAGCTTCCTCCCTCCAGCACCTCGCTATTGCTCCATGCTGGGGATTGCCTGGTGCGTGGAGGTATTGGTCAAATTGAACAATCACCTGCAAAGATTCACTGAGAGCACTCCACGCCTGGATGGAGCAAACAGGAAGGGGATTTTCAAATTTCCCAGGGAATTAAAAGGCGGGTCCGACAGTTGGTCACCTGAGGACAGGGCAAAAGACTTTGAAAGTGATGACCAGAGTGGCTAGAACGGGAATTATGGGACAGCCTGGAGGCCAATCACTGAGCATTGGGTGTCCACATTGGCGCCGTTGCGCTACAGCGGGAGCGCTACAGATGTTATTCCCCGTGCAGAGGTGGATTACCAGGACCGCTGCAGCCACGGACTCATAGAGCTCTACGTGCCTTGCCAGTGTGGACGGGTAGGAGGTTATAGCGCTCCTGGCGTCTTTATAGCGCTATAAAGTGCCAGTGTAACCAAGGCCTAAGTAACTTTTAACTTGTTCTTTTCCTATTTTAGCCTCAGATCTGACCTCATTTTCACTGGCATTTGCTAGGTTAGACGTCTGATTGCTGCTAAATTTTTTAGTGAAAACCGAAACAAATAATTCATTAAGCACATCTGCCATTTCCACATTTTCTGTTACTGTTTCATTCATTCACCCTGCCTCTTGCTTCTAGTGTACTAGTAAAATGTTTTCTTGTTACCCTTAGCTTCATCTCATTTTGTGTCTTGGCCTTTCTAATTTTGTCCCTGCATCCTTGCGCTGTTTGTTTATATTCATCCTTCATAATTTGACCCACTTCCCCCTTTTTGTAGAACTCTTGTTTGAGCTTTAAATCATTGATGATCTCCTGATGGTCTCTTGCCATACTTCCTATCTTTCCTACACAGTGGAATATTTTGTTCTTCACAATTTGACCTGAACTGTTTCCATCACTCATCTGCATCATCATCATTAAAGCAGGGAGATCAAACTCATTTGCTGATGAGGACCAGATGACCTTTTCACGTAGGGTGAGTAGGCTGCATTTTCTGCACACATTTCGTGCTTGATCATTGTGTGTTTTCCACGGCAACCCCTTCCACATGTAAATCCCGTCTGTGCTTCCTACACAGGGGTGTCAGTTAGGCTCAGTCCGTGTCCTGCTGGATCGATTCCTCTAGCCAGTTTCATGTTACAGCTAGTGAGACGCTGGGATGTTGCTTTCGCTGCGGCCGTGCTTGCCATAATCGAAAGAGAAGGGGGATATTTTCAAGCGTCCAAAGGTTTTATAAGCAACAGAATAAACGGGCATTTAAAAATGCTAATTATTATTTCATATCGCCTCGTTCAAACAAGCCAGACACTTAAACTTTGGCTACTAACTAACAGGTATCTGAAACACATCTGTTTGTTTTTTTATACTGCAATTTGCATGGATATCTGAGGGTATTGACAGGAGCCGAACCACAGAGCCTAGGTGTTCTGGTCACAGACTTTTTGTGATTAACTTTAATTAAACTATGTCTGTTTCCTCTTAACATAATTTTTTGGGTTTCTTGGCATTCTACCAATTCTGCACCCAAGGTCTAAATTCTGGAAAATAAAAAAGAAACCTATTCAAGGTTGTCTATATTTTTGTGTATATCTGTGGGAACAAAACAGTTGTTATTTCTTGTTATGACAAAATTAAATGATTGACCATATGCAGGTTTCACTCATTAAATATTGCACAGTGATAAGTCCTGTGTTAAAATGTACTGGACTTAGACATTGAATTTAAAACCACTTCATAGCAAACATCTTTACTATGGGAAAATGACTTACCGATATTTGGATATTTTAAAATTTGTTTAAACATAACTTGTTTCATTTTCAGAACAGAAAAAGCTAATTCCGGTTTTGTTGAGTCTAGTGATTTCCAGCAGTGAGAAAGTAGCTGATAAATATTTCAGATCCATAATACTGGTCCAGCCACCAGCACCAGAGTTCAGCGCATGCGCTAATGAGAACGCAAGAGGAAAGAAAGAACAAAACGACGCCCTAGAAGCAAAGGAGCAGAAGCTCAAATTTGGGCTGGGTCAGTGAGACTCCCGCGAGTCCCTTGTCAGTAAGCAATGAACTAAGTGCCAAAGTGACTACATTGGCCAGTGTCCTCTGCTAGGGCGACATCCAGCAGAACTGGAGCTGGGAAAGGCTGCCCCTTCCCACTTCCCTCCTCTCCTGCCCCGCCTCATGCTTTGGGGGTACCTGTCTCCCACTCACAGCACATGCTGCAGCAATGAACTGCAGCCACTAGGGGTCAGCCTGTCACTGCTCTTCCAGTAGGGGATCCCCTGTTTCCACCCTGCGTTTCTGGCAGGGTCTGGGCCCAGGCTCTTCCCCCCACACGCCACCTCTCCCATGGAGCACCACATCCCCAGGGTACAAGGAAAGGGGTTTTCCAGAAAAGCACCCGTAGAGCTGCAGGAAATGCCAAAGTAGCTGTGACCCAAGGTCCATCTGGGCCAGTGGCCATCTCAGACAGTGACCAGTGCTGGTTGCTGCACAAGGAAGGGGTGAGAGCCCCACAGGAGCAGATGGGGAATGATCTGCCCACCCCAGGTCTTTTCATAGAGCTGGGTAATGCCCTGTCCCAGGAGGAGCAGGAGAAACACCAGACCAGAGCTGAGCTGGGATCCCTCTAGTGTCTGACAACAGCCAGGACCGGCTGCTGCAAAGGAGAGCCCAAGGAGCTAGAGACTAGCTAACGCCCCAGAGCTGGTGGGTCAGTGAGCCAGGCTAGGCTGTCGATCCCAGACTCTAGACACTCTGGCCTTCACATGCAACCCAAAATCCAGGGCAAACACCGAAATGCAGCACGTCTGTCTGCCAGGCTTTGCTCAGGGTGCTCACCACCTCATAGCTGATACAGCCCCCACTGCAACAGTGGAAGAAAGAATGAAAACAGCAAATAAAGCTCAACTCTCCACCTCTAATCTCCCAAAATAGACTCTGCCAACCACCCCCCACAAGCCCTTCCTGCCTCAACCCTCCCCGAACACTGCATAAGTAGAGAGGCTTTGGGAAGGGCGACCTATCTCTGACCCGGGGGTGGGGGGGGTCTGTAAAGCAGAGGCACTTTACACCATATCACCAGGCTGCACAAATCTCACATGTTTGGCTGCTAGAGACCAGGCATGTGGTGAACCAGCTGGTGCCCCATCTTTGGGACTTATTGGAGAGGATGAGCCCTGGGGCACTTGGTGGCTTCTCCTGACCATGTGGGGATCAGTTTTGAACCAGGCAGAGAAACAGAGCCCTGGGGAAGCTGGTGGAGGCAGGGTGCATCAAGCCTGCAGGATGCTGGGAGCCCATGGCTGGTGTTGGGGCCTGTAACATGCGACTTCTGGGGTCTGCAGGCCCATAGAATCTCAGGGTTGGAAGGGACCTCAGGAGATCATCTAGTCCAACCCCCTGCTCAAAGCAGGACCAATCCCCAAACAAATCATCCAACAGATTTCTGCCCCATATCCCTAAATGGCCCCCTTAAAGATTGAACTCACAACCCTGGGTTTAGCAGGCCAATGCTCAAATCAGCGAGCTGTCCCCTCCACATAAGGGATGAGCCATGGTGCTTCTGTGGGTTGGAATTTGCAGCTCCAGTTTTGTTTTAACAAGGCAGCAGCAAGAGAACATCCTTCAGCCCATGGGACGCTGTCAGGTACGGCACAGGGAGCAACAAAACTCAGCTGTTTCCAGGCATTTGTCACCCATTTGGCCTGTCACACATGGGCAGGAATCATGGTTGAGTGATTGGGCCTTGGCCTGGCCCAGGTGCTCCCAGCCACGAGTACTACCCAGTCCTGCTGCCCAGTGCGTTACCTCGGCAGGAATCATTCCTTACTCCAACGGGGGCAGTTCCAGGGAAGAGCCTTATCTGGGGGGCGGCTGTGCCAGACCCGCCCGCCCCAGGCAGGCTCCCAGGTACTCTCTGCTCAGGGCTGATAAGGCTCCTGACCACAGCTTCTCTCCAAACAAATTCCAGTTCTTGACACCTGACTGCTCCAGGGAGGGCAGCCTCCGCAGAGCGCAGCAGGCGGGGGCTGGGGGGAGCCGTCGGTAGCAGCACCTACCCCAATACGGCAGGAGCTATAAGTGCCAGCCACGTGCTCCTCCATCTAGATGCCTCTCTGCAGAGAGCAGCAGCGTTCAGCCTGGGTCAGATGTGCTGCGGGGAGGTGATGGGTAAGAGCCAGAGAGGCTGTGGGGCAGGGCTGGGCCCTTCTGCTCCGCACTAGGGCTGGGTGGGGTGTTCAGCTGGGAGCGGAACCAACCAGCACTTATGGGTCCGAATGTGGGGCTGGAACTGAATGTGGGATGCTCCCACCTCACCCGGGAGTGATGAGGGGGAAGGGCAGAGAGACGCCCTGGCTGAGACTCAGAGGAGCAGAGACACCAGCTCCAGGGAGACAGAGTCTACGAGGTGTCATCCCCGCCCAGTGGGTTAAACTCCCTGGCTGTGTGACAGGCCCCCAACCCCGAGGGTTCCCCCCCCGGTATGTCACAGCGGGGTAACGTGGCGTACTGAACCGCAGGGGCTGGGAGAGGCCTTTGGGGATGGAGGAAGCAGCACTAACATCCCTGCCAACCGCGCTCCAGAGGAGGGGCCACGCCCTGTGGGTGCGGGGCAGGGAGCTGGGTCCCTGCGCGGTGGGTCATGGTCTAGCCCAGGTCGTTCCTAGCAGGAGGACAGAGGCTGAGGCATTTCCTGCAGGTCACCTTCTGCTGCAGCTTGGCCATGGGCCCCCAGCCAGGGATCCCATTTTCCCTTTCTCTCACCAAGGCTCCCGCCCTCCCCTCCCGGTCCTTCTCCTGGCACAGGGTGTCTCTGTGGGGAAGCAGAGCGGGAACATTTCTCCAAGGCGAATCCGAAACTCCACAGCACCCGCCCCCGTCCTGGGTGTCTCCGTCCCCACGGGGCCGGTTCTTAGAGTCTCCTCTCTGCCCCGTCCATGCCTGGCCAGTGGCCGGCTGCCCAGCCAGCCTGACGGGTGAGGGTGGTGGTGCCAGTCTGGGCTGGGCGAGGCGGGAGGTCCCAGCCCTGGGTTATGCAGTTCCCTGGCAGGGGGCACTGGGAGTCGCGGCTCCTGAAGGGCGGATTCATGTTCCCAGCTTCTCGCCGGCTCTTCCCTTTTGCAGCTGCCCGGTGCCCTCGTCTCCTGCTCCTCACCGGCCTGCTGGCCCTGTCAGCCCCAGTTCTCACCCTGGAAATCCACAACCTGAACATCCTAAAGGGACCCCCCCATGCAGTCAGGAACCTCCACCCAAAGGACCTGAAGGCAGGTGTGTTCTCTTGTGTCTGTTCCTACAGCCCTCTCCCCTGCCCCTAGGGGTCCCTGCCAGCCCTGGGGCCCCAGAATGTCCCTCACTGCCTGCCTGGGGATTATGGAGGCCTGAAGCCAGTGGGAGAAATTACTCCAAACTCAGCTCTGTACTCAAACCAGGCTGAG
>ML677537.1:1746367-1758462 GCA_007922305.1 Dermatemys mawii | reverse complement strand
GGAAGGTTGCCCACGGGTGGGGCGGTTGCCGTGCAGGGAGCAGCACGGGACAAAGCCAGGAGGTTCTGGTAGCCTTGGGCAGCAGTGGTGGTGCGGGGGGAAGAGTGGAACTGGCGCAGCGTGGGCCTGAGTGGGGCAGATGGGATGAGATGGGGGGGCTCGGGCAGAGGATGGGGGAGGGATGGAACTGGTGTGGTGTGGGCCCGAGTGGTGGAGGGCAGATGGGATGAGATGGGGGGGCTCGGGCGGCGGGACGGGGAGGAGTGGAACTGGTGCACCGTGGACCTGAGTGGGAGGTGGGGGGCGGATGAGATGGGGGGGCTCGGGCAGAGGATGGGGGAGGAGTGGAACTGGTTGTCACGGAGTCCCCGGGGCCATGGTCTGGACCTGCTCCTTAAGAAGCCAGTCAGGACTCTGGGGGGAAGCTTCTTCTCCGTAAACAGCCTGTCTCCAAGGCTAGGAGCTTCACAGCTTCCACCTTCCTGGGTCTGACCTCAGAGCATTCAGCACCTTCTGCCCTTCCATGCGCTTCCCCCAGCGAGCCCCCCCAGGCAGGGTCCTGGGGAAACCCGTGGGTCTGCACCCCAACTCCACAGTCAGACGTGACTCTCAGCCAACCAATAAAACAGAGGTTTATTAGATGACAGGTACATGGTCTAGCACAGACCACACAGCGAACGCGACCCCTCAGCTGGGTCCATTTTGGGGGCCAGGGAGCCAGGCCAGCCTGCCTGTAGCTCTCTGCTTCTTCCCAGCCAGACCCAGACTGACACTCACTCCCCAGCTCCTTTGTCTCCTTCCTGGGCACGAGGTCAGGTGACCTCTTCCCCCCACCTGGAGTCAAGTTACAGCTTCAGGCATGGACACCTTCACACAATAGTCAGAGGAGCCATTGAGAGCATTTCTATTCCCTCACAGTTCAGAGCAAGGTCACGTTAGCCAGTGACCTGGGGAAGTTCGACCTCACCAGTGTTTTCCTGGGTGTCCCATTATTTCTCCCACTCCTTGGTCGGAGTTACACCAGGCCCTGGATTAGAGCCTCCTTCAGTGCACACAAAGCCCTCTGGCACTGCTTATTCCCAGACCACCTTGTCTGGCTCACTCTTCTTCCCTAGCTCAGTGCTGGGCAGCTAGGGAGCTAACATGGGGTACAACCCCTCAATGGTACCCCGCTATCTCGATAGAGGCCTGGAGGCTGGGCCAACCTCTGATCCTCTCCACCTTGACCGGCTCTGGGTACGATAGCCTGTGCCGATACTTTTGGGGCATCACCTGCTGCCTCCTGATCCCCCACGGTTCCACTTCCCCTTGGGGAGCCCATTCCCGGTACAGGGATCCCTTCTCCCCCAGGAATCTGTCCCTGCAGCCTTCCCCGAGGGGGTCTGCAGTGCTGTTGCCAGGACGTTCCCTCCGCTCCTTTAAGGAGGGACCCCTTCTCTGCTGAGGCTGGTCAGCAGTGTATCTACCCGAGTGTCTGCCTCGGTGGAGGACAGGTCCCCCACCCGGTGCTGAGCAATCACTTCCCAGTAGCACGTCTTCCTGCCCTGCCTGTGGGCCCCCCCACTCAGCTGGGTTCTCAGCTCTCCCCATGCTCAGCGCTGCCCTGGCTGTCCCAGTGGGGGCAGGCAGCGAGCTCACTGCTCTGGTCACAGCATCAGAGCCAGCGTGAGCCTCCTCTCCAGTGTGCAGGGGGGAGGGGAACATCTCTCTGTCCCACCCCGCCCCAGAGCTCGGACTACAAGCAGGCAGGTATCCCGAGCCCAACCGCTCCTCCCACCTGCCAGCCAGGTCAGTTGCATTTTCACTGACCATCTTCCTCTCAGCCGATTGGTTCCCCAGATTCAAATTCAAACCCTCGGCTGTTACAGGTGCAGGGTCTGGATCCTGCCCCAAAGAGACACAGTCACCCCCACACAGGATCTCACAGCCGATATCCTGGAGACCCCCAACAACCTGCCAGCCTGACCCCTCCTGGGTCTGCACAGGGGTCTGGGCTCTAGGCAGGATGAATGTTTCCATCTCTGTGACCCTCACCCAGGTCTCACAGCCCCTCAGCATCTGGTGCCACTGCACCACCAGGGGCCCAACAACACTTCTCTCCGTCCCAGGGTCTCATCACCCCAGGACTGTCTCCCCATTCACCAACACCTTCCGCTCCCTCTGGGTGTCCACACGACTTGAACCCAGGGGACTCCACACAGACATACAGGTCGGGGTCAGGGTGTGGGAGTCTGTCCACCACCCCACCCATCTGGCTGATGATGTCTATGGCCTTGGGACCCAGCAAGGGAGCTAGACACCGGGGCTTTTCCGCAGGGTTCCCCTGGTTCGAATTGCCAGCCTGCTCAACAGCAGTGAGCTGGACATTCCCATCCCCCCATCCCTTAACCAGGGACCCCAGTTTAGTATTGAGGCTCCCTGCAGAACTGGCATCCAGGGGTCTATCCCCACTCACCCCTCGGAAGTGCCTTGGGCCCCTTGGCTTCACCATCCCCAGTCCACACTGCTGCTCCTCCTGCAGCGCTTTTCCAGGCTTTTGCTGCCTCTCACAGTCCACTTCTCTTCTTGGACTCAGCTCCACTTCCCTCTCTCCCCGGCCCCCTGATGGGGAACCCAATCGTGAAGACCCCCATCTGGTTGGGGACAGGAGTCTTGGGGATGCCCAGTGACCACTCCAGATGCTCCGAGATTCTCTTGCAACCCCATCTGGATCAGGAATCTGCATCTGTCTCTGAGCAGCCATCATCCTTCAGCTTCCAGCTGCACGATTAACTGTGCTTTGGTCTTTCCAATGCACAACCCCCTGTGTTTGCACAGGGTTACAAAGTCCTTCATCACTCCGCTGTTCCCAACTTGTTCTGGACTCGCAGGCTTGTGTGCTCTCAGCACCCCACAGTTTCCAGGAGGAACCTCTCTTGTGTGCCAGCCATTCTCGAGGTCACCACCTCTTTGCCAGGATTGAGCTGCAACTCCTCGGCCCCTGGAACCGCTCGCTGCAAATCCCAGGGGAACCCTGTTACTGCAAAAGTCCTTCTCCCTCCTAGGGCCAAGTCACAAACTTCTCTGCCCCTGAGACCGGCCTTCTCTGGGCCTTCAGCACGCCTGGTCCCCAGCAATCCCCTTCTGTTTTACTGCTCCCCGTCACTTACAGTCGGAGGTGCCGTCCACAGGATGCAGTACATCCCACTTCTGAAACCAGTTGTCATGGAGTCCCCGGGGCGATGGTCTGGACCTGCTCCTTAAGAAGTCAGTCAGGACTCTGCGAGGAAGCTTCTTCTCCGTAAACAGCCTGTCTCCAAGGCTAGGAGCTTCACAGCTTCTACCTTCCTGGGTCTGACCTCAGAGCACTCAGCAACTTCTGCCCCTCCATGCGCTTCCCCCAGCGAGCCCGCCAGGCAGGGTCCCGGGGGAAGCCCATGGGTCTGCACCCCAACTCCACAGTCAGACGTGACTCTCAGCCAGCCAGTAAAACAGAGGTTTATTAGATGACAGGTACATGGTCTAACACAGACCACACATTGAGCGCGACCCCTCAGCTGGGTCCATTTTGAGGCCAGGGAGCCAGGCCAGCCTCCGTGTAGCTCTCTGCCTCTTCCCAGCCAGACCCAGACTGAAACTCACTCCTCAGCTCCTCCCCTGCTTCCTTTGTCCCCTTCCCGGGCATGAGGTCAGGTGACCTCTTCCCCCCACCTGGAGTCAGGTTACAGCTTCAGGTATGGACACCTTCACACAATAGTCAGAGGAGCCATTGAGAGCATTTCTATTCCCTCACACTGGTGCAGCGTGGGCCCGAGTGGGGCGCTGGGGGGCAGACGGGATGAGATGCGGGGGGGCTCGGCCAGCGGAGGGGTGGAACTGGTACAGTGTGGACCCGAGTGCGGGGAGGGGGGGCAGACGGGATGAGATGTGGGGGGCTCGGGCAGAGGAGGGGGGAGGAGTGGAACTGGTGCAGCGTGGGCCCGAGTGGGGGGTGGGGGGGCAGATGAGATGTGGGGGGCTCGGGCAGAGGAGGGGGGAGGAGTGGAACTGGTGCAGTGTGGACCCGAGCGGGACTGGAGGGCAGCAGACGGGCGCCAGGTAGAGCAGCAGTGGGAGCCTGGATTAGTCTAAGGAGTGACACCCCCACTAGACGGAATGACAGCAATGCTTTGTGGGCTGGCCCTGCCGTCGCAGCCCTGATTAGCCGGGGATGGGCACACAGGAGAAGCCAGGGCCCTGACTGGCCAGAGAGCTGGCAGGAAATCCTGCCTCTGCCGCCTGCTCCCAGCTCTTCTCTTGCCCTTGGAGGAGGGGCTGTCTGGGAGACGTGTGCTGCCCCTGCAAGGACACTGCAGGGCCCAGGAGAGCCGGGCCTGGGGCCCAGGGAGCTGCCTGCACATGTGCGAATGGGCCTGGCCCAAAGGGAAGGAACCTGTTGGTGCCTGATGCAGGCAGAGCCTATTGGGCCTGTGGGATTGGTGCCCGGCCCCCGCAGGCTGATGGCTCTTGGCAGCGACGCGGGGCTGTGGCCAGGCTGAGGAGGGTACCAGGCTGGGTCTCTGCTCTGGTGGGATTCTGGGTGAATTCCTGCCTCCCTGTGGGTGTCTGAGTCTGGAGAAATCCAGCAGGGAGAGGAGCCCCAGTGCCCAGCGGATAACTGAGGCCTACAGCAGGACCAGTGGAGGGCCAGGGCGGCGAATGCGCTGGGGATACTCCCAGCCGTGGAGCTGGCTGCGCAGGAGCCTGGATATCCTGTGTAAACCCCTCACAGCACTCGGATCTCTCCTCCCCTCACAGGAAAAGGGAGCCTCCGGCGTGGCAGAGCCAGTGACATGCAGGTAGCCCAGGGTGAGTGGTGAGGTGTCGGGCTCTGCGTGGTCGCCCCTCACAGGGGAGAGAGCCAAGAACATCCCGGGTTGTTCACACAACCGCAGGAGCACGAAGATGGCTTGGCCTGTGTGGGGGACAGATGAGGGGACACACACACGGGGACACACACACACACACGCACACCCCGGGAATACGCAGAGATCTGGGAGCAGAGTGCTGGTGGTGAGAATTCCCTCAGGCACAGCTTCGGGGACATCAGTCTGGCTTGAAGCAGCCCAGAGTGGAAGATGCTAGAGCCCAGAGCTCACCTCCAAAACCCCTCCCCCAGCCTGATCTGGCTAAGATGGAGGCTGATATTCTTCAGCGGAGGAGGTGAGAAGGAGGCCAAGGAAAGGTTTTATGGAAACTCCATTGCGATCAGAACTGTGAGCGGGGTTTTGTTCCATGGGGTTTTGTTCTCACCAACTTGTCTCGTTTTGCCCACAGTCTGGCCCAAGGACTGCAGTGAGATCACCTGGAACAGGGTCAGTGGCGTTTTCATCATCCAGCCCACAGGACTCCATCAATTTGAGATCTACTGTGAGCTGAACAGCACCAGCGAGGGCTGGACGGTCCTCCAGCGGAACCGGCACGACACAGACATCACCTGGGCTGAGTCCTGGAGCACCTACAAGTACGGCTTTGGTAACGTGCATGATGACTACTGGCTGGGGACAGAGTACATCTATCGGATCGCCAAGCAGAAGGTCTACCAGGTCAGGTTTGTCATCCACGATTCATCCGGCACCATGAAATATGCAGACTACAACCTCTTCGGTCTGGAAGACGAGTCCAAAGGCTACAGGCTGAGGCTGGGTTCTTACTCTGGGACTGCAGGGGATGCCATGACTTCAAACAATCCTAGCGTCGTGCATGACAACATGAAGTTCTCCACTAAAGACTTGGATCAGGACACTTATAGTGGGAACTGTGCGTCTAGCTACGGTGGGGGATGGTGGTACTCAGCCTGTTATTCTGTTCGACTGAATGTCAAAGGGAGCATCACTTGGGGTAGTCTCTGTAGTGGGAACTGCCAAGCCTCTGCCATCCTCATCAAACCAGCGTCTTACTGTTAGTCGGCCCTTCCCCACCCTCCTGTCTGCAGGGAGGTCAACCCCTGCTCCACGAAGGGAGGGAAAAGGGTCTGAATGTGTCATGGCCAAACCGCCCGCCCACTCTCACAGGCCTTGCTTGGGGGATGTATCAGGGTTACCAGGAAAAGGGGCCACTTTCCTTCTCCTCTCTCTCCCTGCAGACTTTCCAAGCTCTTCTCCGCTGGGTCTTTCTCCTCTGGGCTGACTCCGTGCACCAGCGTTGAGCCTGGAGTGACTCTTAGCTCGGCCGTGCAATGAGCAGGCCTAGAGGTCACTGGAATGGTGAAATCCCGAGCATGGGGAGAACTTCACAGACACCCTCAGCATGGCCCTGCCTGGGGATCCAGGCTTTGGAATAAACACACTTCTGAGCAGTGAGGTCTGTTACTGTCTTTCCGGGTGCTCCCCGGGGCACCACGCTGCTGGAGAACATGCCTGGCATTGCCAGGTTCACTGGCAGGGTGTGGGGGGCTGCTGGGAAGGGGCCCTTTGCTCCCTGCTTCACCAGGAGTAAATATCCAGGCCACCCGCCCCTCCATCTGGCGGGGGAGAAGGGACTGGGGCCAGAGGGATTTTCTGGAGGAGGAGAATGAGGAGATGTGAGGGAGAGGAGAGACTTGGGCTCTTAGGGCTGGGAGAGGGGAGTCCTGGGGCTCCCTGCTCTCCAGACCACATCCAGAGAGCCTGTGGGGCAGAGGCAGCATCCACCCCGCTCCCATTGCAGGCGGAACCGCTCCTCAGCCGGAGACTGGAGGCTCCACCCGCAGCTCTGCCTGGCCACGTGCAGAGTCCTGGGCGCTGGGGAGCAGCTCGGCGCTTGCCTCACCCCACGTCATCCCGTGGAGCCCCCATCTATGGGGTATCACACGGGGCCTAATGCTGCAGCCAGGTCCCTGGATTATGCAGCACTGGGTTTGAATTAAAGACTGGTCCCCGGGGCAGGGGCCGAGGGCACCTTCGGAGAGAGAACCCGGCTGGCCGGAGCCATGTGCCAGCAGGGACCGGGTGTGGGGGGCCCAGACCACTGAGCTGGATGCGCCCCACTGCTTGTGGGGTAAGATGCAGCCTGTTTCCCAGCTAGCACATGCTCCCATGGCAGCTCGCACACTCGTTAGCTCAGCGTCTGGCCGCACCCCTGGGCAGAGGACAATGCCCCTACGGTGGCCCGCAGGCCTCGTCCCTTTCCCTAGTGCTGGCTGGGGCCCAAGGTAGGAACCCTGCCCCACTCCTGCACAGACAGGGGAGGGGAGGAAAGAGCCCCTGGTGCTCCCATGCCACCCGGCACAAGGCCTGGCTCTTCGCAGGGCCCAGGGGGATCGGTGCCCCTCCCTCGCATCCCTCTGGAGCTGCTCTGTGGGACACCAGCATTCAGCCTGGGCCGATCAATCGTTTCATAGGAGACATTGGAAATGCTCTGGTTTGAAACCTCCCCGACTCCCTCCCAGCGCAGGGGCTTCTGGCCGGCCCCTGCCAGTCGCCACAGACAGCGTCTCACTCTTCCCTCAGCGCACACGGGGCGTGGGGGATTGGGACCTGGGACGTTAGACATAGTGGTTTGGCCAGCGAAATCCCTGCTCTTTGTCCCCAGTCCGTACCAGTCACATTCCCAGGCCGCCAGGTTCCATGCAAACTGCCCACAGAAGAAGGGCAGTCATCTTCTCTCTTCTGCTCCCTGCGGAGCCGCTGTGAGCCACGGAGCAGGGGTGGGGGCAGGCAGGGCTGAGCAGGGCTGTGGAGCTGTAGGGAGACCCTGGCGGGAGGATGTCTGTGTGCAGGAGGGCGGAAGCGGGAGACCGACTGGGGGACTGACCTGAGCTGGGCGTCTGAGCTGGGCAGCAGTGAATGTCTCTACAAGGCAACTAGGGCTTCCCATGGGGCTGTGCCAGAGAACAGAGGCTGCAGCTTCAAGCACCCATGCACGGGGCTCCCCAGAACGACAGGCTGCCCCTACAGCCCTGGTCCAGTCCCCCAAAGACTCTTCTCTCCCATAATTCCCCTTACCCTGCTCACCACCTTGCCCCCACCCCACCTGGCACCCCTGCTCCCCTCCCCCGTGCTGCTGTGACTGTGGAGCAGCGGAGTGGGCTCTTTGCCAGCTGCTCTGGCAGGCACTGTCCTGCAGGGAGCTTTGCCCATCTGGCAGAGGGTTTGTGGCTCCCAAGCTCTGTCTCTGTGTCTCACATGACATCATCCCTCCAGCAGGGACGGGGAGCAGCTTGTGGCCGTGGTCACCGCGCGATTGTGCTCAGTGGCCCTTTGGCCTGTGGTTCGGGGTCCAGCCCTGCCAGCATCGCCTGAAAACTTACAGGAGCCAAACTCCCTCCAGGCCAACCAGCTCTGTGGGGTCTGTCCCCTGTGGCAGGGGGGACAGACCAGGATCGCCAGGGCATGAGGTCAGGACATTGGTTCTATGCCCACCGCTCGCCCCTCATCTGACAGTCAGACCCAGGGTGTGCCTGGAGCGGGGATGGGCTCCATGTGGACAGGAGACCCTGCGGGGATGTGTCCCTGGCACTGGTCACACGGATGCTGAGTTCGCCCAGGGTAACAAATCTGCGGGATTCCAAGCCCAGGCTGGGAAGAGGGGCCATTACACCCTGTGGGACACAAGTAAATCCGCAGCACAGCCCCACCTGAAGGCCTGCGGACAGATAATGCTAACAGTGTCCCGTGCCCTCTTCTTACCCAGAGGACCCCGTCTGAGGCAGGGTGACTGCCCCCCAGGGATGAGAAGACAGGCTCTGTGGCTGGGAGCTCACGTCCAGTGTCACAACAGCCCACACTGGGCAGATGAAGCAGGTAAAAGAGGTGGGTCTGGAGCTAGGGGAGCAGGGAAAAGTTAAGGAAGCTCATTTAGCACAGGAGGCCGGCGTCCTCACTCACTCACAAGCAGGGCCTCAGAGGCAGGGCTGCCAGGTGGCCTGGGAGAAATGGGGTGAGGAGGAGGTAGCTCCTTTTTATGGACCCCCAGCCAGGCAGCAGCTGTAGAATCCTCCTTAGCAGCGGTACCTGAATTGTCTGACCTGTAAAGGGTTAAGAGAAGCCTAACCTGAGTTGGCACCTGACCAGGGAAGCGATAGGGAGGCTGTAGCCTTTCAAATTGGAAAAACTGCTGGAGGAGGGGGAGTTCTTTGTCTCTGGGGCTGGAGAGAGGGGTAGGTACAACAAGGTGTGAGCTCTGAGCGAGGTATGGGAAATCATCAGCATCGTACCTAGAAACTCCTCATTTGGAAGCCCAGATATGTAATTAGACAGGGAAAGTGAAGACAGGTGTGATTAGGAACAGTTTTCGTTATTCTGGTTTGTGGATTCCTCTGTGCTAACTCCAGGTGCTTTTGTCCTTCAAGCTGAACCCCAAGAAAGTTATTTTTGGTGTTTAATCCCTAAAGCCGGAGTTTCCAGGTGTGTTTCTTTCTTTTTAATAAAATGTCCCTTTTTTAAAAGAATCCTTAGATTCCAAAGTCCTTAGACAAGGGGCTGGTCTGTGCTCACACTGCTAAGGCAACTGGTTAGTATTTTATTCTCTAGCTCCCTTGAAGAGGCTGGGGGGATATTTGGGGGAGATAAGGATTCCAAGTGACCCTTCCCTAAATATTTGTGAAAATCACTTGGTGGTGGCAGCACTATCTGTCCAAGGCAGAAAACTGCCCTGAAAGAGTTTTAACCTAAGGCGGTAGAAGATAAGCTTAGGGGGTCTTTCATGCAGGTCCCCACATCTGTACCCCAGAGTTCAGATTTGTGGGGTACACCCTGACACGGAATGTCCGCTCGAAAACGGACCCTGGCAGCTCCGGTCAGCACTGCCAACCGGACCATTAAAAGTCCTGTCAGTCAGCAGTGCTAAGGCAGGCTCCCTGCCTGCCCTGGCTCCACCTGGCTCCCAGACGTGGCTGGCATGTCCCCTAGGCAGGGGGCAATCAGGGAAGCTCCATGCACTGGCCCCACCCTGAGTGCTGGCTGTGCACCTCCCATTGGCTGGGAGCCACGGCCAATGGGAACTGTGGGGGTGGGGCCTGTAAGTGCCACCTGGCCAGAGTCCACCCCCCAAACCCCCTGCCCCAGGTCGGAACCCCCTCCCGCACACAAACTCCCTTCCAGACCCTGCACCCACACCCCAATCCCCTATGCCAGCCCTGAGCCCCCTCCTGCACCCAAACTGCCTCCTGGAGTCCGCACCCCACACCCCTAATCTCCATCCCCACCCACGGCCCACAGCCCCAGCTGGAGCCCTCACCCCTAGCCCTTGCCCCAGCCCAGAGTCCCCTCTCTCACCCTGAACTTTTCATTTCTGGCCCCACCCCAGAGCCCTCACCCCCTTCCAGACTCCAACCCCCTGTCGCAGCCCAGTGAAAGTGAGTGTGGGCGTGAGAGATCGAGCAACTGAGGAAGGTAGGCTGGAGAGAGTGGGGGTGGGGTCTAAGATAAGGGGTGGGGCCTTGGGGAAGGGGGCGGGACCTCAAGGAGGGGGCATGACAGGCAGTGGGTCACGGGTGTTTGGTTTTGTGCAGTTAGAAAGTTGGAGACTCTACTTAGAGACCTTTGAAAAGCAGCTTCCTTAGCACTACGCCTGATACCAGGGGGCAAGACACCCTGCACAGGAGAACAACAATAGGCCCGAGCAAAACGCTCCTTTAAAAATCAGAGCTCAGGAGAGCTGAGAGCGGACAGGAGACAAGGTTGTTCCTTCAGCCAGCAACTGGTGTTTGTTCATCTGTTTGCCCCCCACACACAGCTGTAGCCAGAACCACTGTTTCCTTGTCTGTCTGCCTGTTTACCTTACTGTGCCCATCACCGTGGTGTCAAGTTGGCAAACCAATGGTCTGGGTTGTGCATAGGAAGCTGCCTGACTGGAAGGACGTGGTTTGGTGTCGAGTAGTGACTTGGCCAGGGCAATTGGCAGCAGAAGTGGGTTTCCCTTTGCCTCCAAGTCCTGAAGGATCTGAGGGCCTGGCTCATTCCGACCTGGCTTAGTCCGACAGCTTCTACAGCTGAGAGCCGGCCCAGTTTTCTGCCTGGGTCCAATACAAACCAGGATGTACAGAACCAATTAAAAGAGCAGCTCATAAGGTCATTTTCGCTGAACCCAGCCCTGCACCGATTCCCGCTTACACTCTCATTTTTAGCACAAGTTTTTGTTGATTATTTTCTACCAGCCCTTTTGTGTCTCCATAATAGCCAGTCAGCCAGTCAATCGCATCCTGGGGAGCTCCAGGGACAGGGTGTGTATATGTGTGTGCACATGTGTGTGTTTGTATGTTGTGACGGAGTCAGACCACAAGGGTATAGGACAGTGCTGGAAGGCAGGTATATCAGCCTCAGGATGTGCAGGTCCCTGTTCCCTGGATAGCCAAACAAAGGCCATTCCAGGCCAATCAAGACACCTGGGGCCAATTAAGAACCTTCTAGAAAGGAGTAGAAACAGCTAGCCTAATTGGGACACCTGAAGCCAATCAGGGACTGGCTGAAACCAGATAAAAACCTCCCAGTTAGTCAGGTGGGTGTGGGTGTCAGGAGCTGTGGAAGGAAGTTGTTCTGTTGGTGAGACTGAGTGGTGGACAACATATCATACTGAAGGAAGGAGGCCCTGAGGTAAGGGTGAAGTGGAGTTTGAAGAAGCAGGGACTGCTGTGGGGAAGTAGCCCAGGGAATTGTATTGTGTTTTGTGCCTAAAAGGTCAGCCATCTTAGCTGATACTATTAGGGTCCCTGGGCTGGAGTCCGGAGTAGAGGGCGGGCCCGGGCTCCCCCCTTTTCCATCTTCCATACTGGCCTGTGATGAAGGTAACTCACTAGGCGGTGACTCTTACCAATTCTACTGAGAAAGGGAGGTCACTCTGGGGCCTAGATGAGTTTCTGAGGCCCCTCAATCTGCCAGGAAGCGCAGGACCCGCAAGGACAGACTTGGAGCTTTGTACCCCTGTCAGATTTATACATCTGGATTTCCTTTGAAAGACATTTTCATAGCGAGCTGATCAAGTGCAATGGCACAGCTCCCAATTCCTCTGCCCCCCAATGTCCTTCGCTGCTTTAATGTACAACCACAACCTGCTCCGCTGGCACCTCTGACTCCTGGAAGCCCTCACGCTCCAGGGGAGCAGGCTGTGCCCTGCCCTGGCTGCCCAGTGCGTTACCTTGGCGGGAATCATTCCTTACT
>ML677537.1:1726609-1745967 GCA_007922305.1 Dermatemys mawii | reverse complement strand
CTGCTGCCTCCTGATCCCCCACAGTTCCACTTCCCCTTGGGGAGCCCATTCCCATTACCGGACTCCCTTCTCCCCCAGGAATCTGTCCCTGCAGCCTTCCCCGAGGGGGTCTGCAGTGCTGTGGCCAGGACATTCCCTCCGCTCCTTCAAGGAGGGACCCCTTCTCTGCTGAGGCTGGTCAGCAGTGTATCTACCCGAGTGTCTGCCTCGGTGGAGGACAGGTCCCCCACCCGGTGCCGAGCAATCACTTCCCAGTAGCACGTCTTCCTGCCCTGCCTGTGGGCCCCCCAACTCAGCTGGGGTCTCAGCTCTCCCCATGCTCAGCGCTGCCCTGGCTGTCCCAGTGGGGGCAGGCAGCGAGCTCACTGCTCTGGTCACAGCATCAGAGCCAGCGTGAGCCTCCTCTCCGGTGTGCAGGGGAGAGGGGAACATCTCTCTGTCCCACCCCGCCCCAGAGCTCGGACTACAAGCAGGCAGGTATCCCGAGCCCAACCGCTCCTCCCACCTGCCAGCCAGGTCAGTTGCATTTTCACTGACCATCTTCCTCTCAGCCGATTGGTTCCCCAGATTCAAATTCAAACCCTCGGCTGTTACAGGAGCAGGGTCTGGATACTGCCCCAAAGAGACACAGTCACCCCCACACAGGATCTCACAGCCGATATCCTGGAGACCCCCAACAACCTGCCAGCCTGACCCCTCCTGTGTCTGCACAGGGGTCTGGGCTCTAGGCAGGATGAATGTTTCCATCCCTGGGACCCTCCCCCAGGTCCCACAGCCCCCCAGCATCTGGTGCCACTGCACCACCAGGGGCCCAACAACACTTCTCTCCGTCCCAGGGTCTCTTCACCCCAGGACTGTCTCCCCATTCACCAACACCTTCCGCTCCCTCTGGGTGTCCACACGACTTGAACCCAGGGGACTCCACACAGACATACAGGTCGGGGTCAGGAGTGGGAGTCTGTCCACCACCCCACCCATCTGGCTGATGATGTCTATGGCCTTGGGACCCAGCAAGGGAGCTAGACACCGGGGCTTTTCCGCAGGGTTCCTCTGGTTCGAATTGTCAGTCTGCTCCACAGCAGTGAGGTGGACATTCCCATCCCCCCATCCCTTAACCAGGGACCCCAGTTTAGTATTGAGGTTCCCTGCGGAACTGGCATCCAGGGGTCTATCCCCACTCACCCCTCGGAAGTCCCTTGGGCCCCTTGGCTTCACCATCCCCAGTCCACACTGCTGCTCCTCCTGCAGCGCTTTTCCAGGCTTTGGCTGCCTCTCACAGTCCACTTCCCTTCTTGGACTCAGCTTCACTTCCCTCTCTTGCCGGTCCCCTGATGGGGAACACAATTGTGAAGACCCCCGTCTGTTTGGGGACAGGAGTCTTGGGGATGCCCAGTGACCACTCCAGATGCTCCCAGATTCTCCTGCAACCCCATCTGGATCAGGAATCTGCGTCTTCGAGTGGCCATGATCCTCCAGCTGGTCATTAACCTTCCGCTGCACACCCCATGGTTTCCAGGAGGAGCCCCTTTTGTGTGCCAGCCCTTCTTGAGGTCACCGCCTCTTTGCCAGGGTTGAGCTGCAACTCCTCGGCCCCTGGAACCGCTCGCTGCAAATCCCAGGGGAACCCTGTTACTGCAAAAGTCCTTCTCCCTTCTAGGGCCAAGCCACAGGCTTCTCCGCCCCTGAGACTGCACCCCACAGTTCTCAGGGGGATGCTGGTTCCGCAACAGTCCTTCTTGCTGGTCACACACTCTCAGGGGTCAGGCTGCAGCTTCTCCACCCCCTGAAACCAGCCTTCTCTGGGCCTTCAGCACGCCTGGTCCCCAGCAATCCCCTTCTGTTTTACTGCTTGTGACAAGTAGGGAAAAGGGTGGACATAACTCTTGAGGCTGAGCTACTCTGACCTGGAAACCTAGAGCTGTAACCTGAGATGGAGGTGGGGGGGAGTTGACACCTTGGGGCTGGCAAGGGAACAAAGGGCAGGCAGACGTGGGAGTTTTTTGAAAAGGGGTTAGAGGCTGGTTGGGGAAGAAGGTGGGGAGCCCGGATTCGGGGACTCATCTCCCTGCCCCGCAGAAGGGCCGGGCCAAGGGGGCCTGTTTGTACTGACAGCTCTAAGTTGGATTGTGTGCCTGGCATCTCAAATAAACCTTCTGATCTACTGGCTGGCTAAGAATCACTGTGAATCCCAGGAAGTGGGGGGTGTGGGAACGGGACTCCCCCACCCCCTGTGACACTGCTTCCCAGTCACTTACAGTCGGACACGCCATCCACAGAGTGCAGTTCATCCCAGCTCTGCCACCAGTTGTCACGGAGTCCCCGGGGCCATGGTCTGGACCTGCTCCTTCAGAAGCCAGTCAGGACTTTGAGGGGAAGCTTCTTCTCCGCAAACAGCCTGTCTCCAAGGCTAGGAGCTTCACAGCTCCCACCTTCCTGGATCTAAGCTCAGAGCATTCAGCACCTTCTGCCCCTCCGTGCACTTCCCCCAGCAAGCCCAGCCAGGCAGGGTCCTGGGGAAGTCCGTGGGTCTGCACCCCAACTCCACAGTCAGACGTGACTCTCAGCCAGCCAGTAAAACAGAGGTTTATTAGTTGATAGGTACATGGTCTAGCACAGACCACACAGCGAGCGCGACCCCTCAGCTGGGTCCATTTTGGGGGCCAGGGAGCCAGGCCAGCCTGCCTGTAGCTCTCTGCCTCTTCCCAGACAGACCCAGACTGAAACTCACTCCCCAGCTCCTCCCCTGCTTCCTTTGTCCCCTTCCCGGGCATGAGGTCAGGTGACCTCTTCCCCCCACCTGGAGTCAGGTTAAAGCTTCAGGCATGGACACCTTCACACAATAGTCAGAGGAGCCATTGAGAGCATTTCTATTCCCTCACAGGAGGCACCTGCCCTCAGGCTGCAGCGTGAGAGGGGCAGGGAGGGGAGGGGAGGGGGGGCGATGCCCCCAGCGGGTACACTCCATTTTGATGTTTGAAATCATTGATCATTTTCCACCAGTATGCGCCTGGTGCAGCTGCACTGGTGGGGGGTTGGGTGTGGGCTGAGAAGGGGAGTTATTTGGGGGGCTGGCGGGTTGGGAGTGGACTGGGAGCCCGAGTCCCTTTAAATTGCCACCTGGGGAAGCTGGGCCGCCCCGGTACGTTGCACCAGCTCTTGCCAGTACCCCGTACAGGGGCGCACTGGATTACTCTCACCTCTGAGAGGGGTTAATGGGGGGTGTTATTTGGGGGTCTGTGGGGAGAGTCCAGAGGAGAGCAAAAAAATTGATCAAAGGACCTGTGAGGAAAGGTTAAAAATACTGGACACGTTTAGTCCCAAGGAAAGTAGACTGAGGGGGAACCTGACAACAGTTTGAAAACCCATTTAGGGCTGGTTTCAGAATAGCAGCCATAGAATCATAGAATCTCAGGGTTGGAAGGGACCTCAGGAGGTTCTAGTCCAACCCCCTGCTCAAAGCAGGACCAATCCTCAACTAAATCATCCCAGCCAGGGCTTTGTCAGGCCCGACCTTAAAAACCTCTCAGGAAGGAGATTCTATCACCTCCCTAGGGAACCCATTCCAGTGCTTCACCACCCTCCTGGGGAAAAAGTTTTTCCTAATATCCAACCTAAACCTTTCCATGTTAGTCTGTATCCGTGAAAAGAACAGGAGTACTTGTGGCACCTTAGAGACTAACACATTAATTTTAACATACGCTTTCCTAGGCTAAGGGCTGTTCTAAGGAGGACGGGGATCAGGTGTTCTCCACGTCCACCAAAGGTAGGACAAGAAATAATGGGCTGAATCGGCAGCAGAGAAGGTTGATGTTGGATATTGGGGAAACTTGGTAACTCGAAGGACAGGGAAGTGTCAGAACAGGTCACCAAGGGAGGCTGTGGAGCCCCCATCATTGGAGGTGTTTGAGGACAGGTTGGGCGCTCTAGGTTTACTAGGGCCTGCCTTAGAGGTGGGGACTGGACTAGATGACGTCTCCAGGTCCCTTCCAGCCCGACATTTGTATCATTCTATTTCAGTAGCCGTGGAATCAATACAGTGAGCCATCGGAACCATTTCCTGCCCACCAACCCCGCTTCTTCTACGGCTCATTTATAAAGGCACCGCAGTTCTCGGCGGAGATTGTTCTCCAACAACCCCTTCTGAGGCTGGAGACAGACCAGGAGCTGTGTTGCCTGTAGCTGTTGAAGGTTCAGGCTCCAGGCCAGCACTGCCCCGTTGAGGGTTTTCCGCTGGGGATGGGACGCGGCAGCGGAGGGGCAGAGGGGCGCAGGTGGCAGTTCGTGGCTAGAGAGATGAACTCTGCCGGTGCGGCAGGTGGCTCCCGAAGCCCGTTCGGCCCGGGGGGAGCGGGGTTCACACACCTCATCAAAGGGGTTTGTTGTCACCTTTGGAATGCCCCAGATGACGCCAGATAACAGGATTTTCAAAAATCTACCTGGGAAAGACTCTTCAGCCGCTCCTGCCACGGGGCCGTTTCCCTCCCCTCTGCAATACCCCCAGCACCCCGGCACCTGCCTTCTCAGCACGTTCCCCCCGATGGCACTAGCCTTTGCACTGCTCAGCACCCTGAAATCCCACCGGCTCCAGTGACTTGGGGGGAGGGGAGGGGCAGGAATCACTTTTCAGGGCTTGGCGTGGACCTGCCACTCCAGCCCTGCTGATGCTGAATTTCCCTAGTGCTGATGTTCAGCCGGGATAGACGTCCAAACCATTGATAAGTGGGACGTGGCTGGTCTAGAAATCGTGTAAGATCAGCCCTTCTAACCGATTATTGGTGTATCTGGGCTTTGGCCTTCCTGGAAATCCCGAGAGAAAGCCTCATGCTACTGCTGCTTCTGGGTCCGATACAAACCAGGACGCACAGGACCATGGTTAATAAGAGCAGCTCAAAAGGTCATTTTCGCTGAACCCAGCCCTGTGCCGATTCCCAGCTGCATTTTTAGCAAAGGTTCATGTTGGTTATTTTCTCCCAACCCCTTCATAATAGCCAGCCACCCCTTCAGTCACGTTCTGGGGAGCTCCAAGGATGGGGGAGGGATATAGGAGCAGATACATGACCCACCAGCCTTCAGTTCCTTTGGGGGGGACATTCCTAATTGCATGGACAAGTCCCGCTCAGAGGGGCAGGTTTGGGGTGTTCGCGGTGAGAACTGGGGCCGGCAGGGCCGGCAGGCAGGTGAGGAGCAGATGAGCAGATGACGGGGCAGCTGAAAAGGGCTGAGCTGGAGTGAAGCTGAAAACACACACGCTGGGACCAAGAATCCCAGTTCCCCCCTCCTGAAGCGAAGGAGTCAAATACTCCCTGATGGACAATTGGTTCTGATTCTGGGATTGGTTCCTTGCGCAGTAGGTGCACCTCGGAGCCGTGACAGAGCACTGTGTAACCAGAGTCTAGTGCAGGAGTCAGCAACCTTTCAGTAGTGGGGTGCCGAGTCTTCATTTATCCACTCTGACTTAAGGTTTCGTGTGCCAGTGATACATTTTAATGCTTTTAGAAGGTCTCTTTCTATAAGTCTTTAATATAGAACTAAGCTAGTGTTGTATGTAAAGTAAATGAAGTTTTTTAAATGTTTAAGAAGCTTCATTTAAAATTAAATTAAAATGCAGAGCCCCCCGGACTGGTGACCAGGACCCGGGCAGTGTGAGTGCCACTGAAAATCAGCTCACATGCCACCTTTGGCACTCATGCCAACGGTTGCCTACCCCGGTCTAGTGACTGTCTCTCACCTTGGGCTCTCCCCAGCACAGGCTGCTGTTCACACTAGTTAAAACGCTGAGAAGGAGCAGGGGAGGCACAAAAATGACTGGTGGCGTGGCCAGCATGCCTGGGAGCAGGTGGCCCCAGGGCCGCACTAGTCAGCGTGGCTAACCGCTGTTCCGAGGTCCGTCACACCGAGCAGGGGCAGTGGCTGCATGTGGGGGGTTTGCTCTAGCAGACAAAGGTGTAACACGAGCTCATGCAGCTGATGTTTGATACATTGAAACTGGAAATGAAATGTAAGCACCGAAGAGTGAGGGGACGTCACCCTCCAGAACCAACCGTGCGGGGACGTGGGAATTCAGTCTCACCTGGCCTCTGGGGATGGAGGCAGCACGTGGCTGGCACTTATAGCTCCTGCCGTATGAGGGGCAGTTGCTGCTATTGACGGCTCCCCCCAGCCCCCGCCTGCTGCGCTCTGCGGAGGCTGCCCTCCCTGGAGCAGTCAGGTGTCAAGAACTGGAATTTGTTTGGAGAGAAGCTGTGGTCAGGAGCCTTATCAGCCCTGAGCAGAGAGTACCTGGGAGCCTGCCTGGGGCGGGCGGGTCTGGCACAGCCGCCCCCCGGATAAGGCTCTTCCCTGGAACTGCCCCCATCGGAGTAAGGAATGATTCCCGCCAAGGTAACGCACTGGGCAGCCAGGGCACGGCACAGCCTGCTCCCCTGGAGCGTGAGGGCTTCCAGGAGTCAGAGGTGCCAGCGGAGCAGGTTGTGGTTGTATGTTAAGGCAGTGAAGAAAGTTGGGGGGCATTGGGTGCTGTGCCCCCCTATGCCTGGGGCCTGTTTGAGAGGCAGCAGTCACGCTGTCCCCTCTATCCATGGAGTGCCCACTACCCCCATCTCATGTAGGCCTCGGCACGGGGAGGGGGGAGCATGTTCCCAGCTGAAGGGATGCACCAGCCCCCATTCCATGGTGGGGGAGTGAGGTGGGAGAGAGGTCGCCATGGAGCCTGCAATTGTCAGTGGCTTCTGGATTCCTCTGGGAAAGGATTAACCAGGGGCTTAGCTTCATCCACACTTGGCTTTCTCAGTAGTGCTGGACTCTGGTTGGATGGGGGGTCCAGCTTGCAGCCTTTCACCTGACAGAGAAAGTTCCCCAAAAGTTAGGATGTTCTCACAGGCTGTCGTAGTTACCAGGACCTTGGCAGGGAGGATTAGTGGCTTGTGGGGCATCGGATACCCCGCTTCCTCCTAACCAGAACGTCCCCCACAGGGAGAGGGCTTTGTGGGCCCTGGGCTTTTGGGTGCCAGGGCTTCTCTCAGCAGCCTGGAAGCCAAGGTGGCAGGAGGGCGAGGTGGCAGGGAGCCAAGCAGCTTTCTGAGCAAGACCTGTCTGCTTTCCACCTGAAGGTTTGTCCAAATCACCTGTTCCCACAAAACGTTTGGAGTTTGACAAGCTGGGAATTTCTGATGGAAAACCGGCTCCACTGACAAATCCTGCCCAGCGCCTCTCCTGACCGCACAGCTGCCCCTGCGGGTTTGCTGAGCGTGGAATCAGAACAGATTGGACACGGGTGTTTGTGCCCTGGGGCGCTGTCTCAGTCCAGCTCCCCAGTGCTCACGTTCTCCTAGTGGTGATGTCGGACCCTGGGGAAATGAAAGGCCCCTGCGGGTTGTTTCTAGCAGTGTGAGCTTTAGCTGCACAGGCTTCTGTCCCCAGCCGTGCCACGAAGGAATCTGTCTAGCCAGGCTGGGCGTCCTCCCTCCTATGTGGTCAGAGGTCACGCAGGCCCTTCCAGTGACTAGGTGGCAGCATCTGACCCTGAGGAAACTGAGACATCTGTCGTGTGCTCACCAGAGATTTCTTTGTGCAAACTGAAGAGGCCTCTCTCCTGTAGCTGCAGCAGAGGAGGCCAGCAGGCCCTGTGGCCCCCCGCAGACGGTGGGAGGGGATGACCAGTAGCTCTAAAGGCCAGAAGACCCCACGTAACAGGTAGGGAACAGGACTGTGATGTAACATTGCTGCTCCATGGTTCCTTTCTCCTCAACTGAAGAAGAAACTGAGCCCTGAAGTAAGGCTGCAGACTGGCCTGGCCGTGGGGCTGACCCAGTGGTCACCAGAGGGAAGGGGGGAAGGAACAGTCAGACTGGTGGGTTCCTTCTTCTAAAAAGAAAAACAAACAGCATGTTTTACATCTGACTTTTGACTCCCCGGTCAATGGGTGTGATCATTCCAGGTAGACAGGTCAGCCTGTAATGCCCAGCTCCTGCTGGCTGTTCCAGTGGAGACTCCACTTCCCCTCTCCTCCCTGTAAGACAGGGGAACTGCCAGCACTGCCTGTTATTGTCTGCTCCCAGCACCAATGCTCTTCTGCCTCCCACTGTCCTCTCCTCTGCTGAGGTCCCCCCACATTCCCCTGCCCTGGGACCCTCTCTGCTACGGGGCCAAACACAAGGGGAGAGCAGGGCAGGTCTGTGCCCTCAGCCCCGGGGCTCTCGCACGGAGCTCTGCCCACAGGCCCAGCCGTGAATATCCCGGTGTCAAAGGAGCTTCTCCCACTGTCGTGGCAGCTCCTCCTGTCCACTCCCAAAGCCTGGGACTCGCACTCAGCCCCTGAGTGTTGGGAACATTGCAGCATGGCCCAGCCCTGGCTGCTGGGAGGGGACGGTCACCCCACCACTCCGGCCGAGGGAGCTGCCATGATCCCCCGCCATCTACCAGCCCCGGCACTGTCCGCTGCGCACAAACCCCAGCTGCTTCCCTGCCCCCCACATCCCCCTGAGCCTCCCTCCTGTCCCCATCCCCCTGTACCTCCCTCAGCCTCCCTTGGCCCCCCACACTCCCTGCCCCCCTCAGCCTTCCCCCTGCCCTCTCAACTTCCCCCCACATTCTCCTGCTCCCACATTCCCCTGCACCTCCCTCTGCCGCTCTCATGTCCCACATGATCACCTCCAACCCCTTCAGCCTCCCCTCTGCCCCATGCCCCTGCCCCCCTCAGCCTTCCCCCTGCACACTCTGTCTCCCTCGTCCCAGTGTCCCCCTCAGCTGCCTCTATCCCTACCCCCACTTCCCCTTGTCCCACTCGGTCTCCCCCACATCCCCTCACAGTGCCCAGTCCCCATGCGCTGTCCAGCCCCCTGAACCATCCGGCCTCGGCCAGGCTGCCTGTGGGCTCGGCGTCAGCCTCCCTGAGCCCAGCGCCAGGCGGGCGGCCTGCCTGCCACATGCAGACAGAGCGGGGAACGTGGCGGCCCTTGCGCAGGCCTCAGCCCCGCCGGCAGCAGTGGGAGGAGGCGGCCATTTTGACGAAGGGACAATTGGCGAGTCGGAGCCTTTGGCCACGTTTCCATGGGACAGGGGAGAAGCCCCCACAATCCTGAGTCACAACCAGATAGCGAGGGCGGCCGCGTTGCTCCCCCTGCTGTGCACGGGGCTGGCCCAGCACGCCCAGCTCACCCCCCATCGCCTGGCCGCTCTCCCCCCGGGCTCCGTCTCCATGCCCCGAGGGGCAGGCGCAGGCCCGTGTCCCCTGCTCAGCAGCAGCTCTCTGGAGGGAAGCGGGCCTGGGAGCTGGGGGTCTCATTGGAGGGGGTCTGGGGGGTGATGCGTTGACTGGGCAATCAGCCCGAATTCACTGGCAGCTGCTTCACCTGTTTGTTGGGGCAGCCAGACTTAGTGGGGCAGGCTGCAGCTGGCATTCGGGGTGTGCGGGCTGGGGGAAGGGGGCACCATGAATTGCACATGGGAGCTTCCTTCGTTGTTTGCGTGATGGTACAAACTGAATTTGGGGGGTAGCTGGGACAAGCACCATCCCTCCCTCCCTCCCTCCCTAACCCATGCCACTGAGGTATCTCCTCACCCGCAGCACCTGTAGGGACAATCGTGCGGGGGCGGGGTTCATTCTCTGTAACCCCACATGCTAAGCAGGGGTTAGGGATACCAAATGGAGCTGCAAGTCCGAGGGGGGCGGGGAGAGGGGTTCCCACCTGGTGTGTGGGTTTGGTGAAAGGGGCCTAGAAAACACTGGGTCTGCTCAGTGCTTAAAGACGGAGCTGAAGGGACTCGGCTGGAAGTCCTGGCTCCGTCTCAGTGATCCCTAGAGCTGAAAACCCTGTGCCGCTGCTGTTGGTGGGCACTGTGGAGCGGGTGCTGTGGTGAAAGGCAGCGCGGAGGCAGCAGCAGCGGGGTTTCCCCTAGCCAGGGAAGTCACTAAGAGCTGGACTCACTCGGGCTGGAGGCCCCTTGGGGCCTGGTATAGCAGCTCCAGGCAGAGGTGACAGCATGAGCAGAGGCAGAGGCATCCCTGGCCTGCCCCTTCTGTCCCTGGGGCAGGGGGCAAACCCCCCCCCCCCCCTCCCGAACACTCCCTGGACTCTCGAACTCGCTGAGCTTGGTCAGTAAACCGGGTGTGGGGCCAGCAGAGGGGAAATTGGAGGGATGTGCCGAAAGGACATTCGTCCATTGGACTCTCTCACCCCAAGGTGGGAAACTGAGGCAAAGGGCTGCTGCCCAGTGGATTGTAGGGTGGACGTTTCACTCACAGTTCACATACTGCTGAGTCATTCTTGGGGTGGTTTCCCCAGTTCATGCTGCGTTTCTTTCTCCTCTAAATAGAAGTTCTGGTGTGTTAGTCTCAGACTCGGTGCTTGCGACAGGGGAAGAGCTGCTTGTTTGCGGGGTGCTGGTCAGCTTCCCACATTTCTGAGAGCTCCGGCTGGTTCTGGTTTGCAATGCTAAGAGGACCCCCTAGCCCCTGACTCCAGTCCTTGTCGCTGCCAATACCACCTGGCCCAAGCGTTACACCCCCATCATGTTCTGCACAACCCCCTCTCCCACCATCTCCTCTGGCTTGAGCCTCTCCCTTTAGTGCGTCCTTCGTCGGTAACGCCACAGAGTGCTGCCCCTGGCTCACCCCTGCCCAACTTCAGAACCGCTGGCATTCTCGGGGAGGAGGGAGGGAGCCCAAGAAGTCCAGTATCTGCAGTAAATAGAGAATGGGCAGACGTTCTGGTGAGGGCTCCCTCCCTGCCCACAGGCCAGGCAGGCAGCCAGCAGTTGAAAAAGTGAGATAAGCTGGCTGTGGGTGGCGCTTTCCCCATAAAGGGATGGAGCCCTGGCTCTGGTTTCTGATGTGGAAGTGGGACGCTTCAGGTTGCTAACTCGTCCAGCTGCAGCCTCAGGATGGGTGAGTTTTACTGAAATGCCCAGCATGTCCCACAGCCTGGAGATGTAGGGCCAGAGCCTGGTGGTGGGCACCAGAGAGCCAGGCGGCGTGGGCACATGGGGGAGGTGCAGTGGGCAGGACATTCTACCCAGCCCCTGTGGGACCCCATGTGCCCTGAGTGCCCGGGCACAGGAAGGAACGAGCCCAGACAGACGCAGTAACTCCTGCCTAGAGAGGGGCAGCCTGCACTCCTCTCAGTGCCACCCCTGAGCCCATCCTCTGCTTCCCCGACCGAGCCAAGCCGTGGCACAAGGGACAGGGCGCAGTGAGCTACACCCTGCTTCTCCTTTGAAACGGAGCAGGATTTCCTCCAGCAACTGCATGCCGCAGCATGAGACTGGCTAGCCAGGAGTCTGCCTCCTGGTTGGTAAAGTGTCCCAGGGTCCATGGGGTCCCAGGAGCCTGGCGGGGATCCCCTGCTCAGCACTCTGCTGGACCCTAGGCAGGAATCCTCCTTCCCTGCCCCAGGTACCTTTGGGCATTGGGGCCAAAGTACTTTAAAAACAAAAGAAACTAGCATGAGCCATGTTTTACAAATGGGGAAACTGAGGCACGGAGGAATGTAATGAGTTTTCCAAGATAACAGGTAGAACTGAGTTTGATCTAAGACACTGAGGCCCTCTGTGTCTTAGATCAGCGTCCCTTCCCTCCCACCGGACCACACTGCCCATCTACTATTACACCGTATGAACGGCTGCTAGCTGGCAGTGTACCCTCTCCTCTGGCGCGTCAGGAAGTGGGGGGCGGGTTTCAAGGATGAGTGACTCCAGATTGTTATTTCACTTCAGTTCCAAATATTGTAATTCTGGCTTGTCAGACACACTGAAATCCTTCTCCTCTAAAGCTTTAACCCTTTGCCTGGCGTGGGGTTACGCATCCCTCTTCTCTCTCGCAATGAAACCTGAGATTGCTGGCAACATGTCACAGGTACTTGGGCTGTGACCCTGTCTGAAGAATGTGGGTTCCATCTCCGAGGAGGAGGGGTTTCCAATGAAATCTGTCTGGGGATCATGCCTGGGCAAAGTGTTTCCATTGGAACAGTGTTTTTCTGCGTGTCGTTTGCACTGTGTTCTCTCTCTGTCTCTAATTCATTTCCACGTTTGTATCGTGTAGATTTTTTTCATGGTCACTTGTGGGGTTAGTTGCAACACCACACAAATACACTGGTGACTGACAGAAAGATGGGGCCAGACTCCAGTGCAGCTTAAGCCTGTTCTGGTTTGAAACTCTCCTTCCCCCCTCCCCCTCCCTCCCTCACCCCCTCTCCTTCCCCCCACCCCGCCTCACCCATCAAAAAGCTGTAATGGGCCCACAACAGCCATTATAGAACTTGGAACCTCTGGAGCTTAACACATGAGGCTCTGCTGCAGAGGTCTCAACCTAGTTACCCTTGGGGGCTGCATATGCAGCTCTCTGCCTTACGTGGGCAGTAGCCACACAATATGTAATACCAGGGCCATGATAGCTGACTTGGGGGCAGGGCTGAATCAACCGGTTTCTGGCCAAGAGTCTGGATTGCTCTGAGCGGCTGATCCCTGCAGATCCTTGTGAATCGTTGCTCAGTGCTGAAAGGGGCCTGGGAAAAGCATGTGCGGGAGGGGGGTCTAGGATCATCCCAGATGAAAGAAACCTCTGTGCACTTGGTAGGGCTGCGCTTACAGTGACTCGGCTCCACGTTTAACTCCTGTGGGCCGGGACTGTGGACCCTGGCAAGGCTGTCCACTTTCAGCCTGGCCTGAGCTGGGCCCACAGAACCGCTGCAGTGGGGGGGAACTGGGCTGCAGTGCGGGGGACAGCGTGCCCGGCGTAGGCCAGCTCTGTGCCCTGGGCACCTCTCACCAGCCCTGCTGGAGGCTGCCCTGCTCTCTGTCTCTGTGTGGGTGAGCGGGCACTGCCCTCAGCTGGTGAGAGTGACTGTGGACGGGGTGCAGCTGGGACAGGGGGTTGCTCCGAGCTCCGCTCAGCACAGCAGGCACCAGGCGCACGTGGGGCTGAACACTGGGGCGCTGTCCAGGCCAGTGAGGGTCCCTGCTGCATAGGGCATTAGAGCCCTGGAGTAGAAATTGCACAGGAGGGTAGGGGCAGAGGGCTGCTCCCCACCCTGCCTGCTGCGGATGCCCAGTTGGGCATGTGTCCCTCCATGCTAGCTCCCAGAGAGTCAGGGGCAGGGGAGATCCCACCCACTAAGCCGTGGGGGACCCTGGGTGGGAACCTGCCCATGGGACAAATGTCCACCTTGCACTGGCTGTTCCATACAAAGGTGCGTGCAGTGTCTTACAGGGCGGCCTCCTGCTCCAGGTCCAGGCCAGTGGGGATGGGGAGGTGGGTGCTGTCTGCTTCAGGCACCCCAGGGTGCACTGCAGCCTGGACCATGCTCACCTTCCCCAGAGGCTAGTGCAGGGCATGTCCCCCCATTGCTCCAGACGCCTCTGGCACAGACGTCCAGCAGCGAGGAGGCAGCGCGGGGAGAGAGGAGGCAGCTGGCTGCCGGCCGAGCTCCTTCCCTGCCCCAGGGGGCTGCTTCGCCTGCCTTGCCAGCAGGGAGCGCTCCAGCTGGCCCCGCCCCACCCAGGAGCCAGGCAATTGGAGCCGCAATCTTTGAATGTTTTTAGCATGCAGCTGGGTTCCAGCTGGGTGCTGCAGAGACGGAGCCAGTGGCGGGGCCGGGGGCGAGGTGTGTGGGGGCAAAGTGAATGGTGGGCTTCACCCCGTCTCCAGAGACCCCCCAGGCTGAGCCCCTGGGAACATCCAGTCACTTCCTGCCGTGCCTATCTGGGAGCTGAGCTCTTGTGAAAATCTGCCCTAGCTGTTGAGCCCTCTGAAATCTCTGGCCTTAGCGTGTAAGGGGAACATTTTCAGGAGTGACAGGTTTAAGATTAGCAGCCATGTTGGTCTGTATCCGTAAAGAAAACAATGAAGTGGGTTTTAGCCCCTGAAAGTTATGCTGAAATAAACTGGTTAGTCGCTAAGGTGCCACAAGTATTCCTCGTTTTATTTTCAGGAGTGGCTGAGTCACTAAAGTGCCTAAATCCCAGTGACTTCCAGTGGGATTTAGGCACTTGTGAAACTCTCTCCTGGTCTCATGTCTGGCGGTTTCTGTCCCCTGCAGGGTTCCAGTCCAGCTCTCTCCTGCTCCTGGCCGTGCTGTCCATGACGGCGTTCCTGTGCATAGCTCTGGTGCAGGGCAACGAGGCTCTGGTCCACAGGAAGTTCGAGAGGGGTGAGTAGAGAACCTGTCGGAGAGCTTCTATCATCTGCCGTATTCAAGATCAAGGTATCGTGTCACCCCCACAACCACTGAGTGCACCCTTCAGCCACCCCGTCTGCCAGCGCTGGGCCCAGAGAGATGCTGAGTTCTCACAGGGTTAGCAAGGCCGGCCTGGGCTAGTGAGCACACGACTCCCATTCAGAGGCCTCCAGCGCCTGGGAACGAGCCAGCCGGGATGGGAGAGGTGCTGCTCGACTGGCCATTTGCTTTACACGGCTTCGTTATCTCCTTCTCCGGTACGGGCTGCCAAGCTGCCGGCAGTGACTGAATGTTGGTACCAAGCGCAGGGCAGAGTGCGGGAACCAGGCACACCCCCCAAATCGGTGGGGAGATCTATACTTAAATCTCACCAACCAATTATCAAGTGTAAACTCCGCAGGCACTAAAACAGCCAAACCAAGGAGTCCCGGTCAGTCCTGGTGGGTACCCCGAGCTGCCTCGCCCCCCGGGATGGGCTCTTATCCCGTAATCACAGCAATAGTCAGGTTATTCCCAGTCCCAAAGGACCGGTCACTTACCCCAATCAGCTGCACCTTAGATCTCAGACCAAAGACAATGTTTGGACCCAATCCAATAATAAATCATAGACACAAAGGAAATAGAGTTATTGACAAGGGTAAAGCAGGTAAACACACACACACAAATGAGTTCCAGTCTTACGTTTCAAAAGCTTATAGACACTTCTATCCTAAGCAAGCTCTATGTGTCCTTTAGCGCTAAGCCCAGGCTAACAGCTCGTGGCGAGATGCCTTGCCTCCAGCGTCCAGGCAGCACAGAGCCAGTTTCTCCTTCTCCCCACACCTCCATCGGCTCGGAGAGCCGCTCAGGGGCTTGCCCGGGCAGCCCGGGGGCTGAACCAGCTCCAGAGAGGCACTGAGCCCCCTGCCGTGCTCAGCAGCTCCAGCTCCTCGGCTCAGGAGGGAGGCTCAGCCTTGGGGGAGGGGGTCGGAGCAGGTGGGGCACCCAGGGGGATTGTCTGGTGGCCGGAGAGCTGGGGGGCTCAGGGTCGAGGGAGGATCCTGGGGATGGGAGGCAGTTATACCAGTATAACCACAGTGCTATCATTCTACCAGGATAGTTCAGGGCAATCTCCACCCTAAAGACAAGCCCCTCGATAGGATGTTGTCTGGAATTTTCAAAGGCGCCACAGGGAGTTGTGAGCCTAAATCCCACCGAATTCCAATCACGGTCGGGTGTCAAACTCCCTTAGGCTCTTTGAAAAATCCCATTTAAACTGTCACCTCTGGGTTTCATAATTAACATTCACTGGGATGGATCTGGCAGGGTCTCCCCCACCCTCCCCAAAGTATTTCCTCAACCAGACGGACTCAGGAAGGATACAGAGCCATGGTTTACACTTGATTCATCTCTTCAGGGTTTCTTGTTTTATTTTATTGGTAAAATGAAAGTGTAAGACCTGGAGCTAGGAATAGCCAGGATGGATTCTGTAGCCATATGTGGCCAGGACGGATTCTGTAACCAGATGTGGCCAGGGCGGATTCTGTGGCTGTCAAATTGTGAAATACACACGACCTGCCTCTAAAAACCCAGGCTCCAGTTACCCCAGGCTAATCTGATCGAGCTGGCTAGCATCTCTCCTCCCCCCATCCCCACCTGCCCCCTTAACCTGCTGTCCATGGTATTGCAGGATTCCCCAGAGACTGCAGCTACATTCCCAGGGACAGCCCCAGCGGGGTCCATGTCATCCAGCCGGCAGGCTCTCCCCCTCGGGTGGTGTGGTGTGACATGGACACCGAAGGCAAAGGCTGGACCGTTGTCCAGAGAAATTCCTACAACACAGAGATCACCTGGAGGGAGTCCTGGAGCACCTACAAGTACGGCTTTGGGAACGTGCAGCAGGATTACTGGCTAGGCAATGAGTACCTGTCCCTGCTCACGCGGCAGGGCACCTACAAGGTCCGCTTTGTGGTGGAGGACAAATCCAACAACACCCGCTACGCGGAGTACGACATCTTCAGCGTGGAGGACGAGCCCAGCGGGTACCCGCTGCGGCTGGGCAGGTACTCCGGGGACAATGAGGACTATCTCACCACCTACCACTCCGGCCTGGGGGGCATACACGACAACATGAAGTTCAGCACAACTGACAAGGACCAGGACCAGGCCAGCGGGAACTGTGCGAGTAGCTATGGGGGCTGGTGGTACGACAAGTGTCAGAACGTCCTGCTGAACGGGAAAGGCTACATCTATTGGGCAGGGTTCTGTAAGAGCGGGGAGTGCAAGTCTTCCCTCATCTTGGTGAAGCCAACAGACGTGTGCTGGGTCCGGCAGGAGGAGCCCATCCTCCCTGGGAGCCGGCGCCGCTGAGAAGGGGAGACAACATTACATCAGACAGGGAGCACCCCCGCCCCCAGTCGTTGCAATCTCTGCAATGCCACCACTCTGCTCACCCCGTTCCCTATTGGCTTCCGCATGGTAAATCCCCGGGAATAAACTCAGAGAGCTGACCCCTCCGGTGTGTCTGAATGAGACGAACAGTGTGATTGAGGGTGTAACTGGACCCCTTCCCCTCTCCCTCGCTGCAAGCCACATCACTCACTGCAACTTTCGGCCCACATTTCCCTCTGCTTCTCCCAGTCCTGCCAAAGCCCCATGGCACTGAGATCGATGAATCACGACACTGGATTTCTAGGAACTGTCCCATTTAAATGGGAAATGACTCCGAGCCAGGGCTTTACATCTGAATCCTGCATGTATTGGGGGTGGTGAGCTCGGGTTGAAAAACCTGGCCTCTGTGTTTTTAATAAATATGGTTATTACATGAGAAAACTTTGCAACAGTAATTCATTGCTGATAAACCTCTGACAAATTAGATAGACATGAAACAAACCCACACAGTAAAGGTGGCCCTCTTCAACCCAAGAGGTTAGTCAAAGTTTCGGGTCCTGAGCATGTTCCAGTGGGAAGCAGAAATTGGCCGTGGAGTCAGGAATTTTCTTTGATGTCTTGTTTATTTACAAGGAACATACAAAGTCCTGCTTCTCCAGACACAGCAGGTAGCAACACCAGAGAATAGGCTCCCTGCTTTCAGCTCCCAGCCTCTTTAGCCAGCACCGGGCCCCAAAGCTCTCTGTGCTCCTCCCAAGATCACGCCATGCTCACAGGCTCGGCTTCACTTTCCTGCTCTGCCTCCTGTCTCGGCTACACGGCCTGGTGTGTATTTTTCACACCTGCACCTGGTCGGGAATCCTCTGCCCACCTGGTGCTAGTTCCTGGGCACACTCCATTGGGGCTTGTTGCACATGAGACCCAGTCAGCCCAACTTTGAGGCCTGGGAAGATACGGAATCTGTCGCTTCCAGCTGTCTTAAATGAAGTGTGTCCTCACAGCTGTATCACTGGGCTTTTAACTCCCCCCACAACAAGGTATAATCCAGCTCCTAGTAGCTCCTAGCAATGGATTTATCTGTCAGGCTCACCTCCTCTGACATTTCACACCCATTTGGCTTCAGTCTTCACTTCGCTAAAAGGTTAATTGTGACCCGAGGCTGACCACCATTGATGCTAACAGCCCGGGGCAGGACCACCACCCAGACCAGGGAAAGAACAGGCTAAGAATAAGTACATGTATTCAAGTCAGCTGGGCCTGATGAAATTCACCCTAAGGCAGGGCTCTCAAATCATGGGCCACAGCCCAAAGATGGGCCATGACATAGTCCTGGCTGATCCACCAGCAGGGGTGGAGACGAGGCGGAGGGATGTGAAGGGGTATTGCCCCCGCTCCGACCGTGGCCCTTCAGTGCGGCCCCAGGACACAGCCCCGTTAACTTGGCCTTCCAGACAGAGCTGCATGGAGAGGGTGCGTAGGGGGGAGTTCGGGGGCAGGTTTGGAAAGAGGGATTTTTTCAGGAGGAGGGAAGCTGGGAGCAGCCGAGGTGCAGCTGGAAGGTTTCCTCCTCCTCCTGCTCAGCATCCGGCTTGCAGACGGCAGGAGGGGGGTTGCTATTTTGCAGTTGGGAGTATCAGGGATCCCTCCCCCCGTGCACTGAGCTGTCCCCTCCATCTCGGTTGCTGGTGGTGAGGTGGGGGGCTGCTGTTTTGCAGTGGGGGGCTCAGGGGATCCCCCTCCTCAGGGCACTTGCCTCTCCCCTTCCCACCTCCCATCTCTGCTGGCCATGCTGGGAGCCAGCCTCACCCCCGGCTCTGCCCACTGCAGACTGCGCTCGGTGCCCTTCCCAGCCAGGCTGAAGCATGGCACTGCTGGGGGGGAGGGCGGCATCCTCAGCCTGTCCCGGGCCTCTGGCTTGCTCAGCCGTTTCACTGACTGGGGGCTCCCCTGCCAAACTCAGGGTTCCCCTGCACCATTCCCCCCAACCTGGGGTCCCCCCACACCCCAACTAACTCCCCTGGAACACGGCTACCCCCCCCTTCCAAAACACCCTGAACTCTTCGAACACCACAACCCACCCCTGCCCTTCCCCACAAGCCACCTGTCAGCACTGCCCTCCATCTCGGCCTAAACTACTCTCTCGGTGTTACCCCTGCCCCAGGGCTGGACCCTGGCTGGGACTGAGCTAACAGGGTCTGCTCCTCTCTCTGCCCTGCCCCTCCCCACCTGGAGGGGGCTCAGGAGAACCGGGCCCTGTGGCTGAGCTGGGAATGTGCCGCGCCTGCCACTGGTGACCAGCAGCACCGAGGGGCCTCAGGCACCTCGCACCTGTGCCCCTGCTTTGACTCGGTCTGGGGGGTGAGGTCAAAGGAAGGGGTGCTGGGCACTGCTGTTGGGGAGAGGGGGGGTGTCACGGAGTCCCCGGGGCGATGGTCTGGACCTGCTCCTTCAGAAGCCAGTCAGGACTCTGCGGGGAAGCTTCTTCTCCGTAAACAGCCTGTCTCCAAGGCTAGGAGCTTCACAGCTTCCACCTTCCTGGGTCTGACCTCAGAGCATTCAGCACCTTCTGCCCTTCCATGCGCTTCCCCCAGTGAGCCCGCCCGGGCGGAGTCCTGGGGGAGCCCATGGGTCCTGCACCCCAACTCCACAGTAAGACGTGACTCTCAGCCAGCCAGTAAAACAGAGGTTTATTAGATGACAGGTACATGGTCTAGCACAGACCACACAGTGAACATGACCCCTCAGCTGGATCCATTTTGGGGGCCAGGGAGCCAGGCCAGCCTGCCTGTAGCTCTCTGCCTCTTCCCAGCCAGACCC
>ML677537.1:1567362-1715251 GCA_007922305.1 Dermatemys mawii | reverse complement strand
GGTGACGTACCTCTTGAGCGCGGCTCTTGTTTCCGGCCGGGAGGGTTGGGGGGTTTTGTCGCCTGTTGCGGCGCTGCGATGGCTGGAAAACCCCTGAGAGTGTGAGGAGGAGCGCGGGGGGGGGGGGGGTCGCTGCCAGGCGGTCTCTGGGCCCGTGGGGCCCCCGCTCGCAGCCGGGCGCGGAGCCTGGCGGGGGGGGCCCGGGGCTCCGGCTCGCTTGTGCCCCGCGCGGGTGGCCGTGGGAGGGGCGTTGCAATGTCCCCCTCGCTCCTCTGGCGCGGTGGCCGGGGCGGCCGTGACCCCTCCCGACAGTCCGCGTTGCTCGGGCGCTTCGCGGCTGAGCCCGGCGCCTGAATCGCTCGTTCGGGGCTTTGCTTTTGAATGGCGCTTAGAAACCTGCCACGTGCCTCGCTAGTGTCGTGATCCTGCGTTGGGCCGTTAGGTGCTGAGCTCTGGGCCAGGCCTGGAGGCGCAGGAGAGCTCTCGGACACTTCTTCTTTCTCTCTGTTAAACTAGGAATGGAGGAGATTGCAGAAAGTAATTGTGAAGAGCGTTTCTGCTCCATGCTTTAAACAACTAAAAGTCAAGAAATGCCTGTTTGAGCTGCCCCTGCAATCCTAACTCAGCCTCTTGTGTGAACATTTCAATACAAGTTTTAATTATATGGTTTTATGTATCTATAGTACAATACGATGAAGGTTGTGGAAAAATACTATCTGTTGTGGAGAGAGATGCATTAGACATCACTGTTTTTTTCCCACTCCTCTGAGATTGCAGGCCACCTGTCTCCTGGTGACTCCTAAGACAGCTGTTCTGGGAAAATGTATCTGAGTTAATCAGCATTTAGACAGTAGCTATATTTTAGGCAGGATTTTCCACAATCTTCTTGGTGAAGCGTGTATGAATTCTTGGCAGTAAGAAAGGCAGGGTCCCAACTTTTAATTTTACCAGTTCAAAAATTAAAGATACAAGATTTATTATGGGTGTTATCATGTCCTTATTTCTCTCCCTAGGCTGGCCTGTGGGGATGTTGAAGGAAAATTTGATATGTTGTTCAATAGAGTGCAAGCTGTTCAGAAGAAAAGTGGAGAATTTGATGTAAGATTTATATTTCTGCTTCTGCACTGTGGTCTGTTAGATTAGAAGTGTTTCACTGTATAATGCCTCCCATTGGCAAATGAAAAAATTTCTGACTTACGATAATGTTAAATAAAGCCAAATGCTCATTGTGTTACATGAAAAGAATATTTGCACATCATAGTGCTTTGTATCTTTAAACATTGAACAAATATTAATATTCACAACATGTCTTTAAAGTTGGTACCATAGGAGTCATATTTACAGGTGGGAAACTGAAGCACAAAGATACAGTGACTTGCTCAAAGTCTCTCACTAAGGGTATGTCTACACTATGGAGACTATCCCAGCATAGGTATGGCACTGTTGCTATGCTGATGTAACCACGTAGCATACACATAGCCTATGCTGATGAAAGGGTATTTCTGTTGTAAGAAAACTACCTCCCCAAACAACATCTGCACCGGGAATTAGGTTGGCATAGCTATGGCACTTGGGGTGGGGTGGATTTGTCACACCCTTGAGTGACATAGCTGTGTCAACCTAAATGAGTGGCAGAGCTGGAAATAGAACCCAGGATTCTGACTTTTAGCCCTGTGCTCATTCTATGTTAATCAGAATGTAGAACTTGGATTATTTTACCAAAACTGATTTTTGATTTCTGACTGAAAATTGATACAAAGGTACCGGAGAAACTGTTTTTCTTAAAACCCAGACATTTCTGAGTTCTTAAAAAAAAATCTCTGAATTGAAGATGGTGAAAGCAAGCAGGTCTTTACTGGAAAACATTTTATAAGTTACATTTGTTATTTAAAAAAGGGAGCTAAGTGACAAGTGGTGTTACCTGCAGCATTGTTGAAGCCGTGTTGGTTCCTGGATGTTAGAGAGATAGGGTGGGTGAGATAATATCTTTTATTGGACCAGCTTCTGTTGGTGAGAGAAACAAGCTTTCAAGCTTACACTTCTTCAAGTCTGGGAAACTTAGGCCGGGTCTGCGCTACATACTTACTTAGGTATAACTACATTGCTCAGGGGTATGAAGAATCCACATCACTGAGCAACGTAGTTATACTGACATTAAACCCTGTGTAGACAGCGCTATGTTGGTGAGAGAGCTTCCGCCAACATAGCTGTCAGCTCTCACAGCGGTGGAGTTATTAAGCTGATGGGAGAGCTCTCTGCCATGGACTTAGAGCGTCTTTACCAGAGGTTTGTAGTGAAGACCTGCCCTTATTCAGTGTGTCACATGTAAATTCAAGATGCGATAGATTGAACAGTCCCTTCAAATATATGTTATATATATTTGTAGTTATATTATATATATATATGTAGTTATATTATAATTATATATAATAATATAATATATACTTATGTGTATATTATAATATATAATATATAATATAATATAATTATATTATATATTATGCATATAATATATATTATATTATAATATTATAATATATACTTATGTAGTTATAATATATACTTATGTAGTTATAATATAATTATAGTTATATGTATAATACTTATGTAATAAATCCTAAATCTCGTGTCTGTTCAGTCCATGGTTTTTAGAGTCTAGCAAAGTTATGGACATGTTGTGGAGATTTCCTATCAGATTGAGGACTGATAGTTAGATATGGAGTGATCGCTTTGTGAAAAGTGTTCACCCACAAGTGATGTGGTGATTTTGTTTTTCATCATTTTCCTGTGAGTTCATTCAAGAGCATAGTGGTGATCTGGTTTCATCTGCATAGTTGTTACTGGAGCATTTAATGCACTGGAGGAGGTCTGCTGAATGTTGTGACAGGCATGCGTAGAACCCCTGGATCTTGAGGTGGGTATTGATGATTGCAGCAGTGGAGAGAGATGCATATTTTGCTTCTATTGTTCTGCAGGGTCTGGTGATGCTTTGAGTTGATATGTCCTGGTTTATGATGAGCTTGGAAACGAGGGATGTTGTTTGAAGGCCAGAAGTCAGGAAAAATTTCTTTCAGAGGGGTCCCCACTGAATATGGATTGTACTTGTTTGATGATACTCGATATGGGTAGCGGTGTGGGTTGATAGGTGAGAGAGAGAGGTGTTTGGTTGGAGGGAGGTTACTTCTGTACTGAAGCAGGTTCTCTTGGGGTATTTGGGCGACTCGTTCTATGATGTGATCTACTTCTCTGATGGAGTGTCTTAGTTTGGTGAAGGTGGTTTTAAGCGTGTAATGGTGTTTATTTTGGACTTTCTCTTCGTAGAGTATTCTGAGTGCCTGGTTGTAGATAACAGAAGTCTTGGTGTGTTTGTGGTGGGTATGGGATCTGTGAACCTGAAGTGTGGGGATCCCTGAGTTTCTTGTATATAGTCTGTAGGGGTTCATTGTTGAAGCTACTTGTGGTGTCTAGGAAGTTCATGCTATTGTGGGAGTTCTCCAGAGAGAGTTTAATGGTGGGTTATTGAAGTCATGATGGAAATCTGAGAAAGTTTAAGTTGCCTCTGCCAATGCAGCCTGATCCTTGGCTGCATTTTTGCCTTCCATAGCTTTTGTTAATTTCGCTTTGGAGAGCGGAAAGTTGAAGCCAGAAGACTGAAATCAGGTACTTAAGTTGTATGCTGTGCTTTCAGTTGTCTAGCAACTGAACTGCAATCAAGAGACAAAAGCTGCATTTTCCTACCTCTCGCCATTCTTTTCACTCTTCTTTTATGTAAGTGTGGAGACACAGGATAAGATTTTAATAGAACCTGAGAGCTCAGACTGATGCTGTTATAACAGAGTCTAAGGTATTTTAAAACCCGTGATTTGTGTTGTAACAGTAACCAGTTAAATGTAGTCTGGGGTTCAGGTAGAATCTTCTGGCCCTTTCTCCTGTTGTACCAACCACCATTAAAATACACCAGGAAAACTGCCCAAAAAACGATGGTAGATTCTGAGGTCCTGGCAGGGGTAGTACCTCTGTCTCCCTTGCAAGCTGTCCAGGCTGCAATCTAAAACCAGTAACTAACTGATATTCCCCCACCAGACAAGGAATGCCTTGCCCCCATCAAAATGAACCAAACAAATACACTTCTGGTGGATTGCAGGTATCAGCACTTCATGGTGTCCTAGCATCACTTAATTTGTTATAACAACTTTATGCCCTTTCCAGGAGTATTGAGACTCCTTATCACAGTTCACTTTGCTTAAACACACGCAGTTTGTACCACTTTCTTTGAGTCTAACTGTCACTTAATTTCATGTAGCAGGTAATGGTAAACTTCTATAACCTTTCTCCCACTCTGCATCTTGTGATATTGGTTTCTGCACATTATGACTTAAAAGGATGCTTGCAACAGTGGTAGGATGCTATTGGAGAGGTTGGTTAGGAAGTGTTTTGTCCTGAAAAAGACTCTGTACATAGAGAAGGAATAAGGGAGTTTCTCACAATGAAGATTTACTTGATCTTGTAATTTCAGCTATTTTTCCCTGTGTTTTTTTTCTTATGTGCTTAATAACCACTAGGGAATTTCTTACTTTACATACATCAAAAGAAACTAGATCCCAGGCAAAAAACTACTGAACCCAAATCACTGTTAATGCTGTGACAGTAAGAAAGTAATGAAAAGGACAGCCTAGGTATTTTTAACATTGTAAACTTTTCCCTGTTCTTACAGTGGCCCTCTTGTGCTATTTTTTTAAAATTATTTCAGCTGCTTTTATGTGTTGGGAACTTCTTTGGCTCTACTCCAGAAACAGAGTGGGAGGAATATCGGACACGTGCCAAGAAAGGTAAGGAAAGGGCCTGTATGTTAGATGACCATAACCCAGTGGGATGTGGCTGCATGCGTGGCTTTGGATTTGATGAGCAGTCTCATTCATCAGCCTGTGAACAAATCACACGTCTCATTCCTGTGTTACTTGAAGTTTTTCAGTTATGATCTGAAACTGAATAGAGGGATGGCCAGAGAGGGCAAGGGCTGTGGTGGATGTCAGAGCCATTGAGCTATGCTTTATGGAAGATGAAGGCAATGTGCGCTGCACTGCTTGGGGCTGTCTGTCAATTGCTATGAGTAATATTCCATTAACTAGGCCCTGCTGCTTAGCACTCAATGGAGTGTTAGCTCTGTATGCTGTGCAGCTTACTGCTATCTGTGTCATTTCTCCAGTAGTGTATAATACTGGGGTGTCTGCCCTCTGCCGTTGATCTGGGGGCAGCTCAATCTATTAATTATCAACTCATGTAGTTGGTCATATCAGTTCCCTGTTGCCCTATCTTTTCCCCCTGGCAGCTGCACCAGACAGCAACAGTGACCTGTCCTTTGAAAATTAATGAAGAAGCTTGAAAAGAATTGGCATTAAAGCCCTTTCCTCTTGGCCTTCCAATCTTGAGATGTACTCATTGGGGTTTCCATCATGGCCAGGAGTGCATAATAAAGGGCCAACAGTGCTTTGAATGCTTTGTGCCCAGAACAGAGGCACAAAGGATTTTGTTTCCATGCAGTTTTTGTATCAAAATATTTCTAAGCACGAAATGCCTTGTGATTTACTGAGCCCTTCATCTTCTCTTTCAGCTTCTCCTTACTCCAGCACAGGCCCCTTCTCCACCCGTATAGGAGAAACTACCCCATTCCCTTTACCCCCAGTCTCTGTCAGGTCCCATCACCACATTTATGAGAGGAGTTATCTGTGGAATCTGTAAAGCTGCCGCCTTATCTTTTTTTTTTCTTTTAGAGTATGTCTAAACTTCAAGCTGGGGGTGGAGTTCCCAGCTTGTAGAGATATCTGCATTAGCTCGGATCACACAAGCTCACTTAAAATATAGTCAACTGGCAGGAAGGGCTATGTACCTCTCTGAGTCATTGGTTACCAAGGTGGATTGATTTAAAATCACCAATTTTTAGTCAGCAAGCAGGAAATCTTGATTTAAATCATGGATTTTAATGGTGTTTACATTTGTAATTTTTAGTTATTTTTCTAAAGAAAAATGGATTCCCAGTGGTTGGTAACTATTAAAACATGTTGACTTACAACTAAGTGTGGCCTATTCTGATGGATTCCCCCCAAAGTGCCATTTGGGACTGGGATACCACTGAGCCTGTCCGTCCCACCTGCCTGGGTTCCCCGTACTCTGTGCTGCTGTGACAGGCTCTTAAACCCCCTTCCAGCACACGCACAGGTGAGGACACACCCAGCTGCAGCTATATTCACACAGATGTTGACATCAGCTCTGCGTGGGAGAGCTCAGCTAAGGAATTGCCCAGCACACCAGTACACCACCCCTCTGGAGTGTAAACCCCAAACTCTGTCCATCGTTCTTTGCTGCACAGAGAACTATACAGCGTAACCTCGTAAAATTCGCCCTTTCCCTCAATGTGGAGAGAGAGATGCAACAGTGTTCTGCCCCACATGTGAATTCCATGCTGGTTTAGGAGACAAACAAAACCAATGTATTAACTATAAAAGATAGATTTTAAGTGATTACAAGCGATAGCAAACAGATCAAAGCGGGTTACCTTAGTAAATTAACAACCACCACAAACTGAATTTAACACACTAGATAAATAGGATATAAATTAGCAAATTCTCACCCTGAGTGATAAACAGGCTGGCAGATTCTTAAGGCACAAGTTGCCTTGGCTTTACCAGGTTTTCATACACAGGCTAAAAATCCTTCTAGCCTGGGACCATCACTTCCCACAATTCAATCTGTTTCTCAGGTGTTCCCAGGTATGTGGTTGCAGGGAGAGTGAGGTCCTCCAATGATGTCATTTTCCCTCTTTTATATCTTCCCACATGCAGGAAAGCTCTTTTGCTATGACCTGAGTCAAACAGTTCCCATTGTGTAGTGCTATCTCTAAGTAGTTTCTGTTGTACACAGCTCCTGGGTTATTCCTTGTGCTTGTGTGCATTTCCTCAGTAAACCATTAACCTCATTTGGCCTTTTTGTTGTAATACCTGAAAGGCTGCTTGTGGGTGTTCTCAACCTCGTGACATGTTTCAGTAACACATACGTAGACAAAATTAATAACTTCACATATGACAATAGCACCCACAATCCAATGAGATATTACTGTCTAGCAGATCAAGACTTTTAGAATGACACCTCCCAAGGCATACTTAGTATAAGGCATATCCTAACTCAGTATGACAGTGGTGAATACTGAGGTATTCGGGGGTCACACCTATACACTAAATTTGAGGCTTCTTGCTTCACATTTATTTAAGCAGTTGTATAGCCTAACTTACATTTATTGAAGTGTTTACATTTTTTCGGTTAGAAAATGGTGATTTTTTTTTTTTACTTGTGATTTGTCAATCTCTATTTGGATTGAAATTCAGATTAAATTAGAAATTCATAAAAACTGCATTTTATTCTTTTGTTAAATAAAACTATCTTAAACTTGCTGAATATGTACAAAAAATTGTCAGAACATGTTTTGCATTCAAAACTGATTGTACAAAGCAAGTATTATACGTAGTTATTGAATGGAACTGATTATTTCTGGTCGGTTTGTCCTTCAAGATTTTGGAACTGGTGGTTCTCTCACACCTAGCTAGTTTTTTTACTAGACTGGAAGAGGAAAACATGCTTTCCTGTTTTTTCAACTCCCAGTAGGTTTCTTTGAACTTAGCTCAATTCAATGACATTTGAATGAACTGAAACGAAGAAAATATTCTCTCTGCACTTGCAGAAGAGGCTATTGCTGTGAGAAGCTGATTTAGCAGCTCCACAAACTCTGGTTCCAGGTGCTTAGCCAGTGACTCTCACCACTTCAGTGGTTTAACGTTCTTTAACAGTTGGGAGAAACTATATACTGCTTACTGGTATTTATTTAAAATTATTTTAACAGATTGATAAATTTTGACCTTAACATAAGCTGTCAATTTCAGATTTAATTTTAAATAGGTTTATTTTTTTTTAAAAAATCTGTTTTTAATTTAAATCAAAATCTGATTTAAGTAAAATCCAGTTTATTTTTTTAAAGCAGCTATTCACCCTGTTAGGCATGTACAGTAAAAGCTTTTTTATGCAGCATGTTAGGAGAATGGGGGTGAGGGGATGCTGGTAAGTGAAAAATGCCAGTTAACTAAGGGGGAGGGTGTTTGGGGGTGTGAGGAGGTGCAGGACTAGAGCTTGGGGTTTGGGGTCTGGGAGGGAGTTTGGGTGTGGGGCTGGGGCGTGGGAGGGGATGTGAGGCATGGTCTCTGGAAGGGAGTTTGGGTACGGGAGCAGGCTCAGGGCAGAGGGTTGGACAGGGGTTTCGGGATGCTGCATCGGGGCGGGGAGGGGGAGCAGCAGCGACCTGTCCCGCTGCTCCTTGGTGGAGGCACAGCAGCTGGCTCTGCTTGCTGCCCCCGCCCCGAGTGCTGGCTCCGCTGCTCCTGTTGGCCGAGATAGCTGAGAGTTTTGTTTTCCAGCTAAACTTTGTTCTCTTATTACCTCATTTCCTTGGTCCAGTCCCACTCTGTTCTGCTTCATCTATCTGTCCTCTCTAGTGTGTAAATTGTAGTCTCTGGATTAGGAACTCTCTTCTTAGAACCTGTACAGACAAGTAACAATCACAAAGGGGTTTGTTCCTGATTGGATTTCCTGGGTGCTTCCATAATATTAAAGATCATTTTTTCTAAGCTGGGAAAGATGGTGATTGACCTGTTTCACATGAAACCTTGCTAAAGAGGTTAGCAGCAATATTGGAAGAGATTGAGTCTTTGCCATTTACAGGTTATGGAGGAGTTAAACTCAGTCTTCTAAGGAAAGGAGATCTCAGTAGAGGAACCTCCAATCTGAATTTACTCACCCCCATTCACTCTTAGACCTGGTTGACACACACAGTTGTGTGGATTTAAGTAAAGGTGTCATTTTATTTTCATTAGGTGAAGTGATGCACCTTTGTTCACTTTGGACACTTGCAGTGGTTTAAACCTGGTTTATCTGTTTAGCTTCTGGCGGTACATTTTTATAGGCGAAAGCCACACAAGTCCACACACAAATTGCACTGTTTTAACTAAACAAATTTTAAGGGAAACTGGTGCAAGTTGTGTGTATAGGCAAGTTTGTAGTTCTTCAGAGCCAAAGCTTAATGAGCTCCTAGGTGTCCTGCAAGTCTTGGTTACAGGCATGTCGCTTCTTACGCTGATTCAACTTACACGATTTCCACTTTATGCGGTTCGCAAAAACAAAAAAAGAAAGGAGAATTTTTGTTAAACTTCCTGCAGGGGGCGCAGTTTCGCCTCCCATTGAAGTCAATGGGTTTTGGCTATACGCGGTTTCCGCTTTACGCGGTAATCACAGAACGGAACCCTCGTGCAAGACGCGACACGCCTGTATTTACACTGGCTTTTTTTGAGGGGGACGATTACAGTTGATGGGGCCAGCAATGGGAGAATCATTTGATCTTGTTGGCTTTATCAGTGAACATGTTCTTAAGGGACACCATCAATTTGAAATCTAGCAAATTAAAAAAAAATCAGTGTTTTAATATACTATACTAATATGTGCTATACTGTTCAATTTAGGTGGGGTTTTTTTTTTTGGTTTTTTTTTTGATAAACTGGTGGTTAATTTCAGTGAAACGGGCAGGACCCAATAAACTCAATTTCTGGGTCCGTAACTATAATACGTTTCCTCTGTAGGGAATCTTTACTTCATAATAGTAAATACAGAATCGTATACTTGTCACAGTTCTGAGACAAGTGAACTAATTATGTCTGTTTCTTCTCTAGCTCCTATTCCAACCTATGTCTTGGGTGCCAATAACCTGGAAACTGTACATTATTTTCCAGATGTCAATGGCTGTGAACTAGCTGAGAACATTACATACTTAGGTAATGGTATAGATTTTATTTCTGTGTTGTTATGAATCCAGTGTGTTCTTTATGGGAGTATTAAAATGTTGCTGTAGTGGTGCCTTAATTTAGGTTTTGATGATCCTTTCATTCTGAACTTCACTTGTTCATTTCTTCACTTGTTGATACCTTCCTTCAGAAATCATTTCAGCTAATCTCTTGTACTGAGTCTCAGGCCCAAGATGAATTGCTTTTGAAACCTTAGTAAAATCCATTCTGCTTTTTTTTTAGATGAGCAACATAAAAAGACATCTTTTGTACTTTTACAACATTTTCAACTTTTTATGAGCTCAACAGAGGTGTCTGGGTTGTCAAACTGAGCTTGTTGGACGAGTTTCAATGAAGTTGTCAAGTTGCCAACTTAGGGGAAAAAATTGTTGGGAAACAAGTTAATGGCAAAAGAACAATATCCATTGCATGTGTGCGGTATGAATTTCCCTTCCCAATTCAGCTATGTATTTATTGCATGTCCACACAGCAGAACTGTGCATGAGCTAGTCTACCTCAGCTAGCATGAATTCAGGTAGTGCAAGCAACAAAAGCTGTTACTTCAGAGTGGGCTAACAGTCAGGCTACTTACCTAGGGCCAAACTGGGCTTGTACTACCTGTATGGCGCTTGCCCTGCACTGTTTTCACTGCTGTTGTTACCCATGCTAGCTCAGATAGGTTAGTCCATACACAGAAGATAAGAATGGCCATACTGGGTAATACTGCCGCCAAGACCAGATGCTTTAGAGGGAATGAACAGAACAGGTCAATTGAATGATCCATCCACTGTTTTCCAGTTCAAGTATCTAGCAGTCAGACGCTTAATGTTACCCAGAGCATGGAGTTGCGTCCCTGATCATCTTGGCTATTAGCCATTAGTGGACATATCCGCTGTGAATTTACTTAATTCTATTTTGAACCGAGTTATACTTTTGGCTTTCACAACATCCTCTGACCACTGGTTTTTGTGTTATATGATGGGGTAAATAATATTTCCTGTTTCACTTTTCACTTCACCACTCATGATTTTATAAACCTCTATAATCTCACCCCTTAGTCATCTCTTTTCCAAGCTGAACAATACCAGCTTTTCAAATCTCTGCTTATATGAAAGCCATTCCACACCCTTCATCATTTTTGTTCTCCTTCTGTGTACCGTTTCCAATTCTAGTATATATTTTTTTGAGAGGGGACAACCAGAACTGTACGCAGTATTCAGGGGATGGGCGTTCCATGGCTTTATATAGTGGTATTATGACATTTTCTGTCATCTTATTATCTGTCCATTTCCTAATGGTTCCTAACATTGTTAGCTTTTTTAAATTTAGGCTGCGTGTTAAGCAAATGTTTTCAGAGAACTATGCAATGTATCTCCAATATATCTTTCTTGAGTGGTAACAGCTAACTTATACCCCATCATTTTGTATGTATAGTTGGGATTATGTTTTCCAAAATGCATTATTTTGCATTTATCAACATTGAAGTTCATCTGTTATTTTTTTGCCCAGTCACCCAGTCTTATGTGATCCCTTTGTAATTCTTTGCTATCTGCTTTGACCTAATTACCTTGGGTAATTTTGTATCCTCTGCAAACTTTGCCACCTTACTGTTTACTCCTTGTTCCAGATCATTTATGAATATGTTGAAGAGCACTTATCTCAGTACAGTCCCTTGGAACCCCTCTATTTATCTCTTGCCACTGTGAGAAACTGACTGTTTATTGCTACCCTTTTGTTTCCTGTCTTTTAACTGATTACTAATCCATGAGAGGACCTTCCCTCTTATCCCAAGACTGCTTACTTTGCTTAAAAGCCTTTGTTGAGGGATCTTGTCAAAGGCTTTTTCTAAGTCCAAGTATGCTATATCCACTGGATTACCCTTCTCCATATGTTTGACCTCCTCAAACAATTCTAATAGATTGGTGAGGCATGATTTTCTTTTACAAAAACTGTGTTGACTTTCCCCAACAAATCGTGTTCATCTGTGTGATTTATATTTCTGTAATTTTAGTATAGTTCCAGACAGTTTGCCCAGTACTGAAGTTAGGCTTACTGGCCTATGTAACTGCAAGGATCCACCTCTGGAGCCTTTTTTAAAAAATTGGCATTACATTAGCTACTCTCTAGACATCTTGTACAGAGGATGATTTAAGCAACAGGTTCCATACCAAAGCTAATACTGTAGTTCTAGAAGTTCATATTTGAGTTTCTTCAGAACTCTTGGGTGAATGCCTTCTGGTCCTGGTGACTTATTACTGCTGAATTTGTCATTTGTTCCAAAACCTCTTGGACCAGATCCCATGTGCTTCTTAGGACTGTATCAAGAATTGCCTCTCCCCTTGTGGGTTCCAGAACTAGCTGCTCCAAGAAGCAGTCATTGATGGTGTCTATAAATTTTATCCCTGCATCCTATCCTAAGCTAACATAAACTACATGGGTTCTGTGACGGAGTTAGACCAGAAGGGTATAGGAGAGTGCTGGAACGCAGGTATATCAGCCTCAGGATGTGCAGGTCCTTGTTCTCTGGATAGCCAAACAAAGGCTACTCCAGGCCAATCATGACACCTGGGGCCAATTAAGAACCTTCTAGAAAGGAATAGAAACAGCTAGCCTGATTGGGACACCTGAAGCCAATCAGGGACTGGCTGAAACTAGATAAAAACCTCCCAGTTAATCAGGTGGGCTGTGGGTGTCAGGAGCTGTGAGAGGAAGTTGTTCTGTTGGTGAGACTGAGTGGTGGACAACATATCGTACAGAAGGAAGGAGGCCCTGAGGTAAGGGTGAAGTGGGGTTGGAAGAAGTGGAGACTGCTGTGGGGAAGTAGCCCAGGGAATTGTATTGTGTTTTGTGGATAAAAGGTCAGCCATCTTAGCTGATACTATTAGGGTCCCTGGGCTGGAGCCCGGAGTAGAGGGCGGGCCCGGGCTCCCCCCATTTCCCATCTTCCATACTGGCCTGTGATGAAGGTAACTCACTAGGCGGTGACTCTTACCAATTATACTAAGAAAGGGAGGTCACTCTGGGGCCTAGATGAGTTTCTGAGGCCCCTCAATCTGCCAGGAAGCGCAGGACCCGCAAGTACAGACTTGGAGCTTTGTCACAGTACGTCCTACATGGGTTGTTGAAATCCCCCATTATTATTGTTGTTTTCTGTCTTTATAGCCTCTTTAATCCCCCTGAGCGTTTTGAATGGGAAGGGTTTCCAGTTATTGAGACAAATCCTGGAGTCCTGACTGCAATTAATGCATTACCAGAGCCAATCATTTTCGTCATAAGCAAAGACTTAATAAATAATCGAGGACTGCAAAGCTTGACCTCCTGTTAGCATGCCACATTTTAGTAGTTTCTTAAAATACTTAATTTCCTTTGTGTTTTATTACAGGGCGTAAGGGTATTTTCAGCGGCACCTCAGGATTGCAGATTGCCTACCTGAGTGGTACAGAATCCCTGAGTGAGCCAGCTCCTGCCTACAGTTTCAGCGCCAAGGATGTTTCAGAACTGAAAATATCTTTATTATCTACTGCAAAATTCAAAGGTGTTGATATCTTGCTGACATCCCCCTGGCCCAGAGGTGTAGGGAATTTTGGAAATAAACCTGTAAGTATTCAAATTCAATTGAAATGTGTTAAATGTGAAGTTAACTAATACTCTGACTTCAACTCACTGTAGCTGTTTGTAAATTTAAAAACAATAGCTTTAAAAACGGTTTGTCAGACTGATTTCTGTTCTGAGGATGCCTGTCTTGGCTCTTGAATTGGGTAAGTAGAGCCCACGGTGTATTCTTGAGCTCAATGAGCTGTCCATCTTTCCTGTGGACTAATTGTTTTCCACTCTCGGATTGTTTGTGGTACGAATTTGAGCCATTTTTAATTCCAATGAATCCTTTGACTCTTTTACTAGCTGAATTGCAGATCTTGTAACTTCTTTAGTTTCAGGTGTCAGAAGTATGCGGAATAATTTGATTTCACCCACAGACCTCTTACAGACTCCTGGTAACAGCAGCTTACCTTTCCCTAGTATGAGGCATATTTGTTACCTCAGTTTCTCCACTATCTGTGGTCTTCTCTGGGCTTGTACATTGCTGTGGTGCTCTTGACCCACTGATTAAAAGTTAGTCTCTCTTCTGGGGACAGCCAAAACTCCAACTAAACAAATAAGTCCTTTCAGCCCTCTCTGGGCCCTGAATAGTTTGACTGTTCCAAGAACTCAATAGTCCCTTACCCTTCTTAGGGCACTTTTGACTTTTTGTCGTCTGTGCAGGAGTATGTACCCACCACTCATAGGTAATTATCATAGAATATCCAGGTTGGAAGGGACCTCAGGAGGTTATCTAGTCCAACCCCCTGCTCAAAGCAGGGCCACCCCCAATTAAATCATCCAACAGAGTTTTGCCCCATATCCCTAAATGGCCCCCTCAAGAATTGAACTCACAACCCTGAGTTTAGCAGGCCAGTTGTCAAACCACTGAGGTGCCCTCTCACCCCCCTCTCACCCCGCCCCATTCTTCTGCTCTGGGTTCTGGCCCTAACTAACTGCTTCACTTTCCCTCAGCCGTTCCCTTCATGACCTGTTGTTTGTCAGTCTGCTGCCTCCGGAGAGTCTCACTCTGCTCTCTCTCAGCACCTCCTGCTCCCATGGTCTCTTCTCTGCTGTGTGGAGGTCAGTGGAGTCTCTGTTGGTCCTTTCCCAAGCCCCACTTCCGAGAGAACCAGGTAGCATAGTACTGCTCCTGCTGGCTTTCTTTTCACTGAGCATAGGCTGCCTTTTATAAGTCCCAGCAGGCCTGGCTGTCACTCACACGGTCTCTGGACTTATCCAGTGGTCTAGGTGGTAAACTAGGCAATGATGAGGCTGGACACAAATACTCTTAAAGGGCTAGCTCACCCTGTGATGCTACTGAAGTTTTTATACCTCTTACCCTTAGCAAAGGTCATTAAGTGTCACTCAACCCATTTTTCCGGCACCACTGACTTTTCTCTTACACATCAGTTTATTGTAGTCAATGCAGGAAGCATCCACTATAAAGCTGAGGTTCAACTTCCAGTCAAGCTCCCATTTTCAGTTTCTCTTAACGTTTTCAAACACATATTGGTGGGGGAAATTTCATGGTTGGTGTTGGCTAAAGAATGAGCGTGGTGATGGGGGTTTTTGGAAGTGGACAATGAAAATTTGAGCAAAAATGTTCAGTTTTTGTGTTAAGTGAACATGGAAAAAATAATTTCCCCCGTGTGTTCCAAACACAATTTTTTCTCTCTGAACACTTAGAAGCTTCATACTAGAAACGTCATACTTGTTCTATTTGGTGATCTCATTTATATTAACAAAGTAATCAAGGTTTGAAGAAATAGTGTGATTTACTATTTTTAAAGGTCTGCATTTTTAACCTATAGCCCCACAAATGGTTTGCTGGTGGAGAGTCCCAGCCTGACTTACCTAGATGGTTTTTTGGGTCAGTGCTTGTATCACTGATGGGGAGGGCTTGGGGTGAGGGCATTTGTGGGGGCTGGGGAGCTCTCATGGATAGGGACAAGCATGGGGGAGCATAGATTTTCCCCAGTCTCTTGTTTGTTCACGGAGGGTGTCCAGTGGAGAACAGGCCTTGGGGAGGGTAAGAAAGGAGGTGCTGGGGGGCAGCTAACTAGGGGGGTATAGGAGAGTGTGTGTATCCGGGGGTTATATCTGGGCCAAAGCTTTCCCTTTGTACGATCTCTGGTAGTGGGAAGAGTTGGCTCAGTACTGAGCTTTTGAAGCCCCACCACAAGTAACATCTCTGGGAGAACTCTGGCTCGAGCGTGCTGCTGATCAAGAGAGGTGTAGAGCACTAAATCTCCAAAATACACCGAACAAAGAGACTCCGCTGAGCCATTTTTCTCTGCGTGGCAAACCCATAGGATTTTAGACTAATGTTTTATTTGCATTTTATAGGGAGAAATGGATACTAAGAGATGTGGCTCTGTGTTAATATCTAATCTAGCCACAAGTCTGAAGCCAAGGTATCACTTTGCTGCATTGGAGAAGACTTATTATGAAAGACTTCCTTATAGGTATGTAGGACCTTGAGAAAGTTTTTGGGATTTTCGAGAAAGTTTACTCAGATTTTGTAAGAAAGTTTTTGGTTTTTTAGTGCGCATGGGAAGGAATTCTAACATTAGAATGTACTAAAGCCACATTATAGTTTGTAAGTGCCTTAATTTATTCCACTGTACACCCTGACTTCATCTCAAGCATATTTTGTGACCATAACCCCCACCTACTAGGAAGTTGACCCATTACTGATAATAGATGTCAGCAATACATCCCCATGAACTTATGTTACAAATAAAATAACTGCTACTGTGGATTTCACAAAACATGTTTCCTCACTAAGAGGTCACGGTAGCATTCTATCTGCTTGGAGACAGATGAAGTTAGGCAGAGTGGCCACCACATGTAAGAGAAGCAGGAAGAATTCCACACACCTAGAAGTTTCCTATCGATCCAAGGTCTTTATTGTGGAAACCAATAAAGATACTTTTCAAATTCCAGGGGTCCAAGGGAAGGGAGAGATATATTTGGCATTGGTGAGGTCACATCTGGAATATTGCATCCAGTTTTTGTGCCCCCCGCTACAGAAGGGATGTGTACAAATTGCCCCACACTGGACTGTCTCCAATGAAAATGATTAGGGGGCTGGGGCACATGACTTATGAGAAGGGAACTGGGCTTATTTAGTCTGCGGAAGAGAAGAGTGAGAAGGGATTTGACGGCAACCTTCAGTTACCTGAAGGAGGGTTCCAAAAAGGTTGGAGCTTGGCTGTTCAAATTGGTGGCAAATGACAGAACAAGGAGAAGTGGTCTCAGGTTGCAGTGGGGAATATTAGGAAATTATGTTGGATATTAGGAAAAACTGTTGCACTAGGAGGGTGGTGAAGCACTGGAATAGGTTGCCTAGGGAGATGGTGGAATCTCCATCCTTTGAGGTTTTTAAGGCCCTGCTTGACAAAGCCCTGGCTGGGATGATTTAGTTTGGGATCAACCCCCTGCTCAAAGCAGGACCAGACTAGATGACCTCCTGAGGTCTCTTCCAAGACTGATATTAATGATTATATGTATGGGACATATGTGTGGATGGCAGCTCAGCCCAACCTGTAAGAAAATCAAGTTTACCTGCAAAGAGTTCTCCAATTTTCCAAGGAAGACAGGCAATCCTTGTTGGGGATTCAGTACTCAGAAGAATTGAAACCGTATCCTGCAAGGGACAGGAGGACAACTGGAGAGTGTGCTACTTTTCCAGACCCAAGACATGAGATGTTAATTTGAGATTGAATAAGCTTTTTAAGTCTATGGGGAAGAGTTTATTGGTGGTGATTCAAATTTGCAGTAATAGCATGGTGCTGGGAGAAATCTTGGCGATAGTAGATGACCTCAGTGAACTCGAAGCATGCTGAAGGAGAGTGTCCAAACAATCTTCTTTGAGATCCTTCATGTCCCATGAACAAAGGAAGGCAGAAGAGTCTGGATGTGAATTGCTGGGTAGTAGAGTTTTGGTTTTGTGGAACTTTGGCCCGTGTTCTCCAAGGGAGAAATCTGGGGGTGGCTCTGCCCCGGCCCCACATGCTGTGCTGGGAAAGAGGAAGTCCTGTCCCCTCCCAGTCCAGCCAAGCATAGCAGCTGAGCCCCGGAGCAGGATTGGAGCCACCAGCTGGGTCTTTCCCAGTCCTGCCTCCAGCCCGACAGTGATTTACCTCTCTGTCAGCTGTCCTGGGCACCTGAAACATACTGCTGGGGAGGGTTGCATGACTGTTCTTGTGGATTCCCTTTGCTTCCCCATCAGAAAGTCATTTTTCTGCAGGAAGCAAATAACTCTGTGGGGGACATAAATATTACGCATGCACAGTGTTCCTCCACGAGTACTGGTTCTTAGTGGTAGTGGTCAGCAATCAGTAGCTTCTGCTGTAATAACTATGTCAAAAATGCATTTAAAATGTTTGTTTTTCCAAAGAAACCATGTGGTCCTACAGGAGAATGCACAGCATGTGAGCAGATTTATAGCTCTTGCCAACATTGGCAATACAAGCAAGAAAAAGGTAATGACAAATGCTTGGTTATTTTCTTCTATCAAATATAGATATTGTGGAAACAAGTATGTCTTTGGGCACCTCATTTACTTTTAGAGTATGGCTGGGGTCACTGATTGGCTAATGGAGCCTTTCTGATGTCACAGCTGCATACAGACTAGCAACAGAGCAAGGATGGAATCTCGTCACTCAAGTAATAGTCTGTCATGTTTGATAGATGAGGGTGAAAACAGAAGAAACACATTTGAAATCATGTTTGTTCTCCTCTGTGTCATACCCAGGATACAATCCATACTAGTGAGTACCTATGTCACACCGTCCTCTAACCCGGGGTGCCCTTTACATTGCTTTGCCGCTGTAGCCTGCAGTTCTGGACTGCTCACCAATAGCCTTTAGCATGTAAATCACTCCCGGTTCGGTCTGTGTGTGAGCTGCAGCTAGCCACATCTAAGCACATCTAAGCTCTTACCAGCCATGGTTATACCGAGCTTATTCCCAGTCTTAGCCTGGGTCTACACTGGGGGAAGGGTGTCGACCTAACATACACAACTTCAGCTACATGAATAGCGTAGCTCAGGTCGACATTTGTAGGTCAACTTACCTCGGCATCTTCGCGGTGCTGAGTCGCTCCCCCGTCGATTCCGCCTGCGCCTTTCTGCGCGGTGGAGTTCCAGAGTCAAAGGGAGAGCGCTCGGGGATTGATTTATTGTGTCTAAACAGTGTTGCTACACGTATTTTACAAGAACAATAATGACCAGCAAATAGAGTTTTCAAATGATATCTCACAAAGCATAACTTGTACAAAGATTATATCAGTAGTGGGCTGGGGTGAATACAGGGGTACAGTTTGTCACACTCTCCCACAAGGTTAAAGTAATTTAAAAAAAAATTATTAAATATTTTAGTGGGGCAGTTAATTGTAACCTACTTCCTCTGCCTCATTGTCTCTCATCCCTGCCTTCCTCCCATCTACTTTCCACTTTTCCCCTCCAGCAGTCCAGCTTCTTTATGAACTGAAGTGTCATGGAAACCCTTACAATTCACTGAAAATATTGTGGGCTTGCTGGTTGTTTGTGGGTGGCAGAAGGAGGAAAGCTAGAGAATAGAAATTTGATGAAACCATCTGCAGTAAAAGCATCTGGATAGGTTTTTTCAGAAGTGCTCAGTGCAACTGAGTCAGAGTTGAGCAGTCCCTGTTGTATTGTGTGGTGCTTGCACAACTGTCATTGAATTGTGAATACCTTGTTTACTATTCCCTTGCTGGTCAATGACCGGTGATGATTATTCAACACCTGCCTGGGTCTTGGTCACCTTATTTGTCATTGCCACTGGAGAATGTATAACCTATTCCAACGATACAGCAAAATCTCACAACTTCGTACACACTAATGATATGCATATTTTGACAGAAAAATGGGTTTCAGCAGATCATGACCTTTCCTGTGATATTCTACATGGCATGCTTTGCATAAAACATATGCTAATTGTATGCCGGAGTAAATAGAGGGTTCCAGGATGCTGTTTTAAGGTACAGAGGGCCACAATAGCACCAGTTAAGAATAATTCTCCAGTTCTCCAAACTACCCTCTGGGGTTTTGTTATTGAAGTGCATTGTGGAGGCAATGGGTGGGGAAGAGTGAGGGCCTTCGGTGGAGGTGGTGGTTTGAGACTGCCTTCTGCCCAAAGTGCCAGCCTGCTGCATGCACCCAGATTAGCCTCAGCTTTCCTGTGGCCAAAGCTAAACGGTGACCTGGTTGATATTCCAAATATTGTTTGCATAAAAAAGTGAATTAAAACTTGCTACTGGGAACAAATTGACGCTGAAAGGGCAGTTGGTCTTTTGGAGATGTTGGGATCTTGGGGAGCGGGGATGATTGTGAACAAGTGTCATCAAAATAATTGAAGAAAGAGATTTATCACTTTTCCCTATTACTTTCTCTAATCCATTTAATGGGCACTACTTCCAGATATGCTGCTGCTTTTCAAAAAGGTCCTAAAAAATGAAAATGTAAAATGAATGGAATTCTTGCAAAGCTAGTTGTTCATTTTCAGAGTTAGCATTTCAGTGCCTCTTGGGTTGCTGAACCGGAGTTGTTGAGTCATTTTTGTTTTTTCCAGTATCTCTATGCATTTAGTATTCTCCCAATGCGCTCAATGGACCCCGCAGAGCTAGTGAAACAGCCACAGGATGTCACTGAAAACCCATATCATAAATCTGGGAAAGAGGCACATAAGCCAAAGATGCTCTCAGGCGCAGAGGTACAAAATGTTCAGCCTTTGTGTGTGTGAGCTACTTCCTTCTTTTGCAGCATAAAACAGTGATTGGGTTTGTAACCTTGGAGTGTTTCCATCCAAAGTGCTTTGAATTTCTGAGGGATGGTTTGTGTTGAAGCACAATCTGAGGAACAGCCTTAGTGTGGCCTGTGGTATTCTGTAGTGTAGCACACAGCTGCTGCCTGCCTTTAACAATGTGTAGATACTGCAGACCATGCTCCAAATCAGTCTGAGTGACCAGGCTGCTTGTTGGGACCTATTCTCCATGGGCTTCGTTGCATGCTGGGCCCATGTAGGGCAGGCCGCCACAGTGAAGATAGAGTGACTGCGGTTGGCATGGTTTTTCTGTCAGTTAGGACATAGCCCTTAGAGTCCTGGTAAGTTGTCAGTGCAGCCCTGCGCTCTACCAGTTCCATTTCCTCCATCCACTCTTTCTGTCCTCCTCCCATACGTGTGTCTGTGTCTGCTGAATAACAGTTCTGAAAGTAAGAGGGCAGCTGAAATGGGGAAGGGGAAGGGGGTAATTGTTTCAGACAAGTCTCCCCAGCTGGGGGTGTGGTTACTAGGCAGATGGGCTTTATTGCATGAGTAGGAGAGAAGATCAAATCATTATGTCACTTTTCTGCTGAGTAACAAACACCCTTTTCAGAAGGACCCTTTTAGGTGGGGCTTCATCATATCGGCAGAGCATAATTGACTTTGGTTTTATTTTTCTGACCAGGAAGAACCAGCTTGTCAGTTTTTCTTTGATTTGAGCAAACAGCATGGAAAGAAGCGGCCATCAGATGGAAAGGGGGGACAGCATTCCCAGCTCAAGCAGCCTAAGAAAATCCGTGAGTACCAGGCCATTGGTGCTTTTGGTGAACTCCCTGGAAGCTACCTTAGAAAAATAACAAAGCAAAATATTCCTGAGTAGCAGTAGTTGTTCTTTGAGTAGTGTCTCTGTGGGTGCACAACTGTAGGTGTATCTGCTTCCCTGCGCCTCTAATCGGGGATTATAGGTAGCAGTGCCCGTTCAGCCCCCACATGCGCTCCTTCTCCCTCCTGGTCTGCCTCGAGGCTATATAGCGCTGTGTGAGCAAACAGCTCTCAGTTGCCTCTCGACCTCCTTTGGTCTTGAACAGAAAGTAGAGCAGTTCTGTTGTCTACTTCACTGTGTCATAGTATTAGTATAAACTACTGGATATATTATACACTTCCACCTCTCCTAGAATCACCATCCCAGTCCCCAAGGTTCCTCTGGACCAGGCTAAGAGCATATGGCAGACACCAGTCTCTGTTGCGTCAAAAGGGCTGTTAAAAAGTGTTATGCTCACTCTAAGGAGGCGGCCTTCCTCTTCATCCACCCTCAGCCAAACTTTGTTGTGGTGGATGCAGTCAGTGCTCGGGGAGAGCAATATCACTCCAAATCCGCAACTTATAATAGAGACTAGAAGAGGCTAGACCTCCTGGGATAAAAGGCATACTTGTCTGTGACACTGCAATTCAGGGCCTCACATGAGGCCCTAATTAGGCAAATACAATTTCATGAACCATTGAAAACTGGGTACTTTTATTGACCACTTACTGGAAGCACAAAACGAACAATTTCAGGCCATCATCAAAGAGGGCTAATTACTAGCAAGAACAGCGCTGCAAACTGCAATGGATGTGGCGGACACAGCAGCCTGCTCAGTCTTGATGGCAGTGGTAATGAGTCGGGCATCCTCGTCACACCTCTCATGGCTGCGCAAAGAGGTGCAGGTAGTGGTTGAAGATCTCCTGTTCAAAGGGCCCAAGGCAGCCATGTCGCTCCACGCCCTGAAAGACTCAAGGTCCACACTATGCTTCATGGATATCTATACACCAAGACAGAAGAGGAAATTTACATCACTGATTCCAGTTCCTTCCATCACAGCGCTACTGTGATCCATAGTGCAAGAGAACCCAGATCCAGAGGAGGAAGCCTCGATCTCTCAACCATCAACTTCTAAACACCAATTTTGACTCCTTAGTTGAGGCCCTCAATGACCACTTCTTGAAACACAATCATCTGACTAATATTGTGCTTCTATGCTCATTTGGTAGTTGCCTGACTCATTTCTTATGGAATTGGAAGACATCACCTCCAACAAGTGGGTTTTGGAGATTGTTTCAAAGAATACTCTGTCCACTTCACGTGCCTCCTCCCCACCCATTCTTCCTCTCCATCCCTCTTCAGGGACCCTTTTCACGAGACACTATTGCCTCAGGAAATAGTTCACCTGCTCTGTCTAGGGGACAGAGAATCAGTCCCCACTCGCCTCAGGGGCAAGGTTTTTTTACTCCGGGTATTTCCTGATACTCAAGTCAAAGGGAGATTGGAGACCCATACTAGATCTACAGGCACTAAACAGATATGTAAGGGCTCAGAAGTTCAAGATGGTCACTCTAGCACAGGGCTTCTCAAACTGGGGGTTGGGAACCCTCAGGGGGTCACGAGGTCATTACATGCTGACCTCCATCCCAAACCCCACTTGCCTCCAGCATTTATAATGGTGTTAAATATATTAAAAAGTGTGTTTAATTTATTAGGGGGGTCACAGTCAGAGGCTTGCGATGTGAAAGGGGTCACCAGTAAAAAAGTTTGAAACCCACTGCTCTAGCAGCTGCCATTCCACCTCTGGAGCACGGAGATTGTTTTTTGGCCCTTGACCTGCAGAATGTCTGCTTACATATTTCCATCCGACCGTCTCACAGGAGATTTCTTTGATTCGCCTTTGGACAAAACCATTATCCAATACAGAGTGCTCTGTTTCAGCTGCACCCAGGATGGTCTCCAGCGTCCTCACCATAGTACTGGCACATCTACGAACATTGAGTATTGTCATCTACCCATACCTGGTTGACTTGCTTATCTGGGGCTGAACTTGACTTGGTGTAGTGAGAGCGTTCCTCCTCTTGCATGGATTCAGCACGCTGTTGAGCCTCATAGAGACAGTCCAGGCTGGCCCACAAACAGCCAAGAATTGTCTGCAGCTCCTGGGCGCATGGTGACATGTACATTTATGACACTAAATGCCTGGCTATTCATGAGATGTCTGCAGATGTGGTTCAGATCTGCCTACTCCCTGAACAGGGATGGGTTAGACAAGCCCCTGTTGATGCCCTCTGGGGTCAAACCTTCACCAGTGCTGATCTTAACAACAGATGCCTCCTTGATAGGTTGGGGAGCCCATCTGAACAACCACAAGGCCCAGGGCTAGCGGTCTCCCTCGGAAGCATTCTCCGCATCAGTCTCTTGGAATTAAGAGCTGTCAGAAATCCCTGTATACGCTTTCTCCTATTCATCAGGGATACTCACACAAAGTCATGACGGATAATGTGACCTGCGTGTTCTACACCACACCACCTTCCCTTTGTGCAGAAGCACTACAACTTTTTAATTGATGCTCATCTCAGCTGCTTACCTGCCATGGATACAGAATGTGACAGCTGACAGCCCTAGTTGAAACTTCTCCCATGATCACAAATGGAAAATGAACCCTGCTGTGCTTCACAACATATTCAACGTATAGGGGACCCTGACAATAGACTTTTTTAGCACTTACCAGAACAGGAAAAGTCCTTGCTGTTGGTCCTGAGCTGGACTGGGGAGACAGTTCCTGTGGGACACCCTTGTCTTCCCATGGAGCAGGGACCTACTGTACACCTTTCCTTCATTTCCTCTGTTATCCAGGGTCTTGTTGAAGATACAGAGAGAAGGTGAAAGTTATTCTGACTGCCCCCTCCTGGCCTAGACAAGTTTAGTTCCAGCATGTCCTCCAGTTCCTCTTCTGCCCTTCCTCATCTGTCTCTTAGAACAACGGAAGGGTCCTTCACCCCAACATGCAGATTTTCTGGCTTCAAGTTTGACTCTTTTTTTATTCCAATACCTAGAGACTGAGTACTCCGAATGGGTTAAAGAAGTGCTACTGCACAGTAGGAAATCAGCAACTCGTCATACCCATCCTCAAAAGTGGAAACAATTCCACGTTTCATGTGATTCCAAGCAAGTGGACGAGTCACCTTCCTCCATCCTATTGATTTTGGACTATATTCTCTAGACCTCAAATGGTCCGGGCTTCGTTTTAGCTCACTTAAAGTTCATCTAGTGACTAACGGCCTTACACCATCCAATGGACGGATACTAAGTGTTCGACCATCCAACAACATGCAGATTCATTAAGGCATGGGAATCCTCTTCCCATATGTTAGACTACCCACTCCAGCCTGAGACCTCAATCTAGTTCTAGGAACCCTGATCAGATCACGTTTTGAGCCTATGGCTACTTGCTCCTTATTACACCTATCCATTGAGATGGCATTCCTGGTGGCCATTACTTCAGCTCAAAGGATAGGAGAGAGAGTGGCATTCAAGGCACATCCGCATTCATGGTCTTCATTTGAGGACAAAGTCACCTGGAGGACACACCACAAATTCCTTCAGAAGCTGACCTCGTACTTCCATATGAATCAGCTAATTCATCTCTCTGTTTTTTTTTCCAAAACCACATCATGACAATAGAGAGGCAATGCTACATATGCTGGATGTTAGGAGAGCCTTAGCACTCTATTTAGACAGAACTAAGGACTTTAGAAAGTCTCCCAAGCTCTTCCTTTTATTCATGGACAGATTCAAAGGCTCCACAATATCAACTCTAAAGACTCTTTAAGTGGGTCTCCAGTTGCACTAATCACTTTACCGTGCTCAGAACCTGTTGCTCATGTCAGGAATTTGCACTGTGACAAAGTCAGGCCAGACAGCTGCAAGAGAGCGCTGAAAGGTCGAAATGTTAGCCCTAGAATGTTACAGGCACTTTTTCCTACAGATCTCGTATTGCTGACAGGGGAGTGACTCAGATAGTTGATGAGCCAGAAGCTGGACCCAGTTCCACAGAGACCAATCCTAGGAGGGAAACAGAAATAGGTCCCCTTGAGTTTGGGCGTATTGGAACCTCCTTTGAGAAGTTTGGGCAGGATCAGGCCAATGATCCACTATATGATAATATTAGAAAAGAGGTAGTTGAGGTGTGGATGGGATCCCAGTGGAGGGGGAAAACCAAAGACCCAGGCCATACCTTGGGATAAAAAGAGACGATTATATAGAGTAGTCCTGATGCAAGAGGAAGAAGTGGAGCAGCTTTTGGTGCCTTGAAAGCACCAGAGGGCAGTGTTGGACTTAGTTCATAGTCATTTGTTTGGAGAACATCTAGGGGTAAATAAGAACCTCAGTCAAATCCTATGAAGGTTCGATGATATTGTGCCTACTGACCAGAATGCCAATTACATGGCCCTGACCACACTTTAAGGGGTCCTTTAGTACCTCTACCAATTATTGAAGTCCCATTTGAGGATAGTGATGGACCTGATAGGTCCATTGGAGAGAAGTTAGCCAGTGGCCATCAGTGTGTCCTCATTGTTCTGGACTATGTCAGCTGATACCCAGAAGCCGTACCCCTATGAAACATCATGTCCAAGATGATAGCTAAGGAATTAATTCAAATTTTCTCTAGGGTGTGGATACCCAAAGAGATTTTGACTGATCAAGGAACCCGCTTTGTGTCAAAGTTGATGAGGGACTTGTGTGTGATGCTCCACGTACAGGCCTAAGAACATCAGTCTACCATGTACAGACTGGTGGCCTCATCTAATGTCTTAATAGGACACTGAAGAACACAATATGGAAAGTGGTGAGCCAGAATGGGAAAAATTGGGGTATCTTTCTACCTTACCTGATGTTTGCTATAAGGGGGGATTCCTCAGTCTTCAACCAGCTTTTCCAGTTTTGAGCGGTTATTTGGTTGCCAGCCCCGTGGCATACTGGACATTGCCCAGAAGGGCTGGAAAGAACAGCCTAACCAGGGAAGAAACATCTCTGAGCATGTGATGAGGGACAGAATAGCGCAAATCACCCCCATAGTGCGGGAACATATGGGCTCAAAAGACCTGTTACAAATGGCGAGCAGTCCAGAAATTCCAGGTGGGAGATCAGTCCCCACAGCTAAGAGCAAACTCCTGGCCAGATGGCAGGGACCATATGCAGTAATAGAAGCCATTGCAGAGGTCAACCATAAGGTTCGACAGCCTGATCACCAGAAGAGATCTACATTGTTCATCTGTTGAAGCCCTGATAAGACAGGGAAGCTCATTTGGTCATCCTACAGACACAACCCCCACAAAATAAACATTGAGGGACAGGTGGAAATATCCCCTGAATTGACCCCTGAACAACTAACAGAAGTCATCAATATGATTGAACGAAACCACCATGTGTTTTCGGAGAAGCCAGGCAGGACTACAGAAGTTCATCATCACATCATCAAAGATCTTGGAGTAGAGGTGAATGTTAAGGTATACCAGATTCCAGAGGCAAGAAGAGAGGAGATCAAGACCAAAATTAGGATAATGCTAGAGCTAGGAGTCATTGAAGAGTCAATGGTCCTGTCCAGTCATCCTGGTACCTAAGCCAGATGGCAACATGAGATTCTGCAATGACTTCTGAAAATGAAACGAGATGTCCCAGCTCGATGCTTACCGTAGATGTCGGGTTCATGAGCTAATAGAGTGATTGAGAAAAGCTCAATTTTTGTCCACCCTTGACTTGACCAAAGGTTATTCGCGCATCCCTCTGGCCAAGGAAGCCAAAGAGAAGACTGCTTTTTCTACACCAGAAGGATTATACTAGTACACTATCTTCCCTTTTGGTTTACCTGGGGTTCCTATGACCAGATCATAGATAAGCTGTTACATACACATGGCAAGTATGCAAGCGCTTACCTTGCTGATGTCATTACACATAGCCCAGATTGGGAGAGACACCTAGAAAAGGTGGAAACAGTTTTGGATACTCATCCCTCCAAATGTGCAATAGGGTTATGAGAAACCAAATAACTTGGGTACATTGTGGAGAGGGGCATTGTAAAGCCCGCCCCCAAGTGAACAAATTAGAGGTGATACAAAGTTAGTCCCTACCGATCTGGAAAGAACAGGTCAAAGCATTCCTGGGGATAGTTGGTTACTACTTTCTCAAATGGTAGGTAAGGAAGAACACCCAGTTCTGTTCCTTAATAGGAAGCTCCTACCCAGAGAACAAAAATATGCCATTGTAGAGAAGGAATGCCTTATGATAAAGTGGGCCACATAAATCCTCCGATACTGCCTTACTTGGACGAAGGTTTACCCTCATCACTGACCATGCCCCCCCTTACATGGATGCATTGGAACATTGAAGGAAATGCAAGGGTAACAAGATGGTTCCTGTTGTTATAACCCTTCCACTTCAAAGTGCAAAACCGGTCAGGGACCACGCATGGCAATGCTGAGCCCTTTCAGTGGTGTGTGGTTTTTCGACCCAAGTAGCCCAACCCCATGGTATTGAGAGGGAAGAGAATATATGACAAAATCAGGCTGGATGGCTTCAAGACGGTGCTGGAAGGCTGATATGTTAGCTCTAGAATGTTAAAGGCTCTTTTTCCTACAAGTTGAGAAGTGATGACCTCAGATTGATTGGGGAGACCTGAATCTTTTTAAAGGCTGCCTGAGATCTTTTAAAACCCTTCCTCGAATGAGAGACTTGCTGATGTCAGACTAGTGGCAGCAGGGAAATAAGCTTATCCAGGGTGAGAGGCTGTGCTTCTTCCCAGAGGGGAAACAGCCAAACCTGAGTGCCTGCTAGGGAAAGGACTGACACGCTGGGACAAACAAAGGACAACCCAGTGAGGAGGTAGGGAAAGCTGTTCCCCTTTATTTTTGTTTTTGAGAGTGTTTCCTTTTTGTTTGGTGGAGGATCACTCCTTAGGCCAATCCTAAGGACTATCCTGCAAATATGACCAAAGGAGCACAGAGACGGGAGACAAACACTGCCCAGAGTGGGGCTGATTTACCTCAGAGGGGGAGATGAAGGAGGTGTCTTGCTGTAGCATGCATTCTACAACCCTCAATTGTGTTTGTTAAAGATGTACCTGTGAAATACTGTACCTTGAAGTAGTACACCGTAACCCCCATATTCATCATTCGTATATGGTTGTGATATTTCATTCAAAGCATGCTATGTAATATCTCATAGGAAAGGTTATGACCTGCTGAAAACCATTGTTCTGTCAAAATATGTATCTCAGTGTGTATAAAGTTATGAGATTTTGCTGTATGGCTGTTGTTGAAATAGGTTGTAAGTTTGGGAGTCGTCCGTTGCTAGTTCTCCAGTGACAACGAAGGAGTTGACCAACACCAAGGCAGGGGTTAAAGGACCATTAATCAGGAGCAGAGTTGTAAACAAGGGATTTACCGTTCTGTAAGAGAGTTGTACAATTATCACACAATAGGAGGATTACTCGACACTGTAACTTAGCAACTTACCAGTGCATGTTTGTGCTAGCATTTTCCAGGCACATGGACTGAGAGTATAAAATAAGGGATAGTGGCATCGAGCTTTTACCTTTCTTCTCCCCCACCTATGCTGGAAGCAGCAAGAATGCTGGGAAGCCAGAGACTGAAAGTGAGGAGATTGGCCCCAGGCGTACAGAGAAAACCTGTGTATTAAAGACTGTAACCTACCTGCAACCAAAGCCGGATTTCCAGTTAGGCACAGTAGGCACATACCTAAGGGCACTGGCATTCTAGGAGCACCTAAAAGTTAAAAGTGGCTTAAAAGTTTCATTTTTTATGGAAAACACGAAGGCCAACAGTAGGTGGGGGAAGGGGCATGAAGATGCTCTACTTAAGGGAGTCAGTGTGGTCCTGCTTGCAACATGCAATGGTGTGAGAAAAATGGCTTAATCCAAATATTGCTTAATCTAATAAGGTTTAGGATTTAGACTGCGTGCTTACCTTCTATTTTCTCTGGTACCATTTGTGCCTACCACTTATAATCACTTAAAATCTATCTATTTGTAGTTAATAAACTTATGTTAATGTTTTATCCTTACCAGTGAGTTTGTCTAAAGAATTTCGGAAATCTGCTCGTCTTACAAAGCCTGGTACATGTCCACTTTCCTTTGATGAAGTAGTGAACTAACTAAACATTGCATTGCTCAAGAAAGGTTCTGGTATATTCCTGGGGTCAAGATTTGCAGGTGCCTTGGAGATTGCTGGTACCTTTCTCTGTGCCGTTCACGAGTAGCTCTGGGAGCATTCATGCAATTTAGCTTGGTGTGGGACTCCACATGCTGTTGTGTTCAGTGATCACAACAGCAACTGGAAGGGTTGCTGCTTGTCGCTAGCAAAACCACTGAGAGACAGCCCAGGCTGGAGAGCTAAGGGGGCACAGCAGTCCCGTGGTTCCAGGTTGTACCTCGGGGATCCCGTCACAGTCTCCATCTTTGAAATCTCCTGGGCAGCAGCCTGGCCTCTGTCCAGGCTTTCATAGAACATGGTGCAGTTACCTCAGGGCTTGGCTACACTGGTGCTTTATAGCACTCTGACTTACTGGCTCAGGGGTGTGAAAAATCAGCCCCCTGAGCGCTTGAAGGCTGAGTGCTTTAAAACGCTAGAGTGGACAGGCTCCAGGCGCTGGGAGCCAGTACCCTTGTGGAGGTGGATTCCCAGGAGCGTGGCCCCACTTGCACTTCCAAGCGCTGCCGTGGGAGCTTTCCCGCGGGAGCACTTTGAAATTTCAAGTGTAGCTTCGATTCAGATTCTGATGCTGTCTTCAGCTCTACTGTGTTATCAGTAATAGGCCCCACTCTGAAGCCTCAACTCTCCATGGGGCATACTGCTGAGGAGTCACCTACAGTGGAGCACCCATAGGGAAACTACAGCAACTCCTCACTTAATATTGTAGTTATGTTCCTGAAAAATGCCACTTTAAGCGAAACAGTGTTAAGCGAATCCCAATTTCCCCAAAAGAATTAATGTAAATGCAGTGGGGCGGGGGGGCTTATGATTCAGGGAATTTTTTTCTCCAGATAACTCTAAACACACTCTCTCTCTCTCTCTCTCTCTCTCTCTCTCTCTCTCTCTAAGTTTTAAACAATTTAATACTGTACACAGCAATGATGATTGTGAAACTTGATTAAGGTGGTGGGATCAGAGGGTGGAATATTTTCCAGGGAATGCATTACTGCTAAATGATGAACTAGCACTCAGCTGAGCCCTCAAGGGGTAATATGTTGTTAATGTAGCCTCACATTCTACAAGGCAGCACAAATGGAGGGAGGAGACACAGCATGGCAGTGATTGCAAACATTCTCTGTGGAAACTGAATGTGATGATGAACCCACACTATCCCACTGGAGCACACCACTCCCTCCACTTTCCAAAGTGCTGGGGTGTGTGTGCGCAAGACAGACAGAGAGGGGGAAGGAGAGACACACACTGTGTGTGTGAGAGAGACAGACACGCATTACCCCTTTAAGTATGCTGACCCCACTCTAAGTACACTGCCTTTTTAAGTACAGTACTGTAGGTAAGCAAGTTCAGACAGCAGCTGCTGCCAGCAAGCTCCTTCCGTCCTAAGCCCTGTGCTGTCGAGCCCTGCTCTGTGGAGGTGGGAGCAGAGGGAGGGGGCACCCTGACATCAGCACCCCTCTTCTCTCCAACCCCTTGAACAGCAAGCAGGAGGCTACCGGGAGCAGCTCCAAGACAGTGGGCAGAAGCAGTACACAGCAGTGGGGGAGGGATACCTGAACTGCCCAGCAATTGATAGCCTGCTGGGTGGCTTGTGCACAGGCTTCTTAGGGGAGCTGATAGGGGGGCTTCCGGGCCACCCTGGTTCCAAGCCCCCACCAGCTAGCTTCAGTGGGCTGCTCTTCCTGCAAGCAGGGGACAAAGCAGGCGGCTAGCTGCCAGACAACGTTATAAGGGAGCCTTGAGCAACTTTAAGCAAGCATGTTCTCTAAATGATCAGTAATGTAATGATGTTAGCGTGATTGCCGTTAAGTGAGGAGTTACTGTTCTTGAGGAAGAGGAAGTTACCTTGTGAAGTAACAATGGTTCTTTGCGATGTGTGTCCCTGTGGTGCTCCATAACCTGCCCTCTTCCCCTCCACTTCGGCGTTCCCGTCAAGGAACTCTGCAGTAGTGAAGGAACTGGTCCCTTTTTGCTCACGTGGAGGTCATATACAACTTCATCTCCCCATAGAAGATGGACTAGTTCCACAAAACACAAACCTTCTACTCTACACACTCACCTACCCAGTGGTTCACTTCTAATGGCTGTAGGAATCAAGGTTATTGCTAGAGCTTCTCTTTAAGATGGATTAAATGCTTCTGATTCTGGTGCTTGTTCGGTGGCTGCAGGTATGTAGCCATGGTTGATTCAATGATAGGGTATACATTTTGATTTATCACTCAGTAATGGACAGTGAAATAGTCATTTATTGTAGCTCAACGGCAGAAAAAATTCCAGGGGAAGTTTTTCTCTGCAGTGAAGTTTTTCAGGAAAAATGTAATTGGTGGTCCCCAGTTTTGGCTAAATTATTTTACTGTCATTAATTATACTGCATGCATTCTATCTGGCTGGAAGTCTAGCCTCATAGGTCCTGTTTTTTAAAAGGGGGTTAGAAAGAATCCTCTTCATAAAGACCTATTAATATGTTGGATGTGGCAGGGAAAATATTCCAGAGTTTTGCTATCTAAACTTGAAAATGGGCTTTGGAGGTTATTTTAGTACATAAAGATTGGTCCAGCTTTAGAGCTGGTAGAGCCACAATTGATAATTGTTTTATTTTATTCTATATAATTTATAAATATACTGTGGCTAAGGGTACTAGATCGTATGCTCCTTTCATAGATCTAAAAATGGCATTTGAGTCAATTAGCTGAGACAATCATTGGGCAAAATTAAGGGCGGATAATTGGTCAGAGTTTTACATGTTTTGGATGCTCTACACCAGGGCAATATGGTTAAGGTGCGATCTAAATCCACTGGAGAATGTACTGAGTTTTCCCTGTTTCTAGGGAGTCCACCAGAAATGCCTTCTACTGCCTCCTTTTTTTAATTGATATATTTATGATGCGATGGATGGTTTAAAGGAAGATAATTTCTCTCCACCACAAATGAAGGGTAGATCTATCCCAGTGTTGTGTGCTGATGACATAGTGGCTTTATCACAAAACTCCAGAGGCCTCTGCCGGTTATTATCTTGTTTTTCCTCTTCTTGTAATTCTGAAGACCTGGTTCTCAATTGCAATAAGACCAAAATCATGATTTTTTGGGAAAAGTCCTCTGCAAATTGAGTGGAAGATAGGCCAGCTTGTAGAACAAGTCTCTTTTTTTACTTATTTAGGGATATCGTTTCATTATTGAGCCATTGCTTCTCTTATCATGAAGATTTATAGCAAAAGGCACTTAGCTCTACTCAGGAGGTGCTCTGCTTTACCAGCTCATATGGTGGAAACAGAGTTGCTCCAACATTAAGAATTTTTAAGGCTCAAATAATATCGCAGATGCTCTAACAGGCCAAAGTTTGGTTTAAGGGCCAAATTTCAGCCTTAAAGATTGTTCAAAATTAATTTTTTGAGGAACTTTTAATTCTCTCAAATTCTACCTTGGCCGTGTTTATATGTGCCGAGGCGAGGGTTTTTTTGTTTTGTTTTCTGTAAGTGGTAGAGCTTGTATTGCTTTTCTTAAATTTAGGTCTAAGATTTGCACTCTTCCAAATAACCTTTGTATTCCTTATTTCCTTGGTATAAGACCCTTCAATTTATTATTGCTACATTGGCTTTTTCTGTTACTTATTGTTGATATTTTTTTAATCAACATAATAAATTACTCAGACAAAGTGAGAAATGTTACCCAGCAAGCAGATCTGGCTATGATTCTGAGTTTACGTTTTGGTTTTCTACTTTGAAGATAGCTTATGTTTTTGAACTGCATTTGAATGAGTTATCAAATTCTCATTTATGTTGGGCATTTACTCAGTTACGATTCCAAACCATGGAAACTACTGTCCTTAAAGGTAGATGTGGAAAAGTTCCTTCACATCTTTGTTTTTGCCCATGGAAATCTGGGGAGCTGGAAGCCTACCTCATTATCGTTTGATTTGTAGAAATTTTTAGCTTCTGAGAGCACACTGGATTTTACCTCTTTCCTATAAAAAAGATCACCATATCAAAAGATAATGTTTTTAGTATTTTCTGAATCCTGTGTTATAATTAAATTGGTGGCAATTTTTTGCCTTTTAGCATTGTGCCAAATAAGAGGTTTTGTTAGGTTCTGATTGATATTTTAATGTATTTATATGGATGCTGCTTTTAGATTGTATATGTTTTTCTTTGCATTCACACAAGGCAACATCATATGCGATTTAACAAAATTGAATTGACTTGAAAATACAGATATTGTGATGCAACGCTCATGGTTATCTGTCTCAGGTTTATCAAAAGAAGAGCAAGCAACTATTGAATAATTGCCATTTGATGGTCAGAATCTGCTCAATAATAAGACTGATTAATCTCAGATCATTGGGTTTATACTCCCCTTATTTCAAAAAGAAACAACTCCATCCTCAATATTCATTGTCCAGATATAGGAATGTTCAATATTCCTCTTCTTTTTCATAGTATCAACACCAGAGAGTTTTGAACAATTTATAAAAAGATCTAGATTTCAGATGCAATCAGCCTCCTATGCTATTCTGTGGCTGCTCAGTTGAGTCAGACACAGAAATATAAGCTTTGATGCAGTGGTCAAGGATCTGCTCGTCTACAGTGATCTATATCCTTTTACCTCACACTTTTGTTCCCATCTATCTTATTTCCTGGAGGCTTGGATGGCAAGCACCACAGAACGATGAGTTCTTCAAGTAATCAGACATGGTTATGCCATTCAGTTTCAATCCTAACAGAATGTTAGGAACCAATAGGAAAGAGATATTTGTTTTATTATCTATCATCATGCTGCTATCTAAATCCATGATTCGCCCACAGCTTGAATACTGCTTGCAGTTCTGGTCATCCCATCTCAAAAAAGATACATTAGAATTGGAGAAGGTGCACAGAAGGGCAGTGCAAATGATTAGTGGTATGGAACAGGTTCCATACAAGAAGAGGTTAAAAAGACTGAGACTCTTCAGCTTAGGGGGCATATGCTTGAGATCTGTAGAATTCTAAATGGTGTGGAGAAAGTGAATAGGGAAGTGTCATTTATCTATGCACATAACACAAGAACTAGAGGTCACCTATGAAATTAATAGGCAGCAGGTTTAAAACAAAAGGAAGTACATCTTCACACAATGTGCAGTCAGCCTTTGGAACTCCTTGCAGGGAATTTTGTAAAAGCCAAAAGTATAACCGAGTTTTAAAAAAGAATTGGGTATGTTTCCTGGAGAATAAGTCCGTCTATGGCTTTTAGCCAAAATGGCTGGGGACTCAACCCATGTCTGAGTGACCTTAAACCTTCGCCTGCTAGAAGCTGGGACTGGACAACAAGATAGATCATTTGAAATTGTCCTGTTTTGTTCATTCCATCTGAAGCATCTGGTTGTGGTCACTGTCAGAAGACAGGATACTGCGCTAGATGGACCATTGGTATTGACCCAGTATGGCTTTTCTTATGTTCTTAAAGAGATGGGGCACCGGAAAACATAGCCCTGGCCTTCCAACCAGTTCTTACATGAAAAATGAGTACATTTACATTAACATACATATGCTAACCTTTGAGTGCTTAGCTGTGATTCTGTTATCACTATAAAAGATGTTGATGGTAACAGGTGTTTTTTTTTTTTTCTCCCAATAAAGACCACCCAACTGGCCCCTGCTGGTTCTGTCTTTCCAGCCCCGAAGTTGAGAAACATTTGGTTGTTAGTATCGGCACCCACGTGAGTACTTCTTGGCGCATTCTTCTCATGAAAAGTGCATGTACTAATGCTTATAATTTAAAGCCACTTTCTTCTTAACACTTGACTTTAAACTGCAATCAAAAATACCCTAAACTATACAGAAAAGGGTTGTCTGGCAGCTACAGGCCACGGAAACCTCTGATGATCCTCTCACAAAGCCCAATAAAAACCTGACACTGTTCAGTTTCACCGCTATTCAATGTGAGGGGCGCCACAGCCCATTTTGACAATGTATCGACACAAACAATGTGCTGAGTGAGAGCACGTAATTCTGTGATTCCAACTTAAAGCATGTACCTGAGTAGCTAAAAGATCTCCTAGCAGGACAGTTTATTCTACTCTGCAGTTAGATAACTTTTCTTATCTTTGTTTATGCTCAGGGAACCAGGGTAAGGCCAGATTGGCGCTGGAAAGATTTGCCACTATAGTAATGCCAGTTAGGATGATTTTTCTTTAATGACATTTCTATACCTGCAAAAGCCCTAGTGTAAATGCAAAGGGGTCTCGCTCTTCCTTCAGGGCAGGCTACATGGCCTCCCTGCTCCTGAAACTGAACCTCTAGGTCTTCAGCACTCCTGCTTCGCACTGAGCTCTGCTTGTCAAGTCCAGGGGAGAGAGACTCTTGGGAAGAGACTTGTACACTCTTTAGGGACTCATGCACTTCACTCAGTATTTGCAGTGACACTCCAGCAGCATTTTTGGAACAGTAGGCTGTATTAGTCTTCTGGAATATAGCATTGGAATTCCTTAGGTTAACATAGAGCCCTAAACATTAAGTCAGGCCTGCACAACTCGGAAAGCAGTGAGGGCCATATTACTGAAAAAACCCAGCTGCGGGCCGAAAAGCCCCGCCCTCGCCTCGCCCCCATCCGCTTCCCCCCACCCCACCGCTTGGCTTGCCCCACCCCTACCTGCCCCCCACGGGCTGCACAGTAAGCCCGTGCAGGCCACATGTTGTGCAGGCTTGCATTAAAGCATAGTCCATGCTAGTCAACCCAGAGCAATTAACTAGCCAAGCTATAGGGAACTCCCGTTTTCAGGCTTTGTGTCTCTGACTTCCTTCCCTAGGCAGTTCCCAGATGAAAGAGCTCCAAGTTTTTGCCAGAGCCCATGTTTTATTTCCCCACCTCATACCTCTCATTCCTTTGTTCTCGAGTTGGAGGTCTCTGCTCAGCTTAATTCTCCTCCCTTTGGGTCATTGGTTACAAGATGTCAATGTCCTGGTGACTGGATTTTCCATTGTCTTCTCGGATTTTCCACTGATACAGGTTGCCCTTGGCCAATCTTTTTAATGACCCCGTTCAGTTTGCTCAGACTGCTAACCTACACATCCACACGTCTCTTGGTCTGCCCGAGACCAAAGTTAAAGCGTTTCCCGCCTTCCCCTCCCCCGGGTAGCAGAACAAAGTATGAGGGAAACTGCATCATGCGTAGGTGTCAAAAAAAAAAAAAAAAAAAATAGAAAAAATTCCCAGTTTGTCACAAGCTAAATTAACAAACCTTTGCTAATGCAGACCTGGCCTAAGACTGTCCTGAGATGGGAACCTACTTCGGCAGTGGAACCTACTGGCTCTCAGCAAAATTCCAGCTCACGCATTTGATTCTCATGATTTTTCTTAATGATTAAGCCTTCTTGTGTCTAAGTCTTTGGTGATCTTTTTCTCTGGATAACTTTCTATCTAGACTTTGACTCCCTCAAAGAACTGATGGGCGGGATCCCCTGGGAGAATAACATGAAGGGGAAAGGAGTCCAGGAGAGCTGGCTGTGTATTAAAGAATCCTTATTGAGGTTGCAGGAACAAACCACCCCGATGTGTAGAAAGAATAGTAAATATGGCAGGCAACCAGCTTGGCTTACCAGTGAAATCCATACTGATCTTAAACACAAAAAAGAAGCTTACAAGAAGTGGAAGACTGGACAAATGACCAGGGAGGAATATAAAAATATTGCTCAGGCATTCAGGAGTGAAATCAGGAAGGCTAAATCACAGTTGGATTTGCAGCTAGCAAGGGATGTTAAGTGTAACAAGAAGGGTTTCTTCAGGTATGTCAGCAACAAGAGGAAAGTCAAGGAAAGTGTGGGCCCCTTACTGAATGAGGGAGGCGATCTAATGACAGAGGATGTGGGAAAAAGCAAATGTACTCAATGCTTTTTTTGCCTCTATCTTCACGAACAAGGTCAGTTCCCAGACTAAGGCACTGGACAGCACATGGGGAGGAGGTGACCAGCCCTCTGTGGAGAAAGAAGTGGTTCAGGACTATTTAAAAAAGCTAGACGAGCACAAGTCCATGGAGCCAGATGTGATGCATCCGAGGGTGCTAAAGAAATTGGCGAATGACTGGAAAAAGGCTAATGTACTGCACATGTTTAAAAAAGGGAAGGAGGAGGATCCAGGAAACTACAGGCCAGTCAGCCTCGCCTCCGTCCCTGGAAAAATCATGGAGCAGGTCCTCAAGGAATCAGTTCTGAAGCACTTAGAGGAGAGGAAATTGATCAGGAACAGTCAGCATGGATTCACCAAGGGCAAATCATGCCTGACTAACCTAATTGCCTCTTATGAGATAACTGGCTCTGTGGATGAGGGGAAAGCAGTGGATGTGTTAGTCCTTGACTTTAGCAAAGCTTTTGATATGGTCCCCCACAGTATTCCTGCCAGCAAGTTAAAGAAGAATGGGCTGGATGAATGGACCATAAGGTGGATAGAAAGCTGGTGGATCGTCGGGCTCAACAGGTAGCGATCAATGGCTCCATGTCTAGTTGGCAGCCAATATCAAGTGGAGTGGCCCAGGGCTCAGTCCTGGGGCCAGTTTTATTTAAAATCTTTATCAATGATCTGGAGGATGGTGTGGACTGCACCCTCAGCAAGTTTGCAGATGACACTAAACTGGGAGTAGTGGTAGATACGCTGGAGGGTAGGGATAGGATACAAAGAGACCTAGACAAATTAGAGGATTGGGCCAAAAGAAATCTGATGTGGTTCAAAAAGGACAAGTGAAGAGTTCTGTACTTAGGACAGAAGAATCCCATGCACTGCTACAGACTAGGGACTGAATGGCTAGGCAGCAGTTCTGCAGAAAAGGCCCTAGGGGTTACAGTGGACGAGAAGCTGGATATGAGTCAACAGTGTGCCCTTGTTGCCAAGAAGGCTAACGACGTTTTGAGCTGTATAAGTAGGGGCATTGCCAGCAGATCGAGGGACATGATCATTACCCTCTATTCGACATTGGTGAGGCCTCATCTGGAGTATTGTGTCCAGTTTTAGGTCCCACACTATAAGAAAGATGTGGAAAAATTGGAAAGAGTCCAGAGAAGGGCAACAAAAATGATTATGGGCCTGGAGCACATGACTTATGAGGAGAGGCTGAGAGAACTGGGATTGTTTAGTCTACAGAAGAGAAGAGTGAGGGGAGATTTTATAGCTGCTTTCAACTACCTAGGAGGGGGTTCCAAAGAGGATGGATCTAGACTGTTCTCAGTGGTACCAGAGGACAGAACAAGGAGTAATGGTCTCAAGTTGCGGAGGGGGAGGTTTAGGTTGGATATTAGGAAAAACTTTTTCCCTAGGAGAGTGGTGAAGCACTGGAATGGGTTCCCTAGGGAGGTGGTGGAATCTCCTTCCTGAGATGTTTTTAAGGTCGGGCCTGACAAAGCCCTGGCTGGGATGATTTAGTTGGGATTCGTCCTGCTTTGAGCAGGGGGTTGGACTAGAACCTCCTGAGGTCCCTTCCAACCCTGAGATTCTATGATCTAGTTAGAGACCATTATGTTTTGTGTAAGAACACCTGAGCCCTGATTCCGTGACCTCTTGTGGATCAAACAGTGTTGGTAGCTGGCTATTCCACTTTCCTAAAACTGCTGCTGCTGTGGGGTATAAACCAAAATTTGAGCTGATTATGAACTATTATAGGATCAAATTAATTATTTTTTTATTTTAAACCCAACCATGAATTCCCAAGTGGATTTTCTTTCAAGCTGCGTCATATCCAGAAATCCCTTTTATTGCCACGCTGACTGAAGCCCAGCTCAGCTGCCTCTGTGCTGGTGGCACTTTGCCCTGCCTCTAAATTAATTTTTTGCAGTTCCTTACCCTTTTCTCAGTCAGCTGATCAAGAAGATTTTGTAGCAGGCTGTCAATGAAGTAGAACAGGGGTGGCCAACCTGTAGCTCCAGAACTGCATGCGGTTCCTCAGAAGTTAACATGCGGCTCCTTGTATAGGCACCAACTCCAGGGCCGGAGCTACAGGAACCAACTTTCCAATGTGCCGGAGGTGCTCACCGCTCAACCCCTGGCTCTGCGACAGGCCCTGCCCCCATTCCACCCCTTCTCCCAAGGCCCTTGCTCCTTCCTGCCATGCCCTTGCTTCCCCCCCGCTCTGAGCCTCCTGCAGCATGGGGAAGGAGGGGGAGGCACTGATCAGCAGGGCTTCTGGCAGGTGGCAAGGGGGAAGCTGATGGGGGCCTGCTGATGTATTACTGTGGCTCTTTGGCGATGTACACTGGTAAATTCTGGCTCCTTCTCAGGCTCAAGTTGGCCACCCCTGAGGTAGAGCCTGGGGTATTTTGTTGATTTTTATCTTTTGGATCTTGCAGCTGTGAGCCAGATTCGCCGGGGGGGAATTATCATGGCAAGGTCTCAGTTAGTTTGCTGTGAATAGCTGCTTATGTATTTTCTGACCTCTTGTTCTGTTCCAGTGCTATCTTGCCCTTGCCAAGGGTGGCTTATCCGATGATCATGTCCTGATTTTACCTATTGGGCATTACCAGTCAGTGGTTGAACTTTCCTCAGAGGCGATGGAAGAAATAGACAAATACAAATGTGCCCTGAAGAAGTTTTTCAGAAGCAAAGGAAAAAGATGCGTGTTGTTTGAAAGAAATTACAGGAGTCAGCACCTACAGTTGCAGGTAGGATTGTAACACACCGGTGGAAGAACACAACCTAAGTTGCTTTGAAAGGGAACAGCTCACGTTTCAACCTAAGTACAGATGCTCCCTGACCTACGCAAGCGCTCTGTTCCGAAACGCCTTGTGGAACTCGAATTTTGCGCAAGTCAGAAGCGTGTCTCCGACCATTACGCCAAAAAGATGATGATCTCCTATTTCGAGCGTACGGAACTTTTTCCGTAAGTGTGAATTTGCGTAGGTCGGGTCTTGTGTAACCCGGGAGCGTCCGTACAGGCAAACTCTCTTCTCTGTTTTTCCTCCTTGGCATCCCAAATAGTAAATAATCCTGCGACCAGCAGATGGGAAGCAGGATAAAGCTAAAACCCCGGTGACCACTTAAATGGCCACTTGAACAGGTTTAATTTTTCCTGTTACAGCAAGTGCAGAGAGCCAGTGTCAATAGACTGGAACATTTATTATCTTCAAATGATAAAGACCAGAAGGGCTTCATGTAAACCAGTAGGTCAGGGGTGAGCAAACTACGGCCTGTGGGCCCGTCCTGCATGGCCCCTGAGCTCCAAACTGGGGAGGCTCCCACCCTGCTGCCCCCTCCCCCGCAGCCTCAGCACACTGCGCGGGCAGCACTCTGGCCCATAGCTCCTGGGCAGCGCTGCAGCGGTGGGGCTGGCTCCAGCAGAGTCGGAGCTCCTGCTGCTCTGAGTGGCAAGGTAAGGGGACGGGGCTGCCAGCTCCTGCGGGGTGGTGTGTCTAGCTCTGGCGGGCCGTGCAGAGCGACACACGCTGTTCTGAGCGGCATGGTAAGGGGGCCTGGAGGTTGGTCAAGGGGCAGGGAGTCCCGGGGTGGGCAGTCAGGAGACGAGGTGGTTGCATAGGGCAGAGTTCTGAGGGCGCAGTCAGGAGACAGGGGAGTTGGATAGAGCTAGGGAGTCCTGGGGGTCTGTCGGGGGTGGGGCCTGGATAGGGGTCGAGGCAGTCAGGGGACAGGGAGTGGGAGAGGTTGGGTCCAGGATGGGGTCTGGAGGGGGCAGTTAGGGTGGGGGGGTGGTCTTGGGAGTGGCGGTCGGGGACAAGGAGCGGGGTGGGGGTTGGATGGGTTGGGAGTTCTGAGGGGGGCGGGCAGTGGGAGGGGGTTGGATAGGGGGTGGAGCCAGGCTGTTTTGGGAGGCACAGCCTTCCCTAGCCCACCCTCCGTACAATTTTGTAACCCTAATGTGGCCCTTGGGCCAAAAAGTTTGCCCACCCCTGCAATAGGCTCTCCTTCTGCTTTGGTTTTAGCAGCTCTCGTTGGCATGTCACTGGGTTACTGTTCAAGGGACTGAGCTAGGCAGGAAAGCTTACAAGTGTGTGCAGCGTAGCACGTACAAATCTTTGGCCGGTGTATGAAAACATTGATGCTCAGTGACGAGTTTCTGCTGCATGGATTCTAGAAGAGTGCATTGGGTGGATTTCTACCTGGTGGGTCTGTGACAGTTTGAGTGGTCTTGATCTACCACAAAGATTATTGGAGGACAGTCATGAAAATGTTTCAAGAACTTTTCGTTTTCAGTTCCTTCCAGCTCCTACAAGACAGACCTGCCTCATATGTTTGTCTATAGAGACAAGTCATGATGTGTCTCACGTGATGACAAGCTGTCCTGGGAGATGTGCAGACCCCAGTGATGGATTTATTGAACAGTATGGTGTGTGTCTTTTTCTTGTGTCCACCGTCTCCAGGTGATTCCTGTACCACTCAGCTGCTGTGCAACTGAAGACATTAAAGAGTCCTTTATTTTACAAGCACAAGAACAGGAGATTGAATTATTAGAAATCCCAGAGCACTCGGATATCAAGCAAGTATGAAACACGACTTTCACCTCTCATTTACTTATCCTTTCTGGCTTGGCTTTTCATCCAGCAGTTGACATGACCAGATTAAGCAGTCGGGGTTTGTGATACACTGTAGGCCTGATTTTTGAGGCGCTGTGTACTTACCTCTTGAAGAGAAAACATTCTGAGTTGCAGGTGCTCTGCATCTCTAACATTAAGGCCTGTATGAATAACTGCTGTAAGCTGACTGTCTGGGATAGCCTTTAACTCAACATTGCTAATATGACCTCCTGTTCCTTTTATTTGACTAAAACCTCTGAGGTTCCCATAGGTCGGTGCAGTTTTCTCAGCAGTGTTCTGCATGATTGAATTTATATAAAAACCCCTCTACATTTTGTAGAGTAGTCATGTCTGTGATAGTGGCTGTAAATAAAGCTCAGAAGCCAGAAATGTCGGAGGTGAGGGGTTATAAGAAATAAGTCCCCATCCGGCATGCCATCAGGTTATGTGCATGGCTGGGCAAATTCACTGCTGACAAGAGCAGGTGCCGGCTCCATTTGCTTCAGTGGAATAGTGCCAGTTTATGCCAAGGGACTGGCTCTTGGTGCTTTAGAAAGCTCTTACCCTTCTTGCTGGATCAATGAGTAATAACTAGCAGCAATGTAGCTTGCTGTTTCCTTTGGGTCCATTACTTCTTGAAAACCACATTTGCAGCCAAAGTAGGAACAAGCCAAGAATTAGGTCCCAACTTTTTTAAACTCTGATACACTGATGTTCACCTCAAGCAAAGCTGAGGTTTCCTCAGGCTGGCTCAGAGAAAGCTTCTGTGAAGGAATGGGAACAAAACTACTTAACTTCATAAAGCAGCTAGATGCCATGAATAAAACCAGATCACTTTTTACAAGTATTACGAGCTCTTCTGTACAGCTCTTCGTGCTCCAGAGGAGTTGACTGGATAGCTTTTGGTCAGTAAATAACAGATGTGCTTGTATTACTATGTAAGGCAATGCAAAGGTTTAATAATACCCTCTCTATGTTAGAAAGTGTAAGGCCTTGATTTTTAGCAGGCTGGGCTGTGGAAATTAATTATTATTTTAGTTTGGTTTCAGTATATAAACATAAAGGTGCTTTATGCTGGTGTGTAGGAGCCTTGACAAATTAAAACTACACTCGTCATCGGTGATCCCTCGAGGTCGAGGAGGATCTTTCACAGGTTTTGTTTTTCACGAGTCCTTTGGTGACTGAGGAGTCTGATCCTTGAGCAGACATGGCAGGTGGTGTAAGACAGGGTTGGGCCGTGATTGCTGCCTGACCATTGTAAACTGCGACAAAAGCAACATTAGCCAAACCAGCTGCCTTGCTGTGCACAAAACCAGATATCAACATGAGGTGAACGTCTCCTAATTTGAGTCCTGGAGATCTCCAAACACAACACGTGTGTTTAAAACCTCAGCATCCTCCAAATGCTTCTCACTGTGCACTAATGGTGAGCGTATTGAGGGGGTTGCAGAGCAGAGGGAATGAATTTCTAAGTTGAGGTCCCCTGTCCTCCCATCAATATCCTCTCTGGGAAACCAGAGAGGCCGTACTCTGAGCACTTCCATTGATCTTGTGTCAGTATCTCTCAAGGGGAGAGGCATCACAAGCAGGCAAGCCCCAGACCGTGTAGGGCTTCATAAGTCAGAATAGGCACTGAACCTCCACCCACAAGCTAATGGGCAGAGCTAGTGCAGATCACATAGTGTTAGTGTTAGGAGCTACTGGCAAGATACCCTGTTTATTTTTCACCAGTTTAGGTTCCAAATGGACTGAAGGCACTGTAGCCTCGTGTTGCCTTAGTGTAATCTTAATGAGTGGAGTCCCCCGGGGATCAGTTCTGGGTCCAGTTCTGTTCAGTATCTTTATCAACAATTTAGATAATGCCGCAGAGAGTACGTTTATAAAGTTTGCGTGTGATACCAAACTGGGAGGGGTTGCAAGTGCTTTGGAGAATAGGATTATATTCAGAATGATCTGAACATACTGGAGAAATGGTCTGAAGTAAATAGGATGAAATTCAGTAAGGCCAAATGCAAAGTACTCCATTTAGGAAGTACTTTGCACACATATAAAATGCGAAATGACTGTCTAGGAAGGAGTATTGCAGAAATGGATCTGGGGGTCATAGTGGATCACAAGCTAAATATGAATCAACAGTGTAACACTGTTGTAAAAAAAACAAACATTCTGGGGTGTATTAGCAGAAGTGTTGTAAGCAAGACACAAGAAGTAATTCTTCCGCCATCCTCTGCACTGATTAAGTCTCAGCTGGAGTGTTGTGTCCAGTTCCGGCTGCCACATTTCAGGAAAGATGTGGAGAAATTGGAGAAAGTCCAGAGAAGAGCAGCAAAAATGATTAAAGGTCTAGAAAACATGACCTCTCAGGGAAGACTGAAAAAATTTAAGTTTGTTTAGTCTAGAAGAGAAGACTGAGAGGGGACATGATAACCGTTTTCAACTATATAAAAGGTTGCTACAAGGAGGCTGGAGAAAAATTGTTGTTCTTAACCTCTGAGGATTGGACAGGAAGCAGTGGGCTTAAATTGCAACCAGGTGGGTTTAGGTTGGACGTTAAGAAGAATTTCCTAATTGTCAGAATGGTTAAGCACTGTAATAAATTGCTTAGGGAGGCTGGGGAATCTCCATCATTGGAGATTTTATAGAAAAGGTCAAACACCTGTCAGGGATGGACTAGATAATGCTTAGTCCTGCCATGAGTGCAGTGGACTGGACTAGATGACCTCTTGAGGTCTCTTCCAGTCCTGTGATTGTGAATCTTGAAATGATGATGGCTTGCATGATAGAACTGGGGGCTTGACATACATGGGTAATATGCTAGCTGCCTGTCTCACTGTGTGTGTGCAGAAAGTGGAGGTGTGCATGCAAAGTATTCATGTGAATGTACTGCAGAACGGGCCCATGAGTTGATGACCTCCTGAGGTCCCTTCCAACAGATTTCAGACGTGCGCAGTTTTATAAATTCTTCATCTTTAGCCTCATCATCAAATGCACACAGTGTACAAAGAACCGTTGCTCCAGCTAGAGTGGCAATGGATGATGGCATCATACCAGACATCACAGAGTGACATTCCAAGATCTGGCTCAGTCCTGCAAATCTATGAATCTCTAGGCAGCCCCATGGGCAATGCCAGGTTGGGTCAAGGGTGACAATTTTTGCTTCTCAGTCTGAGAGCACAGTGAGCTGGGTGTTTTCGTCCTTCCTAATGACATGGCTGAAGAGCACGCAGTGCCCCTTTCGAATGTAGTGAGCAATTGGAGGAAGGCCAAATCACTGCAAGATTATGCCATTTCACACAGTCAGACAGTATTTTGCTCTGGATTTGGCGATGATGGCGCATGTGGAATGCCTCTAGTTCCAAGTCTGCTTGTAGGAGGGTCCAGGTTTTTGACCCATATGGCAGTGTAGGCAGTACACAGATCTGATAGATCCTGAGCTTTGTCTTAGCACAAAGACGTTTTTGCGTCCATAGGCGAGACATGGACTTTCATGCAGGAGACAGTGAGACCTTTTCTTCAGAAGATGACAGGTTTGCTGCGATCATTTGAACTCATCAAACATTCTCCAGAATGCTCATCCCCACCTTCACCAGGGGTTCTGGTGACCCATCTTCAAGGTTGTGGACCGTGGTCGCCTTCCAGGAGACATTCAATGCCATAGTGCGGGTGCATTGTGGAAACTTTGAAGGGCAGGGCTAAAAATTGTTGGCTTCTCCACAGAAGAGACAGTGCGACGGGCATACTATTTATCGATGAACACCTCTTGACCAACCTTGATTCTGACATGTGGAGCCACAAAGTCCTTGTTTCCAGTTGATAGCTTGACAGGATAGTGTTGTGGTAGGAATACAAACCTTGCTGCACACCTGAGGTTGTACAGAACATTGAGAGCTGTGAACGTAGCCCCAAATTGGCCTAAGCAAACTCTATTTTTTCTTGTGCTACTACCTTTGCTGCTGCTAGTCAGGTGTGTGGTCTTCTAAGGAAAAAGAACACCTGCTTCTACTATAGTATATGTATTCCTTCAATCTGGATGCACACAAACTAGACTTGTCACAGATCAACAGACATGTTTAAAGTTAAACCAAATATCACAGATTTTCAATCACAAGCTTCAGTTAAGTCTCTTCTTGCATGGGCTGATGACTGGCAAAGATTGTTGCTCCCAGTGTGTTTTGTAGGACTTCTGATTTTCAGCCTAGTTGCTAATTCCCTGTGTTGTGGCATGAGTTAACAAAAGGTAAGAAAAATGCAGCTGTTCTTCTGCCCTTTAACATTTTTTCTACAATAACAGGTTAGTTAACCTAGAACTTAGCTGGGTTGATTTAGTTGGTGTTGGTCCTTTCTTGAGCAGATGATTGGACTAGATTCTTCTATGATTCTGTGAAATTCATTTGCTGGCTTTTGTTGGTTGATTTCATGACGTTAGCCTCACAGAAACATAACCTCTGTATCAGTGTCATCTTGTGTGCACAGTATGTCCCAGCAGTAGAAGACATGTGACCCCACATTGGCAAAGGTATGCTAGTTCTCCCCCCTCTTTGTTCCCCCTTTTCTGCTCCCCCTCCTCTGCATTTGCAACAAAATCACTTATGTTACAAGCTCTTTCTAGGTTTTCAGTTCTTTTTCATAGGGATTTTCTATCTGAACGTTTTACACCAAATGTATTTAAAAATCAGCTGCTATGCTCACTTTCTGCGAATGATTATTATTGTACTTTTCAGGCTTGGCTGAGGGAATCTAGGTATTCCCACTGTGAGAAATGCAAATTAATATTTCAGCATCACCTTTATTCCCCCTCTTCTAGATTGCACAGCCGGGAACACCTTATTTTTACGTTGAACTGGATACTGGAGAGAAACTTTTTCACCGAATTAAGAAAAAATTTCCCTTGCAGTTTGGAAGGTTTGCTTTTCCTTTTATTTAACTTCGTCATGTTTAGCATAATAAAATATACACTTGATACACCCCTCCAAAGATGCTGTCCTACAGCAGTTGAGAGGGGAGCTAAGGCTACCTAGGCTAATGACCTAGAAAGGTGAGACATTACTACCATCTTAAAATGAATTTATTTATTGAAATAACACTAAACTCCTTAAGAATTTATTAATCTGTAGATCTCAGTCATTTACAAAAGAGGAATAAGTATTTAAAGATGGGGAAAGTGAGAGACAGAGACGTGAAGTCATTTGTGTATGGCCAGGCAGCAGGATGGTGGCAGAACAAAGAATAGAATGTGCTTTAACCAATGGCCCGCCATTCTTTCTCTTCTCTATTTGAGGAATGAGGTCTGGAATTTCGCAGTTGTTTGTAAAGATTCCATGTGTCTCCAGTTAGTTATGTGCTACTAGCTAATTCCAAATTCATAGCCACCTTCAGGTTATAAATTCACAGTACTTCAAATGAAGAGGTTAATGTGGTGATGCAAAATGATGTATGTATGACATCCCCTAGAAAGTCATTCTCTGATTTACATTTTACTTTCCATAATAAAACGCCTTTTTAAAACATGAAAGATGGGTAGTGCGTCTGAGTATCAGCTTAGTGAGGTTTTTGAGTAGGAATTCTGTCTGTGTATAAGTAGGCTTGGTAAAATTTGAATTTTATTTTTTATAATAATGACAGGCCTCAATGTATATTTTTAAACATTTTTAAATTTTTTATCTATTTAAATTTTTATTTTCTGGAAATTATGGGGTGAGGGTCCCGACAGTTGTTTAATGCCAGTAGATATAAATTCAAAAAGTACTTTAAAACTGTTAAAACACAAATTGTCAACATCACGTCAAAATATACAAAGTAAATATCCTGAAATAAAACACAAGCAGCATTTTTCTTTCCTTATCTGTAATTTTTGATGATAACTGATGGAAATATTTTTTCATAGCTTTGTGTGTGATTAATGAAATTGACATTTTCCAACAAAAATCAAATCCTGCCAAGGCTATTTATGAGTGTGACTTAGTAGATCTACTCCCCTTGAATTCAATGGGAGTTTTCCTACTGTATTCAACAAGAACAGAGCTTATGCTTTGCTATAACATAGCCTCTGTGACAGCAGAGTTTATATGTCAGTTCTGTAACCTCATGATTTCAAGTAATCTATTTGCAATTTAAAATATTCCAGCCATTGACTGCAGGGTTGCTGTGTTTTGATTTGCCGGCAGGGAAGTGTTGGCGAGCGAAGCCATTCTGAATGTTCCCGGGCGAGTGGACTGGCAGCAGTGTACGGCCAGCCGGGACGAGGCAGAGGCCGCTGCCAAGGCCTTCAGGGAAGACTTCCAGCCTTTTGATTTTTCTGAGCTGCAGTAATTCAGCGGACCCTGCAACCCCTCTTCCTGCCTTGTCAGCGCCGCTGCCCTTGGCCTGGGCTGGGCGTGCCGCTGAACTCAACCCATGCTGGGGCAAGGTGCCGGGCAGGGCAGAGCGTGTGCACCTTTTACCCCTGCAATAAACTTTCTACTTTTCTGTGCCACTGATCTAGTGCTTTGCAAGGGAGAGCCTGGTGTGAGAGAGGTGGCGAGGACTGGCTGAACGGGGTAGCTCCACCTGGAAGCAGGAAGCCTGGTGGAGGCAGGGTTCTTGGTTCTGGCTGCACCTCTGCGGTTTGCCGGAAGGGAGGGGGAGAGTGAGTTATGCATCCCCCAGCCAGCCCTGCTCCGAGTCTCGTGGGAAGAGATGTGGACGAGTTCACGTGACAGGTGCTGGGTTCCAGCCTCGTGAGGGTTGCTGCAGGTCCCAGTGTGGCAGGGAGCAACCCCAGTGGGTTCGGCGCTGCAGGGACAGTCCCGAGGCAGCTGGGACTCCCGCAGATGCAGGAGCAGCTGGGAGCCAGCAGCTTTGGCAGCATCTGTGTGTACAAGCACCAGGCATAGGAGTGTTCAGGCCCCAATAACTGCCCATGGCTAAGCTCTGCTGCATCTGCCCCTCTGAGTAACCCCCCAAACCTAGGTATCCGCACTCCCAGCTGATCCCTGGACAGTCTCCCCCACCTCCGGGCAACCCCCCAAACTTCGGTATCCCCACTCCCAGCTGATCCCTGGACAGTCTCCCCCACCTCTGGGTAACCCTTCTGCCAATTGAGCTATGGATACCCCCACTGAGAATCACCCTCACCTAGTGTCCCACCATCCCCCCTGCCTGGGTAACTTTGCCAAACCCCAATGATCCTCTGGGTACCCCCTGCTGATAATTCCCTCCCTCAGGTAACTCTCTATGTCACCACATCACCAAATCCCAACGACCCCTGGATACCCCCTGCTGATAATTCCCTCCCTTGGGTAACCTCCCATCCCACTAACCCTCCCTGGACTCCCATCGAACCCCAATAATCCCATTCTATTGCTGATACACCCAGGCCCTGATAGCAGCTCCCAGTAATACTCCCAAGGACCCCCAGTACAAGCAGTTCCAGAACCCCCAATAACCCCCCAGACCCTTTCAGCTAACAGCCTGGCAAACTCCGCTGCCCCCAACACTGTCGTCTCAATAACTCCTTACTGCTGCTAACTGCTCCCCATTGACCTCATTCTGACCCCACACATATCTCCTTGGTAATGTCCCATTGTGCTCCCCTACAGCGTACCCTGTCTCCTATTGCAGTGACTCCAACCTCTGAACCCCGATAACCGCCCCCAGCCCAAAGATGCCCCTGATAAATCATTGTGATCTCCAGCCTCATGCCCCCCTGCTAAACCCATCCCTCTCCTTCCTCCAAACCCTCGAGGGAGTAACACTGGCGGGGAGGAGGGGCAGTGTAAGGAGCTGTAGAGTGTGCTGAATGAGCTGAAACTTGGCCAATTCGCAGGCAGATTGTTGTGCCAGAGCACATGTATTGTTTGTGTTGTAGGATTTCAGTGATCAGATAGCTATTAAATCTTGTGTGGAGCTAAACATGAAAAACAGATTGGCGATGCCATGAAATCCAGAGCATGAAGAAGTAAATATGATCCACCGTGTTGTTTCCCATTGCTTTGGAGAGGTGGTGTCCACAAATCCGAGATGTAACGAGGCCATGGACATCTCTGCTGCCTTAACTGTATCTTCTTTATCCCACTGGAAATTAGAAAAAAGAAATCTGATTTACATAGGCTCACAGAACCAGGGGTTGGGAGGGACCCTGAGGGTCATCTAGTCTAACTCCTTGCCAATGTGCAGGCATCAGTTGTGTCTAAACCACACGAGACAGCTGGCTATCCAGCCCTGTTTCGAAAACCTCCCATGCCGGCGATTCCATGAATATCCCAGGCAGTTTGTTCCATTGTCCTACTGTTCTTACAGCTAGAAAGTTTTTTCTGAGCTTTAATCTGAATCTTCTATGCTGTAGTTTGAACCCATCGCCTCCTGTCCTGCCCTTGCTGGCAAAAGAGGCGACAAATTTTTCTCCATAATTCTTATGGAAGTCTTCAAGTATCTGAAGACAGCTATCGTGACCCCCTTAATCTCCCCTTTTCCAAACTAAACCTACCCAGTTCCTTCAGTCCTTGCTCATATCCTTTTGGTCATTTTTGTCACTCACCTGTGGATCCTTTCCAGTTTTTCTACATCCTTTTGGTGATCAGAATTCAACAGTTCTCCAGCTGAGGCCTAATCAGAGCTGAGCAGAGCGGTACTCTCACCTCTCATGACTTATATGCTATGCCTCTGTTAATTCAGTCTGAAATTGCATTTGCTTTTTTTGCAGCAGCATCGCATTGCTGACTCATGTTGAGGTTGTGATCCACCACAACCCCCAGATCCGTCTCAGCAGTGCTGCTGCCAGGCCAGTTATCCCCCATTCTGTATTTGTACATTTAGTTTTTTTTTCCTTAAGTGTAGCACCTTATGTTTGTCTTGTTGAATTTCATTTTGTTCTTTATAGCCCAGTTCCCCAATGTATCAAGATCTCTCTGAATTTTAATTCTATCCTCCAAAGTGTTGGCAACCCCGTCTCTACCTCAGCTTTGTATCATCTGCACATTTGATCAGTGTGCTCTCAGTTTCTACATCCAGGTCATTAATAAAGATGTTAAATAACACTGGACCCAGAACAGATCCCCTGGAACCCCACTGGAGACCTTCTCATCTGATCTCATTCCAGTCTTGAGAGCATCTGCAGAAGTTCAGCAGCAGCTGTGCAAGTGGTTAGCTATTGTCAATGTGTCCGGGGCACTGTCGTGGGGCAAGTGCACCCCATTCTCTTTGAGGTGTGTCGGGGGTAATTGCTTCCCTGCGGTTACTTATTTATGACTACCTCTTGTCTTGGGGTAGTGTGGCCTACTGGTAAAAGTCAGTATGGCCTCTCGCTCTCTCAAAGTTGTGTAGCCCAATGGCCAGAGTTAGGTGATGGCCCCTTCCCACAGGGCCATGGGACCTAAAGACCTGAGTCAGTATGGCTCCCTGGTTCGGCTGGGGTGTATAGTCTAGAACTCAGTGTGGCCTCCTGGCTCAGCAAGGAGGTATGGCCCACTGGCAAGAGTCCATGGGGTTTCCCTTTCTCGAGGCTGCGTGACCCATTGGCCATAGTCAGTCTAATGGCCCACTCCTGTGGGGCTGGATGGTCTAGTGATCAGAGTCAGTAAGGCCACCGTCTGTGAGGACTGTGTGGCCTAATGGCCAGAGTCAGTAGAACTGCCCCTTCCATAGGGCTGCCTGGCCTAGTGACCTGTCAGGGGAGTGGGCCACCACCTGGAGTGGGTGGTACCTGAGTAGGGGGACTGGGCTCCATTGGGTCCCAGCTCAGGGCTCTGTCAGTGGCAAGTATTTCTGGGTCAGCTGGGAATCTGCCCGAAACATGCTGACCCGACTCAGCACAATAACTAGTCCCCCTGAGCAACTTCCTACCCTGTTTCTGATGCAGCAGCATCTCCGCTCCGTGCAGCTCCCAACGGCTCTGTCACTCGTTGGGCGTCCTCCGGAATCTCATCATCCCTGGCTTCTGCCGTGTGGGGCTTCCATGGTTCCCAGACTGGAGCTCGCAGCGTGTGTCCTCTCTCTTTGGCGGTCAGCCCTGAATCAGCACAGCTACTCTCTTTTATACCTAATCTCCTAATCTCCTAACCTCCTTGGCCCAGAGAGTAGAGTTAACCCCCACAGTACCAATGTGGGGCAAGTGCACCCTGTCTCACACATCCCTTTAAGAGGGTGTCTGGTGATGACCTCTCTTTTCCTTTTTCACCTCCCACCCTTTGTGCCGCTGTCCCTGGTCAACCACTCTGTCCCTGCCAGGCTTTGGGCAGGTTCTTGGCTGCTTCACTCTGTGAGGGTCTGCTCACCCTCCCTTCTCCCGGGAGGAAAAGTCCACGTTTGCGTGTCCCTGGTTGATGGGCAATGTTGAAGTCATAGGGCTGGAACGATAGGTTCTACCTCATAATTTGATCATTGGTATTTTTCATGTTTTTGAGCCATCGGAGTGGAGCCTGATCTGTGACCAACTGGAAAGCGCTCCCCAGCAGGTCGTATCTTAGTGCATTGACTGCCAGGGCTTTACCACCAGGGCCTCCTTCTCTATGATTGAATTCCTCTGTTCCTGGAGAAACAACTTTTGGCTCAAATAGAGAACGGGATGGTCTTCTCCCTCTGTCTGAAAGTGTAAAGGGCTTTGCAAAGTCGGGGTGAAACAGGACTGGTGCCCTAGTTAGAAGACCTTTAGGTCTTGGCAGGCTCTCACATTCTGCTGATCAGTAGATTTTTCAGGGTTGGGATCTCTTATGTCTGACAAGGGTGACGGGAGTGTTGCGAAATCCGGCACAAAGCGGCAGTAGTGTCTGCAGGTGTTATAACTATGGACTTAGAGAAGGTGAAGGCGGTAACCACCTGCCCGAGGCAAAGGAATTAGTCATTCCTGGGATTCTACAGCTATTAACGCGGGTTCACAAAGAGTTTTTCACACATTGTACATGCACTCACAGAGCTTACCAAGGGATATCTCCCCACACACAAATAAGAAAAAGGGGAAGCCACCCCATCATCAATACTTTAATGTGGGTTCACCTTTAGGAAAGCGGTGGACTGCTGAGTGTGAAGAAGCTTTCCTTAAAGTCATTCAACAGTTCACTCAAGCACCTGTTTTGGCGTACGCCGATCCCACCCAGCCATATGAACATTATGATGCGAGCTACACCGGGTTCCGAACCGTCCTTTATCAAGAGCATGAGCGCAAATTCCAACCAGTAGCTTTTGCAAGTTGAGGCCTCACACCACCCAAGAGAGACCACCCTGCTCCTCAAGTTGAGTTTGTGGCATTAAAGTGAGCTGGGACAAAGCGGTTCCACGACTACCTCTGTGGAGCCAAGTTCACTCTAAAGACTAATAATAATCTTTGGATGTATGGCAAGACGACAGCAAAATTATCCGTAGCCGGATATTTTTCCTGAGGTGGGAAGTGCAGATTGTTCCAGAAGGAGGAAGTGCTATTGGGAGGGGGAGTATAGAGAGAAGGGAGAGCAACAGTGGGGTGTGTCTGGAGCTCCAGGGAGAAGAGCTGCAGTGAGCAGACCCTCACAGAGTGAAGCAGCCAAGAACCTGCCCAAAGCCAGGCAGGCACAGAGTGGTCGACCAGGGAAGCCAGGAGGAGCACTGTGGCAGGGAGGAATCACCCGAGAAGGACAGGCGGCTGGAACCAGTTTCGCTGCTGTCAGAGCTGCATGGAGCTGTGAGTACCGGGGCTTATGATTTTGCATAGGGAACAACGCGGGAGGCCGTTAGCTAGGTGAGAGGGGAGATCGTCTCTCTCCATGGCTTTGCACAGAGCGGCAGAAGAGGGCACCAGAGGAGTTTGTTGGGGAAAGTTCACTGATGCTGAAGATGACCAGCGGCCCCAAGACTCCCACTGGACTGGAACTTTGCCCAGGACTCCTGAACTCTGTGTGCAGACACACTGCTTGGTGTCTGCCCTTTCCGACTGTGTTCCCATTGGGCCTGTGGGGCCTTGTATTGAATGCAGCTCTGTTTTATCGCTCCCCCTTTATTTCCCCATTGTTTTTTTCCTTTCACCCCTCTGTAAATATTTCCCTTCCGTAAATTCATTGTATTCTTCCGTGTGTGTGTGTGTTCACTTGGGCGGAGATGTGGGGTTGGAACAGGTGCCCCTGGGGTGAAAGATACTTTCCCTGCCACATTCCTGAACACATCTTCTCTTGGCAAGACATGTCTGCAGAGCGGATTCCATCTTGGCCAAAAATGCGCTAAAGTTCAGGTGAAATGAGGAGAACGAAGCCTGAGGTAAAATAGGGCAATGTCAGAGTGACGGATTTAGAGCTAGGGCTCTGATGGAACAGAACAGTTATGCTGCCCAACAAGAAATGCAGGAGCTTAGATTTTATGTAGCGGGTGGGGTTTGGAGACTTATGAATCCAGGAGATTTCTGAGCTGTGATCCTGGAAGCTAGAGCAGGATATTGGTAACTTCTACCAACCAGTGAAAATGAGGGAACTTCACAGCATGGTAAGAATGTGCATTTGTAATTACTGCCAGGGTGCAGCATGGAAGATGGGCAGTTAAGGTATAATATTACAGCAGGATGGAATTAATCCTGGAAATCTTAGAATCGTAGGACTAGAAGGGGCCTCAAGAGGTCATTTAGTTCAGTCCCCAGCCCTCATGGCAGGATTAATTTTATCTAGACCATCCCTGACAGGTTTCTGTCCAACCTGCTCTTAAAATCCCAAATGATGGAGATTTCACAACCTTCCCGGCAATTTATTCCGATGGTTAACCACCCTGACAGGACATTTTTTCTATTGTACAACCTAAACTGCCCTTGCTGCAATTTAAGCCCATTGCTGCTTGTCCTGTCCTCAGAGGTTAATGAGAACAATTTACCTCCTCCTTCTATCTATCTCTTTTATACTTTAAAACTGTTCTGATGTACCCCTTTCTCCAGGCTAAACAAACCCAGTGTTTTCAATCTTACCTCATAGATCATGTTTTCCTGATCTTTAATCATTTTTGTTGCTCTTCTCTAGACTTTCTCCAGTTTGTCCACATCTTTCCTGAAAGGTGGTGCCCAAAACTGGACACAAGTGCTCCAGTTGAGGCCTAGTCAAGCACAGAGTAGAGCAGAAGAATTACTTCCTGTGTCTTCCTTACAACACTCCTGCTAATACATCCCAGAACAATGTCCAACTGCTGCTCAAAGCTGGACCTACACGGCCCTCTCAAGGATTGAGCTTACAACGTTGGGTTTAGTAGGCCAATGCTCAAACCACTGAGCTATTGCCATACAGCTAAGCATAGCCTAGAATTCCCTCTTACCTGTAATGGGTTAAGAAACTCAAATAACCTGTTTGGCACCTGACCAAAAGAACCAGTGGAGAAAGAAGATACTTTCAAATCTTGGGGGGTGGGGGATGCTTTGTATTCTTTGTTTTTGTGTGTGTTTGCTCTTGGGACTGAGAGGGACCAGACAAAAATCTATTTCCTCCAAACCATCCTAAACAAGTTTCTCATATTCCAAAAATAGTAAGTAAAAGCCAGGCAAGGCATGTTAGATTATCTTTTCTTTTATTTTGTGAATTTTTCCTTTACTAGAGGGAGGTTTATTAATGTTTTTTGTAACTTTGAAACTAAGGCTAGATGGGGTTCCTCTGTATTTTTGAATCTTTTGTTACCCTGTAAAGTTATCCTCCATCCTGATTTTACAGAAGTGATTCTTTTACCTTTTTTAAAAATAATTTTTTTAAAGAACCTGATTGATTTTCATTAGCCTAAATATCCAGGTGTGGGTCTATGCTTACCTGTAACAATTGGTGAAGATACTATTCTCAAGCCTTTCCAGGAAAGGGGTGTAGGACTTGGGGGGATTGTAGCAGGGAGCTGGTGCAGAGGCACCTAATCAGCTCCTGTTCAGCCAGCCCCAATCAGGGGAGACTGATTGGGGCTGGGGAAAGCCCGATGCCTGGCCTGTGGATTGGCTACACCTGCTGGCCTGAGGGCTATAAGGCTGGAAGGAGCCAGCAGGAAGGGGAAATGGCCAGGGCAAGGTCAGTCTCCTGGCTGAGGGCTGTGTGTTTGTGAGGAGCCAAGCAAGCCTCTAAGTTTGTATATAGTTTAACACTGGTGGTGGGCACTGCTCTGTAAATAATAAATACACAGGTGTTGCACAGTGGAAACCTCTCTGAGCTTTATCTGGGCAACCAGTGGGCTGCAGGAAGAGGGGAGCCAGCAGACCCTGTTACAGGAATATTTTGGGGAAGATAGGGCTCCAAGTGGCCCTCCCTGAATGTTTGCTTAAATCACTTGGTGGCGGCAGCATACTGTCCAAGGACAAAAGGGATTTGTGCCTTGAGGAAGTTTTACCCTAAGCTGGCAAAGATAAGCTTAGGGGGTCTTTCATGCGGGTCAGAGCAGAAGAATTCCACTGAAGATCATCTGAACTTTGTCGTCTTTGAGCATCTTCCCCAGTCTGGCGTAGTTCTTGATTTGACCCAAAGGGGGTCTGGCAGGATCATTTGTCCCAACATGAAGGACAATCAGAGGATTTTCTCCTGTTCCCATTAGGATCCTTTTTTAGACTCAAGTTCACATCCCTCATCCATGTCCTGGGAGACAAAGCCACTCTGGTGACAGACCTGTCAATTCTTCTTAGTAAGGAATCCCCGGTGGAACAGACTTGCCTTTTCCTGCTGTTGGCATTAAATCAGGGGTTTTCAAACTGGGGGTGGTGACCCCCTGGAAGGTTGTGGGGCGATTCCCGGGGGGTCGTGAGCTCACGTTCCACTCGGCGGCATTTCTGCAGATGCTCCGAATGGTGGAGTGTGTCCGCCGAAAAGCCGCCGAGTGGAACACTTCCTCTGAACGCAGCTTTTCGGCAGAGACACGGAGAACCACAGCGGGTCCACCGAAATGCCACCGAAACTGGAAGTGTTCCATTCGGCAGCAATTTGGCAGACGTGGCCTGGGCCGCAGCGTGCACGGAACAGGAAAAAGGGGTCTCGAACTTACAAAGTTTGAGAACCCCTGCATTAAACTCAATTTACCTCCCATTTGTTCTTTCTTCTTTGCACAGATCTGTCTTCCGTTCTCTCTTGCAGTCCCAGTATATCTTCCTCACCCTTTCTAGGGCTATGCTCTCTGGCTATCTCCATTAAGTCTTTTCTTCTGGGACTAGCTTCCCTTTTATTCTTTCTTATCATCACATCTTCTGCCGGCTTCTCCTCATCATTCTCCAGTGGAGCAAATCTGTTTCTCAACTCTATTTCTCCTTCTTTAGCTAGTCTCTTCCTCTGCCTTGTCCTTGTGGTCATGTTCTTTCAAGGGTCACCCTCTTCATCTAGAAGTCTGCCTTCTTGGTTGGCAGTTATCTTTGGGGGACTGCTGCAGGAGGGGAGAGGGAAGGAGAGAACAGAGCCACCCTGAGCAACTGGACTCTTCAGTCCCCTTCTTCCTTACCTCCACCTGGTTGCTGAGGGAAAGGGGCGAGAGATGCTTCCTGCCTCCTGCAGCACCTCTGATTGGCTATTCTTTCTCAGAAGGTGGAGCAGTGGGGAAAGCAGCCAATCAGAGGGTGTTTTCCCAGAGACAGAGTTAAAATTTGTGAACATGCTCGAGTTTCTTCTGCCATTACTAGCCAGGCTCCAGCCCTGACCAAACTCATGTGGCTCATGAAGAAATCACAAGAATTAGCAACACTACCTTCCCCCCATGGTAATGCTCAGATCCTCCAAGGTGCACAGGTGCTGCTCCATTCAGCACGACAACACCCAGCTCCTAGGTAGCCTGCTGCCCAGTGGCCCCTCAGCCCACGCAAGGCCTGGGGAGCGTTAGGCCCCCCAAGGAATGGATTCTGAGAAGGCAGCAAATTGAGTGGGGAACCCCCTAAGCCAACCAGTAGGAAATGCCAAAGAGAGGGGCAGAGAGAAGGGATGGCACCTAAGCAGCTGACTTGATGCACCAGGCTGATGCGGCAGAGAAAGACACCTCCCTCCACTTGGGGTCCTCAATTGTGAACCCTCCTGGAGTTAGGTGCCTAAGCCAGGTCAACTGCTTAGCTAGCCCTGCTCCAGCAGCTCAACTCTTTTGGATGAAACTGAGACCTGTAGATGAGAGAGAGAGAGCGCAACCAGAATACCCCAAAGCCTAGTGGTTAGAGCACTCACCTGGAGTGTGGAAGACCTGGGCTCACCTCCCTGGTCTGAATCAGGCACAGCAGGGATTTGCACTTGACTCTCTCACATCCCAGGTGAATGCCCTAATCCCCCGGGGGGGGGGGGGGACACATTGAAATATTCCCTACCTCCTCAACCCTGGCTGCTGTACTGCTCTTCACCTATTGGGGGCCTTCATTTGGCCTTCCTGACACAGGGTCTGACAGTAAGAGGTGTGAGGTGTGCTCAGAGGACGGCTGCAGGATTGGGCCCCACTGCTGAGGTAGAGAATCCAGCGTCAGGGCTGCTAGGGCACCGAGCATCTTCTGAACTGTAGGGCAGAGTCAGGGCTTGGTGAGTTCCAGCACGCGGAGTCTGAGGCACCTATAGGGTTAGGTGGCAGCTAAACGGTGGCTTTGAGAATGTCAGTGGTGTCTAAATGGTGAATTTAGGAACCTAAATATCTTTCTTGGTCTGGATCTAAACTCATCATGGCAGGGGCGGTCTGTTGCTGTTAGTTTGTACAGCACCTAGCTTAATGTCCTCAGGTTGTCCCGGAGGTACAACTGCAATACAAACAATAAACTAAAAAATATAAGACTATAGAAACAGCCCATCGCTGCCTTTGACCCTTCAGAGTCACCAAAAAATTCATTCTTTAATTCGCAACATTCCTAGAGCAACAATTAGAATGGAAAAAGATCCCGGATTACTAGGTTTAGCATTAGAGTGGGTGCTCAGAGGAAGCTTCAATGTTTCAAGCTTACTGCCAGTTTCCATTCAATTATTATTTCTGGAAAAACACCAACGAAAATGTGCACAACGACGTCGTGTCCTGAAAGCTCAACCTGTCCTTTGATTCATCATAATGTTTGTCCTGGCTTAACAGAGGTGCTTAGCCCATTGTCCTCACTCCTTATATCAGCTTCCTCATTATTTTCTCTGCATTTCCTTTGTTTCATCAGATCAATAATGTTATTTGATTAGCAGGGGTTGGGAAAAGCCTGGTTTATCACCTGGGAGGAGCATGAATCAAACATCTCAATGACAGTTTTGCTCTTTCCTGTTTACACAGACTTGCGTAATAGAACTGTAGAAGGCCTAAGGCAAACAGTGTTGAACATACAGGTTACTTGCGAACCTGAATTGTTTTTGGATACTTGGTGAAAGGAAGTGAAACCCTTGCCCTGTGTTTGTACTTTACTCATTTTCTTATGACTCAAAATTAATATCTCACTGTCCAGAATCAAGAAACCAGATAAGAATTGCCAGCCGAGGTCAGACCCAGGGTTCGTCTAGTCCAGTATTGTGTCTCTGACACCAGCCAGCACCAACTGCTGGAAAGGAAGGAACAAGAAACCCCCTAAGAGACTAATCTGCTCCCAGGGGAGTTAGGAGTTGGTTTATGCTCTGAAGCCTGAGGGTTTAACCTGAAACCTGCTCCCTTTGATTGTCATCGTTAGGAGAGTCTCCGTCTCCCCAAGGAGATGTGTGGAGGACAGCAGGGAGGGTGAAGAACAGCAGCGCTGGGGCTGTGCAGAAGAAATTTTACATTTTTAAAGTCATCGGATCCTGCTCTCCGAAGCCCTTGGGGAGGGCTGTGTCCCCTCACTCAGTCTCATGGATTCATGAATTATAAAGCCAGCGGGGACCCCTGTGAACATGTAGAATAACAGAAGCCAGAAGACTTCCCTCAGTGAATTCCTGTTTGAACTAGAGCAGATCCTTTAGAATAACCTGCAATCTCCATTTTCAAATGCACAGTGATGGAGAATCCACTACAAACCTTCATTAGTTTTCTGATGGTTAATTACCCTCACCATTAAGACATTTGCATGTTATTTCCAGACCAAATTTGTTTAGCTTCAATGTCCAGCCACTGGATTTTATTAGACCTTTGTGTGTTCAACTGAGGAGCCCGTTATCAAGCTTCTGTACTTCATTAGGTATTTATAGATTAGGATCAAGTCACTCATTAGCTTTGTCTTTATTAAGCTAAACAGACTGTGCTCCTTGAGTCTATCACTGAAGACATGTTTTCCAATCCTTTAATCATTCTCATGGTTCTTCTCTCAATCCCTTCCAATTTACCAACATCTAGTCTTGTGTTTGGCTAGAGTATCTTCCAGAAAGGCTTCCAGTCTTGATCTGAAGATATCAAGAGTTTGTAGAATCCATCACTTCTCTTTGTAGTGTGTGAGCCATAGTTCAAAACTGTAGTCATAGCTAAAAATCGGTGCCTTATTTCTAATTCAGTTGCCTGGCTTTAACTTGCAGACATTGGTTCTTTGTTATGCCATTCTCCACTGGATTAAATAGCTATTTAGTACCTTATATATTTCCCCACTGTAATCTCATCACCTTTCAATCTTCATTCTCAGAAGATTGAGCTCTTTTAAGGCTGTCTAAACTGAAAAGTTTTGCTACACTAACTGTTTTGGTATTGTTAAAGCAGCTAAACTCTCTAGTCTAGACACTGTTACATTGGTATAAAAGTGCTTGTTCCGATTGTGAAATAAGCTATGGTGGTATAAGGCACCTTTATACGTGTGTTTACTCTAGGGCTTTTATACATATAATTATGTTAGCAATGAATCACAGCCATGCACAGCAGTTACACCAGTAACACTTTCACGTACAGACCGGTCCTAAATCTCAAAGCATTTTTCCAGACCTCAAACTATTTTTTGGATCTTCTCTGCACCGTCTCCAATTTTTCAAGATCCTTTTAAAAATGTGGACGCCAGACGTGTTCCAGGGATTGGTCTGTTGCCACAACTGCAGGAAAAGATTTATCCTGGTTGTAAACTCAACTGTCAAAAGGAAGTAAAAGTTCAGAAGTTGTCAGTGATTTGTCATCGAAAATTGTTTAAGAGAAGTTGTAAGAGGGAGACAGAAAGGCTTCATTAATTTAAACAGAATGGGGTTCACAGATACTACTCAAGAACATTTAAGATTTTGACTTGATGTGAGACTTTCTCTCCTTCCCCCCATTCCGCATATGTCCTTTTCCTTCCTTATCTTATTACTTTTCTTTACTGTCTCTCTCTCCTTTTTCAGCTAAGACTGTGTGTTTTACAACACTGCTGTAAACTTGTCAATAGAAAGAGGCAGCTAAAAGTAATGCCCTGAACAACCCAATATTGATACAAGTGTGTCAGGTTTCCGAATGCCTCATAGACCACACGCTGTACTTGTGTTTTTCAGCAGTGAGATTGCAAATGAAAATCAACACCAGTGACAGAAGCTGCATTAGCTATCTTGATACAGACATTACAAGTAGGATTAATACATGTAGGAACTCACAAGCATTTCATAGGCTAACACTAAAGACAGTGTTGTAAGTCCAATACCCATCTTCACCATACTAACACAAAGGTGAGATGGTCTGGTTTCCAGCAATGAATTTGTTAATTCTCAGCTGAGGCCTAAAGCCTTGGCAAGAGCTGGAACCTGGTCTATCAGCAACTTTGGCATATGTCTGTACTGCAGTCTGCTGTGTAACAGAACAGCAGTGTGAGTGGGTCCCTAGTGTACTTATACAGCCTGCACGGAAGCCTGGGCCACCATCTGTACAATGCTATTTTTAGCCATAGTTGGATGGCTAATGCTAGCACGGGTACGTGCACTAAGCTGCAGTCACACATGTAGGTAACCTACAAGAGTGCTTGAGCCAGAAATCTGTGCACAGTGCTGATGTGCCATCAACAACTGAGTCAAACTGACACTTTGTAGACCCAAAATCAAATGAATTTGGGGGTTTTGAGCTTGAAATTGGACACTAGATGTCACTGAGGATATTCCAGAGAAGTAAAATGAATGTAGATTCTTGCCCCACATTTCTTCTCTACTTCTCAGCAAAACAAGTCTGATAAGAAGCCTGACATTTTAACAGCAGGCTCTTTTGGGGGGAAGCTGAGTATTAGGAATTCCTTGAACAAATAGCCTGAAATTTACACCACAAACTCTGTCACAGACCCTAGACTGGCAAATCAACTTTCAGGCCAATCATTCTGCCAGTGTTGATTTTAGGACAGATTGAAAATTCAGCTATAAACAAAAACTGGGTTGCAAAAGTTAACTCTGGTTTGGCTACTCACTGCCTCATAATGTTCTTCTCTTCAAAAGAATGCGCTTTGCAATGCTCTGTTCAGCTTTGGAAAAGTGGAGACGATCTTTCTCTAGTAAAACACATTGGCTTTTACTTTTTGATTTGCTTAATTTTTCCTATCTTCTTCCTATCTTTGTGTAATGATGCAAAAACTCAGAAGGAAAGTGTAAATGCACTGGCATATATTTGTTTTTTGCTAAAAGTAGTGCATTTTAGTTATGTGGTTTTCCCTCAAAATGTCAGTTTAAACACCAAACACAAAGAACTGTGGGAACAGTTAAATAACAATAGGAACATTATCCGATGAAGTAGGTATTAGCCCAAGAAAGCTCATGCTCTAATACTTTAGTTAATCTTTAAGGTGCCACAGGACTCTTTGTCACTTCTGCAATTCCAGACTAACACAGCTACCCCTCTGATTCTTGACAATAGGAACATTAACAATGTTACTACATAGGCAGGCTGCCTCAGAGAATTAGATCAATTAACCGTTAGCTACTTTAACAACAATCAGGCTGCTACATTTGTGCCTCAGAGAATGAGATCAATTAACTCAGGCAGAGGGCTTGGTTACACTGGCACTTTATAGTGCTATAAAGCCCCCACGAGCGCTATAACCTCCTCCCCGTCCACACTGGCAAGGCACGTAGAGCGCTATAACCGCGGAGTTATAGCGCTCCTCGTAATCCACCTCCGCATGGGGAATAAGGGCTGTAGCGCAGCTGCTGTAGCGCTACAGCAAGAATGTGGACACCCACTGCGCTACAAGTGATCTCTTGAGATGCCTAGAGCCATTTAAGGCAATTGACGTCTCTTCCCTTTGTTTTGAACTCGGCTGGAGGAATGCGGAAGTACCTCTTTAGAGTTTCTCTCTTAACTCGGCAGATAAGCAATGCAAATGTTTCAGGAGGAAGCCTGTGTGAAAACAAAGCCCTCTGTGAATGGAGGCTCGCTGACAGGCTTTCAGAAGAACGGAAAAACCACGGTCTCTCTCTCCCTCCACATACACACAACGCGTCCCCCCTCACCCCCCTCGTTTAAAAAGCACGTTGCACCCAGCTGAATGCTGGGATACCTGCCCTAATGCGCTGCTCTTAGTGCCGCATTAAGTGCCTCAAATGTGGCCATGCTATACCGCTGGCGCGTCTGAGTGTGGACATACAATAGCGCTATACATATTACTGTATAAGGGGACCGCTATAACCAATAGCGCTATAATCTTGTAAGTGTAACCATACCCAGAGTTAAGTGATCTTAGGCAGAGTTAATTGATCTCATTCTCTGAGGCACAAATCTCTCTCTCACTTGTTGTCACACACATATGCCCAGTCCTGCCACGCACCCGCCCCACCCCGGCGGTGATCAACCGTGCAGGCCCAACCTCCCTCCCACGTCTCTGAGGCGGATGCAGGCAGACTGCCTGGACTGTTGGCGAAGAGGTGCGTGTCCCCCAGAAGACTGTTTTGATTGTTTTTATGTCTGGGGGAAAGAGAGTGGAAGAAAAATGCAGGTCATCTGAGGGGGTGCAGAGTTCTGTCAGGAGTAGAGGATAGCACTCCCTTTCCACTAGTAGCTCTGGAGGATGTTAAACAGAAGTTACTAAATTGAGATTTTTTAAAATCAGCAGATCCAGATAATCGCATCCAAGAGTTTTAAAAGAGCTGACTAAAGAGCTCACTGGACCATTAATGCTCATTTTCAAAATATCTTGGAGCACTGGGGAAGTTCCAGAAGAGAGAAAGAAAGCGAAGGTGCCAATCTGTAAAAAGATAATTGGGATGACCTGGATAATTATAGGCCTGTCAGCCTGACATTAATCCCAGGCAAGATAATGGAGCAACTCGTACAGGACTTGATTAATAATGAATTAAAGGAGGGGAATGTAATTAATGGAAATCAACATGGGTTATAGAAGATAGATCCTATGAAACTAACCTGATACTTTTTTTTTTAAATGACATTACAAGTTTGGTCAATATAGTTAAGAGTTGACATAATATACCTGTAAGGTGTTTGACACACGACATTTTGATTAAAAAGCTAGAGCAATATAAAATAAACAAAGTACGCATTAAATGGATTAAAAACTGGCTATTTGATAGGTCTCAAAATGTTACTGGAAATGGGGAATCATTATCGAGTAGGTGTGTTTCTAGTGGGATTCCACACGGATCTGTTCTTGGACCTACACTATTTCACATTTGTATCAGTGAGCTGGAAGAAACATGAAATCATCATTGATGAGGTTTGCAGATGACAGAAAAATTGGGGAAGTGGTAAATAATGAAGAGGACACTCCACTGATTTAGAGCGATGTGGATCACTGGGTAAACTGGATGCAAGCAAATGTATGTTTTAGTATGGCTAAATGTAAATGTATACATCTAAGAACAAAGAATGTAGGTCATACTTACAAGACAGGAGACTTTACCTATCCTTGTAACAAAGCTAGATGCCAACTCTGTCCTCATATCCATTCAACTGACACCATCACAGGACATAACAAGATCAGACACACCATCAGAGGCTCATTCACCTGCACATTGACAAATGTGATATATGCCATCATGTGCCAGCAATGCCCCTCTGCTATGTACATTGGCCAAACCAGACAGTCTCTACGCAAAGGAATAAATGGACACAAATCTGACATCAGGAATCATAACATTCAAAAATCAATAGGAGAACATTTCAATCTCCCTGGCCATTCCATTAAAGACTTGAAGATGTCAATTTTAAAGCAGAAAAACTTCCAAAACAGACTCCAACGAGAAACCGAGGAGCTGGAATTAATTTTCAAATTGGACACTATAAACGAAGGGCTAAACAGGGATTGTGAATGGTTTCCTCATTACACTAATTGATTGCATTTCCCTAGTTAATTTATCTTCGATAGTTCTTATCTCCTGTCAGACACAGAGATCCACTTCAAAAGGTGTGTTTTTTCTCCTGCTGATAATGGCCCATCCAAATTAAACAGCCTCTTAGAATTGGTATGCTAATGTACAACTTTTTTTTTCTTTCTGTGTATATAAATACATCTTACTTCTGTTTCATTCTCTGCATCCGATGAAGTGGGCTATAGCCCACGAAAGCTTATGCTGAAATAAACTGATTAGTCTCTAAGGTGCCACAAGTCTTCCTCGTCTTATTTACGGATACAGACTAACATGGCTGCTAATTGTAAACCATGTACAAGTAGTTTACTAAAAACTTCAAAGAGAAATAAAGACAATGATATTACTACATTTGCAGTTCAGCCGTTCATCTAAATGTTAACATCTCCTTTTGATCTCTGAATTTACAGAATATAACGATGGACAGGAACCATTTAGTTACATTGTCATCCTCTAACAATGTAAGTAAACACATAAAAAACACAATCATTTTCTACTAATATGTCTCTGAAGGTTGAATCTGGGTCAATTAGCCTGTTAGTTGCTTAACCCTTTTTTGACTCAGGGTCTTGCCAGCTGTCACATGGGCCCTGGCAACTGCTATCTTTTAATACCCCACCCCTGTGATTACAAGTTCATCGGAGCTTCAGCTCAGAACGAGTACTCACTCTTATGAACCTCAGTAGGCCAAGTCCTTCCAATCCTCCCTTGAGGACTGGGACCTTCCATGGACCAGGGTTCCTGTCCACTTCTTGGATCAAGAAGCAAGGCTCTGAGTCAGCCTAAATCTTCTTTTTTGTTTTTGTTTTTTTGTCCTCTGTGGTTTTCTGGAGACTCCCCTTTGAACTGGAGTCTGCAGATCTCTCCAGGAGGCTGAAAACAGAGGAAATTCCTTAGCATTTCACTTCCATACTAGAGAAGGTATCACACACAAACAATTTCATTGTTAATACAATGTACCTGTAGTGGGGCAGCTGCCCCATTCCTGCAGAACAAGGGTTAAAAGCAGCCCTGGTGAGGGCTGAGGCTGTGAAAAGCTGATTGGGGAATCATCCACAGCTGGCCCAATAAAAGGGCTGAGAGCCAGGAGCTGAAGGAGTCTCACGCTAGCCCTGGAGCGGGAAGGGCTGGCTGCCTGGGACAAGGTACCTAAAGAAGAGCAGTGCTGGGGAAAAGAGCAAGAGGAGCTGGGGAGCTCCAGCCTGGCAACTCCCCAGGCTGCAGGCCTTGTTGAAGGTCTATGGAGGTACTGAAGCTACAGAGGTGTAGCCTGGGATAGGCAGAGGCAGCTGGTCCAAAGCCCTTGTCAGAGATGAGTGGTCATTACACACACCAGTCTGCCCCTGTGACCAGGGGCTAGATGATGACTGGCAGTAGCCATGGAGGCAAGGTGGGGGTAGTGGGTTGGGGGTTCCCCTGGGAGGGGGACCCAGAGTGTTGGGGTCCTGCCAGGGGGAAGAACCCCAGGGCAAAGGGCACTGGGGTCCAGGAAGGACATGGGGCCTCAGGCAGGTGAGACATCTGCCAGCAGAGGGCGCTCCAAGGCTGGAAAGAGCTAATTCCCAAGACAACCAGCAGGAGGTGCTGTGGTAGTGAGTCTCATGGCTTGGTTACACTGGCACTTTGTACCACAATAAAGCCTCCCAGAGCGCTCTACTTTACTACTCGTCCACACTGGCAGGGCACGTAGAGTGCTATTAGTCCACGGCTGTAGCGGTCCTGGTACTCCTCCTTGCCAGAGGATTAACAGCTGTTGCGTATTGGGTGATATGCTTTAGCTCCAGTGTAAACGGGAAGTAACAATACTGCGCTTTGAGTGATCTCTGGAAACGCCCCCTAATCTCCTTAAGTCAATTGACCTCTCTTCCCTTTGTTTTGAACTTGGCTGGAGGAATGCGGAAGTACGTTTTCAGAGCTTATCTGTAACTGGGCAAATCATCAGAGCAAATGTTTACTGAATGAGTGAGTGAGAAGCAGAAGATTAGGACAATCGGCATTTAAAAGACAGCTTGCTGAGACACAGCACTCCAAAAATCCTCTCTCTCTCTGCCTCCACATACACACAGCACACTCCACCCACCCCTTTCGTTTGAAAAGCACGTTGCAGCCAGCTGAATGCTGGGATAGCTGCCCATAATGCACCACTCCCAGTGCCGTGAATGTGGCCATGCCACTGGAGTTGCGGCTGTCAGGGTGGACACGCTGGAGCGCTTTCTCTGGAGCTCTAGCCGAAGGCGGGTATAACTGAAAGCACTATAAAGCTGCAAGTGTAACCAAGCCCTCAGCCTCTCCAAAGTGCCCAAAGCGTCCATGTAAATCAGTTGGATTTATCTTAAATCCATTATGTTTCTTCAGGACACTGTCAATCTGTCACACTCTACCATTTCCCTTTTGCCGTGATTAAAATTGACTGTGTATTCTTCACCTGTGTTTCCTGACTCTTAGCCAGCTTTTGATTCCCTGACAATACTTTGCCTCTCAGACCAGGACTACTTAGATTTTTAATAGCCTTTTCTGAAGGACATTGTCATAGCCTTCCAAAAGTCTAAATAAATTATCTCAACTTGTTTTTCTGTCTCCGCTACTTTATTGATACATTCAAATAGTTTTAAAAGATTAGTGAGACACAGTTTTCCTTTGCCGAAACTTTGCTGATTAGCACTTATCCTGTCATGATCTTCCAGGTGTTTTATTCTATTTCCATTATCATTTCAACCAATTAGCTTCAGATGTAGAGCTAAACTATAGTGTGTGTGTGTGTGTGTGTGATTAGATTTTCTGAGCAAAAGCTGTTATGAACCAGTGACCCTGGGAAGAACACTGGTGTGGAGTTTGAAGAACTATTTGTCAGTCAGAGCCCATGTTGGAGTTAGAGGGTGATCTCTGGTAAGCATATTAGCAGGCATCTAGGTTTTTCTATTGTTTTAAAGACTTTTGTTTCTTTAAAACAAAGGCTGTGTTTTCCTTTCCTTTTTGACTGTAGGACCTTTCTGAGTAATTTCCTTGTTTTATTCAAATATCCCTTTGAAAAATTTAGTGGAACTGACCGTTTTTGGATGTAGAACCTATTTATTCAGTGTTCTTTGCTGGACTGTTTCCAGTAGAGGTATATAAAATTATGAGTGGTGTGAAGGAAGTGAATAAGGAAAAGTTATTCACTTGTTCCCATAATAGAAGAACTAGGGGCCACTAAATGAAATTAATGGGCAGCAGGTTTAAAACAAATAAAAGGAAGTTCTTCTTCACACACCGCACAGTTAAGCCGTGGAATTCCTTGCCTGAGGAGGTTGTGAAGACTAGGGTTTAAAAGAGAACTGGATAAATTCATGGAAGTTAAGTCCATTAATGGCTATTAGCCAAATGGATAAGGAATGGTGTCCATAGCCTGTTTGTCAGAGGGGGTGATGGATGGCAGGAGAGAGCTCACTTGATCATAAGTAGTAAAATATAAGTAGGCTCATGCCACAGGGGTATCGGACTAAGTTGGTATCAGATTAGTGGGGGGCTGTATCACCCCTGTCAAGCATTGTTGGGTGCCTTAAAATGCCTTGCTGTATTAGCTCCCCCCAGGATGCTCACAAACAACCTACTTTTATGCAAATCACACCCTCAGACCTGCCAGCTCCACCCTGGCGCTCACCAGCCTGGATTATATTTCAAGGTGACCCCAATACACCTCCAGTTCTGGATCTTTCCCCAGAAATATATGTTGTATATTGTCCAGCCCTCTCCTGGACAGCACTTATATATTTTTCTATTATTCCATTAAGACAGAGCTTATTTTAAATAGAGCACCCACAGACTCCAATTTAAACACACTGGAGTAGGTAAAACAAGTTTACCTACAAAAAGAGATTTTAAGTGAATATAAGTAATGAGGCATAAAAGTCAGACATGCTTACAAGAAAAATAGAGAGAAACCGTTTACTAGAATCTACTTAAGAAATTATCCTAGCTGCACAGCTGCACATGCTCCAGTAGATTACTGAGCAAACTCTTCAGGTCAGGATCCCTGCCCCAGCGTCCAGTGGCTGTTTCCTTTTGTCTTCTCAGCTGCTGACGGTGAGGAAGACAGGGGGAGAGAGTGGGGTGCCTGGAGATGTTTGTCCCTCTTTTTGATATTTTCAGTCACCCTCTCAGAAATCATTTTGAGACCTAGGAGATAAAGTCAATTTAAAGGACCAGGGCGGTAGAAGCAGCGGGAGCTCCAGGCCCTTTAAATAGCCCCCAAAGCCCTGGGATAGTGACAGGGCTCCAGTGGCTATTTAAAGGGCTGGCGCAGTAGAGGTAGGGGAGACTCAGGCCCTTTAAATAGCCCCTGGCTGCCACTGCTACCTCGGCGTGAGGAGGGAGAAAGGGGAGAGGAAGAAGGGGAAGGAGGAGGGGGCACTTACCCTACAGGATGGGTTGGGGTGGGCTCTGACCCCTTCATCCCTGCCCCTTCCACCTGAGGCCCTGCCCCTTCTGGGGGCCAGAGCTGGCCCCAGCAAGTCATTAGACTTACTTTCACCCCTGGGCCCAGATCCTAAAACAGATTAAGATGCCCTACTTCCACCTTCCAGAAAACACCATCCTAGCCACCATGGATGTAGAGGCTCTCTATACAAACATCCCACACAGAGATGGAATACAAGCTGTCAGGAATAGTATCCCTGATGATGCCACAGCACAAGTGGTTGCTGAGCTCTGTGACTTTATCCTCACACACAATTATTTCAAATTTGGTGACAATATATACCTCCAGACCAGTGGCACCGCTATGGGCACCCGCATGGCCCCACAGTATGCCAACATCTTTATGGCTGACCTGGAACAACGCTTCCTCAAATCTCGTTCACTCACGCCCCTCCTCTATCTACGCTACATTGATGACATCTTCATCATCTGGACCCATGGGAAAGAAACTCTGGAAGAATTCCACCACGATTTCAACAGCTTCCACCCCACCATCCGCCTCAGCCTGGACCAGTCTACACAGGAGGTCCACTTCCTGGACACCACGGTGCAAATTAATGACGGCCACATCAGCACCACCCTATACCGAAAACCTACTGACAGCTATGCCTACCTTCATGCCACCAGCTTCCACCCCGGGCACACCACACGATCCATTGTCTACAGCCAAGCACTGAGGTACAATCGTATTTGCTCCAACCCCTCAGACAGAGACCAACACCTACAAGATCTCCACCAAGCTTTCTCAAAACTACAATACCCGCACAAGGAAATAAGGACACAGATCAACAGAGCCAGATGTGTACCCAGAAGCCTGCTGCTGCAAGACAAGCCCAAGAAAGAAAACAACAGAACACCACTGGCCATCACCTACAGTCCTCAGTTAAAGCCTCTCCAACGCATCATCAGTGACCTACAACCCATCCTGGACAACAATCCCTCACTTTCACAGGCCCTGGGAGGCAGGCCAGTCCTGGCCTACAGACAACCTGCTAACCTCAAGCATATTCTCACCAGCAACAGCACACCGCGCCATAACAACTCCAACTCAGGAACCAATCCATGCAATAAACCTCGATGCCAACTCTGCCCACACATCTACACCAGCAACACCATCACAGGACCAAACCAGATCAGCCACACCATCACTGGTTCATTCACCTGCACATCTACCAATGTAATATACGCCATTATGTGCCAGCAATGTCCCTCTGCTATGTACATCGGCCAAACTGGACAGTCCCTACGAAAAAGGATAAATGGACACAAATCAGATATCAGGAATGGCAATATTCAAAAACCTGTAGGAGAGCACTTCAACCTCACCGGACACACCATAGAAGATTTAAAGGTCAGCATTTTGCAGCAAAAAAACTTCAAGTCCAGACTGCAAAGAGAGACTGCAGAGCTGCAATTCATTTGCAAATTTGACACAATCAATTTGGGACTGAATAGAGATTTTGAATGGCTAGCTAACTACAAAAGCAGCTTCTCTTCTCTCGCTATTCACACCTCCAGTTCAGCTGCTAGAGGAACACCTCACCCTCCCTGATTAGAGATAACAAGCTGGTTCAGCCTGATTGGACTAACCTTGTTATCTCCCACCTGGTTCTTGCCTACCTATTTATACCTGCCCCTGGATACTTCCACTGCATGCATCCGACGAAGTGGGTATTAGCCCACGAAAGCTCATGCTCTGAAAAAATTTCAGTTAGTCTTTAAGGTGCCACAGGACTCTTTTGTCACTACTTCCACTGATTTCAATGGGAGGTAGGCGCCACACATAAACATCATTGAATAGAATCATAGAATATCAGGGTTGGAAGGGACCTCAGGAGGTTCTAGTCCAACCCGCTGATCAAAGCAGGACCAGTCCCAACTAAATCATCCCAGCCAGGGCTCTGTCAAGCCTGACCTTAAAAACCTCCAAGGAAGGAGATGCCATCACCTCCCAAGGTAACCCATTCCAGTGCTTCACCACCCTCCTAGTGAAAATGTTTTCCCTAATATCCAACTTAGACCTCCCACACTGCAACTTGAGACCATTACTCCTTGTTCTGTCATCTGGTACCACTGAGAATAGCCAAGCTCCATCCTCTTCGGACCCCCCCTTCAGGTAGCTACCAAATCCCCCCTTACTCGTCTCTTCTGAAGACTAAACAATCCCAATTCCCTCAGCCTCTCCTTATAAGTCATCTGCCCCAGCCCCCTAATCATTTTCAATGTTCTCTGCTGGATTCTTTCCAGTAGAGGTATATAAAATTATGAGTGGTGTGGAGAAAGTGAATAAGGAAAAGTTATTCACTTGTTCCCATAATAGAAGAACTAGGGGGCCACTAAATGAAATTAATGGGCAGCAGGTTTAAAACAAATCAAAGGAAGTTCTTCTTCACACAGCGCACAGTCAACCAGTGGAACTCCTTGCCCGAGGAGGCTGTGATGGCTAGGACTATAACAGGGTTTAAAAGAGAACTGGATAAATTCATGGAGGTTAAGTCCATTAATGGCTATTAGCCAGGCTGGGTAAGGAATGGTGTCCCTAGCCTCTGTTTGTCAGAGGGGGGTGATGGATGGCAGGAGAGAGATCACTTGATCTTTACCTGTTAGGTTCACTCACTCCAGGACACCTGGCATTGGCCACTGTCGGCAGACAGGATACTGGGCTAGATGGACCTTTGGTCTGACCCAGTACGGCCGCTCTTATGTTCTTAATTACCCCTTTAGCCCTTGGCAATCCATAGATTGACTCACAGTCCTCCTGGTTCTGATGTACTTAAAGAATCTTTTGTTGGTTATTTTTTAGCTTTTAGCGAACTGCTCTTCAGAATCCAGTTTACACTTCCCTATTTCCCTTCTACATATTAACTCCTGTTTATTGGCTTCACTGGGAATAGATTTCCATATTCCAAAGGATTTTTGATTGGCTTAATAACCAATAAGTAGCAAACTGGGTTCAAGAGGTTATCTTTTGCCTTCCGCATTTCTTTTTTGTTTGCATAAGACTTTTGTTCCTTTAAACCGAAGGCTGTGTTTTCCTTTCCTTTTTGACTGTAGGCCCTTTCTGAGTAACTTCCTTGTTTTATTCAAATATCCCTTTTAAAAATTTAGTGGAACAGACCGTTTTTGGATGTGGAACCTATTTATTGAATTGGAGTTCTGGTCAGTATTACTGAATGGCTCATGTACTGCTAATTATTTAATTATTGAATTTTCTCTATTAATCTGCAGTTGAGTTTCCAGGACATGCCTGCTTTTGCCCTTCCTCTAAAATTCACTAGGGAATATTGTTTTCAGAATTGGTAGGTTAAATTTGGGGTTGAGTGTGGCCCCAAATCGGGTGGAGGTGCCGTTAATTCCCCAAAATGAGATATATATTTGGTTGCAGCAAGCATGGGATCTAATGACAGTAGTGAATTTCCAGTAAGTGCCAATCATAGCGAAAGCAAGTATTGTAGAAGTAAAAGCAAAGAGAAACTGTCTCAATCTTTTTGGGAAAAAGAATAATGAAGAGAGACAGATCAGAAATAAGATATAAGCAGCTGAAGAAAAGTCAGGTGCTTAGGATATAGACAGTGTTGGAGTGGCTGTGTTGGTCCTAGGACAATCAAAGATATTAATTCACCTGACTTGTCTCTCATAACTGGAGAGCTACCCCTTTGTCCGAAGTTGACCAAAGCAGCATATAGCAGATTATCCCGCTATAAGGACCAGAAAAGAAATGACTGGGTATCCCTTACAATACTAGACAGTGTGTGTGTCTGGGGGGAAACCTTGGAGATGGCTCCTGGACAGAGGCAGCAGCCAGCTTTCACCCAAACAGAATATATTTCTTCAGCCCCAGTTGTGAAAAAGTCAACAGGTAGAGAAGGAAACGCTGCAGCTGGAAGCTCAGCAACTTGCAGACCAGGAGAAGTAGCATTGTAAAGAAGGGGATCAGTATTATATCCCAACATGCTATTATATATTATCTGCCAATATTATATCACAATAGCATCATTCTACTTACAACAAGCTGGAGAATACATGAAACAGGATCATAGGTCAACAATTTGTATTAAAATGCCAGTGTTTATGCACTGTTGAGGAATTGTAAGTATTTCTATGGTGGAGGGGGACCATAGTCCTCCAGGAACTACCTCTCAAGTGGTGTGTGTGTGGGGGGGGTAGTTAGGCAAATTCACTCAGGTTGTAACAACTCCAGAGAAAGAGGCTCATACATACTGGTTCAGACTGGATTCTCCAGTGACCAACACACAAAGCTAGGAATTTGGTTAAAAAAGCCTGAGTTAGCGCTGACTCAGGGCCTTCTTTCTAATCCAGCAAAGAGACAGGCCCTCTGGTCTAAAGGGGGCCCCAATTCTTAGGGAAGGGTCAGAAAGGCTATGGCCCACTGAGGCCTCTCAAGACTTGGGGGCTAATTCTGAGCAAAAGCTGTTATGAACCAATGATCCTGGGAAGAACCCTGGTGTGGAGTTTGAAGAACTATTCGTCAGTCAGAGCCCATGTTGGAATTAGAGGGTGATCTCTGGTAAGCATATTAGCAGGCACCTAGGTTTTTCTATTGTTTTTAATAGGCTTTTACCTTAAGAATAAAAGTGCTTGCTTAGAAAGAACTATGTGGTGTCTCATAACTGTTGGCAGTTACACTGTCTGCTGTCACTGAGGAGAGAAGTGAAGCAGGCCCGCTTAGGCAGTCTGTCTTTTGTAGAACTGATAAATAAAATTGTTTGTAAATTGTTCATGTTAAACTTCATAAGTACAGGTTTATGAATAAAACTTCATTCTTTCACAAAACCTAGTACCCCAATAACTGACTAATTAACAATTAAGATGTTTGTTAAGAACCACAGCTGTTCAGGCGGCTGCCCTTGTAAATTTCACTTTCAATCCAATTGCTACTTAAAGTATTTAAACTTGCACTATTTCAACAATGTAACTTCTGCTCACTGGTTGCCATTTTGTATTAACTATTGTCCATTGTCTGCCATTTCTTACACTTGTCCATATTGTAACCCAAACTCCATTTTAACTTGTCTTAAACTCCATTTGAAAATGTTCACTCCATTTTGTAAACCCTGCTGTAACAGTTGTTCTGCAAAACCCTGATGTAATCTGATTAGTTTAGATGTGTGAATGAGGTATGCATAGATGATGGAATCAACCTCCAGCCCGTTCTGATGAAAAAGTGTGAACAACAACGGCTGAAGATGCAGACAACAGCCCTAACAAAGTAAGAGGAGTCCACCCTAAAGAGAAAAGAACAAAGGTCCAATTGAAGGAACATCAAAGCCAGGTCCGAGGCTGAAAGTCACGTCTGCAATTGACGGGTGATCAATCACACAGATCCCAGAGGCAGCATGACACAGCAAGACCTAGAGATGTTGGATTCAAACTAAAAGCCTATAAAACGGATGGGTGAGATGGGAGACTTTGGGTAACGTTCTGCTGCCAACATCAAGGGGTATCGATGTGAGCCCAACAGAGACCCAACCTCTCCTTGTGCCCGGCTCTCTTGGCCAGTTAGCCACCACAAGCTACGATCCCAAGCTGTGAACCCAAGCCACGGACTCAAGCTACTTTCAGGACGGGTAACTATACAGCAGCTGCAGAACATCTAGTGTGTGTGTGTGTGTGTGTGTGTTGTGTATACATAGGTGTTAGATATTAGCTATTGGTTATAAATCAATTGTGTTATAATAAACGTGACATTCTTGTCTTGTCCCCTGAAAAGATCCTGTGTAGTTTTATCTGTATAACACTTTTGGGGAATAACAAACACTGCTGTTGTGGGGAACGGTTCAGCCTGGAAATACCCCATTCAGAAGGGAGAGAGTCGTAGGTATCTCTCCGAGAGACATGACAGTTGAGGAGCCTGGAGACTAGAGTGGGTGCCCTAATTGGACCATAGAAGGGGAAATAGAGGTGCAGGCATCCTGAACTGACATTCATCACAAGTCCTGGGATGGCGAGTCCTGTCACTGGGCACATCATCAAAGAGGTTGTGTCCACATGACACAGAACATCCAACACTCCTTAATTTCCCAGTGGCTTTTCCCCAGGTTGTAACTTGCTCAAGGCCCCAAAGTCTGTGGAACTGGGTATGGTACTCATAGGAAAATGTGGGGTCTCAATTAAAAAATGGGGACACAATATGCTTGAAATGTCGAACTCTCCTAAACTGCCATTCTTTTGGCACACCAGCCATTTTTTGAACTTTTTTTCCCTGTGACTAAACATTGCTCAGTAGACTCTGGGGCAGGGGTGGGGGTACGTGAAAACACTGCATATACAATATTCAAATGACTTCCGCACATACAATATTATGACTAAAAAGGCCCCAACTCACTTCTTCCTCCAAAAAGCCAGTAAGTAATAACCATCACAGCGTAACTGAGTTTAATAGCCAAAGGGAAACAAGGTACAAAAAACTCAGAGGCATACTAAATATAGAAAAGGGGATTTCGATATAATGAGGAAGTTGTTCAGAAAAGGCCTAATGTCAAGAGTGAAGGCAGCAACACCCTTCGATTTGGTATCTAAGAAAACAGTAGTAGGCTTATGTAAACTGCTGAGAAAAAAGGGAACCAGGAAGAGAAAAGTAAATGGCGACCTTCTAGTCTTCAAGAGGTTATCTGAGCTAGTGAGAACTTCTTTGGGATTTGGCAATCCAGCCTGCTAGAACAGTGGTTTTCAAACTGCACGTCATGACCCAGGACTGGGTTGTGGCCGCTCAGGTCAGCACGGCCAACCGGGCTGTTTAAAGGCCGGTCGGTTTTGCTACCCGGCTAATGTAGGCCAGTCCCTACCTGTTCTGACACTGTGCTGCACCCCAGGAGCGGCCAGCAGCAGGTCCTGTTCCTAGGCAGAGGTGTCACGGAGCTCCCCCTGCTGCCTCCATCCTGAACACCGGCTCCGCACTCCCATTGGTGGGTTCCCAGCCAGCGGGAGCTGCAGGCAGGAGCCACACGGAGCCACTTGGGCACCTCTGCCTAGGAGCTGGACCTGCTGCCGTCTGCTTCTGGGATGCAGGGCACTCCATGGTGCTAGGACAGCACCCCCACTGTACCACTGACTGGGAACCACCCAAGGTAAGCCCAGGCCCCCTGCCCCAGCCCTGAGCCCTCCCCAAACCTGGAGCCCTTTCCTGAACCCTCATCCCTGGGCCCACTCCAGAGCCTGCACCCTCAGACCAGAGCCCTGACCCCTTCCAGCACCCCAGCTCTGAGCCCCCCTGCTGCATCCTTCACCCCCACACTCCAGCTCTGAACCCCTAGTGCACCCCAAATCCATCACCCCCATATTCCAGCTCTGAGCCCCTCTCTCCCACCCTCATCCCCAGCTCCGTTGGGTTGCGGGCATCAACAATTTTCTTCAACTAGGTCACCAGAAAAAAGTTTGAAAACCCCTGTGGTAAAGAATCAGTGGGTCCCCTGACTCCCCCTCCCCCCGCAAGGGGTAAATAGAGCAGTTAACATCGAGGACACTGTTGAAAAACTAAATTCTTTCTTTCATCAGCCCCCAAAGTGAACTTCCCGAGTCTCATTATAAGGCAGATTCTCTCGTCCTCGTCTCGTTCTCAGAGCTGTAAGGGTAGGTGGGGGATTTGAGGATCTACATTGTGGAATTAGGTGCCTGCAATGGTGGTTAGTTGCCATTAACTAGATCCTCTGGGGATCTAAGCTTTGATGCTTTTTAAAATTTGGCTCTACTATGGTGCATGGGTACAATGGCATGCCCAGAAATCAGGCCTGGGTGTGCACTGCCTTGCAGACATCTGATAGACTATGACTCTATGGGTGGGAGGGACCTCAGAACGTATCTAGTCCCACCCCCTGCTCAAAGCAGGACCAATCCCCAACTAAATCATCCCAGCCAGGGCTTTGTCAAGCCTGACTTTAAAAACCTCTAAGGAGATTCCACCACCTCCCTAGGGAACCCATTCCAGGGCTTCACCACCCTCCTAGTGAAAAAGTTTTTCCTAATATCCAACTTAAACCTCCCCCACTGCAACTTGAGACCATTACTCCTTGTTCTGTCATCTGCTACCACTGAGAACAGTCTAGATCCATCTACTTTGGAACCCCCTTCAAGTAGTTGAAGGCTGCTATCAAATCCCCCCTCACTCTTCTCTTCTGCAGACTAAATAAGCCCAAAAAACAATGAGGACTCTGGTGGCACCTTGAACAATAATAGATTTATTTGGGCATAAACTTTTGTGGGTAAAATAAACCATGTGAAGAAGTATTTTTTTACCCATGAAAGCTTATGCCCAAATAAATCTGTTAGTGTTTAAGGTGCCACCGAACTCCTTGTTGTTTTTGTGGGTATAGACTAACATGGCTACCCCTCTGATACTTAAATAAGCCCAGTTCCCTCAGTCTCTTCTCGTGAGTCATGTGCCCCAGATCCCTAATCATTTTTGTTGCCTCTCTCCAATTTGTCCACATCCTTTCTGTAGTGTGAGGTCCAAAACTGGACACAATACTCCAGGTGTGGCCGCATAGAGGGGAATAATCATGTCCCTTGATCTGCTGGCAATGTTCCTACTAATGCAGGCCAGTAAGCTATTAGCCTTATTGGCAACAAAAACACACTGTTGACACATATCCAGCTTCTTGTCCACTGTAACCCCCAGGTCCTTTTCTGCAGAACAGTCACTCCCCAGCCTGTGCATGGGATTCTTCCGTCCCAAATGCAGGCCTCTGCACTTGTTCTTGTTGAACCTCCTCAGAGTTTCTTTTGGCCCAATCCTCTAATTTGTCTAGGTCACTCTTGACCCTATCTCTCCCCTCCAGCATATTTACCTCTTCCCCCAGCTTAGTGTCATCTGCAAACTTGCTGAGGGTGCAATCCATTCCATCATCCAGATTATTAATGAAGATGTTGAACAGAACTGGCCCCAGGACTGATCCATGGGCACTCCACTTGATACTGGCTGCCAGCTAGATATAGAGCCATTGATCACGACCTGTTGAGCCTGACAATCTAGCCAGCTTTCTATCCACCGTACAGTCCATTCATCCAATCCATACCTCTTTGACTTTCTGGCAAGAATACTGTGGGGGACCATATCAAAAGCTTTGCTAAAGTCAAGGAATAGCACATCCACTGCTTTCCCCTCATCCACAGAGCCAGTTATCTCATCAGAGAAGGCAATCAGGTTGGTCAGGCATGACTTGCCCTTGATGAATCCATGTTGACTGTTCCTGATCACCTTCCTCTCCTCCAAATGCTTCAAAAAGGATTCTTTTTTAAAAAGACGGGCACTATATTTGCCTTTTTCCATTCATCCCAATTGTGATGAGTTTTCAAAGATAATGGCCAATGGCTCTGCAATCACATCAACCAACTCCCTCGGCACCCACAGATGCAGCGCATCCAGCCCCATGGACTTGTGCATGGCCACCTTTTCTAAATAGTCCTGAACCTGCTCTTTCACCAGTAAGGGCTGTTCACCTCCTCCCCATACTGTGGTGCCCAGTGCAGCAGTCTGGGAGCTGCCCTTGTCTGTGAAGACCAAGGCAAAAAAAGCATTGAGTACTTCAGCTTTTTCCATATCCTCTGTCACTACGTTGTCTCTCCCATTCAGTGAGGATGTAAAGTGATCCTGCGGTGCAGGAAAGGGGGAATCCTGAGGAGGAATAGAGTAGTTATTTTTCCTCTGTATTTGGCACTGGTGGAATATGGTGTCCAGTTCTGGTGCCCACAATTCACAAAGGCTGTTGATAAATTGGAGATGGTTCAGAGAAGAGCCATGAGAATGACTCAAAGTTTAGTAAACATGCACTATCGTGAGAGACTCAAAGAACACAATCTGTTTAGCTTGACACTGAGAAGGTTAATGGGTCACTTGGTCAGTCTGTCAGTACCCCACAGGGAACAGAAATTTGATACTAGGCTCTTTAAACTAGCAGACAGAGGCACAGAAAGATCCAATGACTGAAAGTTGAAGGTTTAACTTTGAGAGTAATTAGACATTGGAGCAAGTTACCAGGGGTCATTTGAATTCTGCATTACTGGCAGTTTTTCAACCAAGGTTTAATGTTTTTCTAAAAGATCTGCTTTGGGAATTATTTTGGGGATGCTTTCCTGACCTGTGTTATATAGGAAAACTGCCTTAAATGATCAAAATGGTTCCTTCTGGCCTTGGAATCTATTAATCATCTAATTTTTTATCAATTGAATCCCATCTCAGCTTTTTCATTATTTTGCCTGGGATTGATGTTAGGTTACCTGGCCTGTAGTTACCCAGGTCATCCAACTTGCCTTGTTTTAAATATTGGCCCAACATGAGCCTTCTTCCAGTCTTCTGGAATTTCCCTGCAATTATTCCTTACCATAGTTATTTGCAGGTATATCAAATGTGGGGTATCCATTTAAGCACCTGATTATGCCCAGCTAAAGCCAAGGTGAAACTATGGCCCAGAGAATCTCAGTTTTTCTTTTAGATGTGTCTTGCATATTTCTAGTTTTTCCACGCATATTGTAAGTGTGTCAATTGAGAAAGTGAAAAATGCTTTAACTGACAATTAGATTCTCACCATTCCGTTCCCTAGACATTAAAGAACTGCACAGTAAAATGTAGTCTTCTTCTCCTGGTCTATTAATGCATCACAAAGAAAACAATCTGTTGCCTGGGAAGAATGAAGACATGCATTTCTGAACTTCACCTAGGGAAGAAGCAGTAAATATTTCTCTTGCCCCAGCCTGTCCCTAGAGGTGTTTGCTCTTGATAAAGCCCAGATCAAACTCTGTGAGTGCCCGCCCTGAGATCAGTGCAGCTGCTATAAAAGACCATGTCACTGAGCTACTCTCATCAGCTGAGCAGAGATGGCAGGTGAGTTGCTGTTACTTTTTACTCTCTTTCTTTTTTATGGCTTTGACATTTGTAATAAAATAGGCAGTGTGTTCTGAGGGAGGGCATGAAAAGCCATGTGTGGTGAGGAAGAGTCAGAAATGGGAAGGGGCAGGGGCTGCAGAAGTCCTGGCCCTCCTTTGTTCCTTTTGGATGAGGGAAATTAATAAAGAAATGGGAAGAAACAGAGTCCTTTCTCCCACTCCTTCCCCTGGTTCAACCCCATCCCTTTCAGGAGGAAACACTGGGATACTTTACAGTAAAGGAATGTGGGGAATAGAAAACACAGTTGTTGAAAGAAAAGTGCAAGAATCTTTCCATTATACAAATGGGGGTTAACCTGCCCCTCCTACCCCCCAGCATTATGGATCCTCAGAATTTCTTTTACTTAGAGATTGACTTAAACCTTGAATCAGGAGGTTCAATGACTCCTTTAAAACATATGTTAGCACCAGCTGCTCTAACGGTGGCTGTTCTTTTATCTGTATGAATCTTCAGTCCCTTTTTCAATCTCACTACATTAGCTCAGTGACATCCTGTAGCAGTGAGTTCCCCAGTTTAATTACACACTATGTGGAAAAGCATTTCTTTTTATGTCATTTGGGAATTTTCCACTTTTTAATTTCCTCGAATGGCCCCTTTTTTTCTTGTATTGTGAGAAAGGCAGAATAGAAGTTCCTGATCTCCCTTCTCTAGGCTGCTCTTTCTTATATATGGAACTAGTAGTGCCACTTACATCTAAGTTTGCCCAACAAGTCCCGTTATAAGACCCAGTTTTAGTGACTTACAACCTTGCCAAACTTTAACTTTTTGGTTGAAAATTTCCTTGATGAGTGTTTGTCAGTTTCAGAAAAATGGTTTATCCCTTTCTTAGAATGAGATTAGGGAAAAAAATGTAGCTTCATTTAAAAAAATTCTTATGATAGTTGAATTGAGAAGTTCGAGGACCTCCATGATTTCATGCTGTTCTCTGAAAAAATGGGTCCTATGTATCACAAAAGTAGGAACCTAAAATTAGTGGATTCTTTTGATACTTGCTGTGTGCTTCAGTTCTCCATCTGCCAAATGGGGATAACAACATCCCCTCAGATCCCAGGGTGTTGTGAAAGCAGATGAGTTAATTGCAAAGTGCCCAGAAACTAGAGCAACAAGCAGGATACAAAATCTCAGGAAGAAATTACTAATTGTGTTTTCAGAGCAGGTTTTGAATAGTGTGCAGGAAATAAGGCCTGGGGCCAAACTGGCCAGTGAGAGGAAGACAAGTAAGTGTTTCCTGGGCTCAAGTATTGCAGCTCTCAGGAGGCTAAACGCTTGTGAGCCACAGGCAGAGGACAGGAAGGACATGGCGCATCAGTGCCTGAGGCTTCTACAATGGCAGGAAACTGGTTTGGTGAAATGGGCCCAGATGATCTTAGCAAGTCCCCGTGCTGCAGAGGAAGGGGGAAAAAAAACCAAAACCAAAAGTGACTGCCAATCTGATCGGGGGGCAAAATCCTTCACCCCACCAAGCTGAATCTCACCTGCAAACTGTATCAGCAGCGAATGCACATTTCCTTCCCGAACACCGATACAAATATTCAGTAAACAGAGCTATGGAAGTGGATCTCGTTCAGTGGGGAGATGACATCCAGGGGCCCTCAACCTCCTTTAATTACTGCTACTAACCCGGGTGTGTTTGTGTTTCTCTACAGGGATGAAGTCAGGGATCCCCCTCTTCGGATTCTTGGTGACCTTAAGCCTGTGCCAGGTGTCTGGATCTTCCATAGACGGTACTGTCCCCTTTCTTCTGATGCTCTGCGTTAGGGGTATAATGCTTTGTGGTGGGATCCAAAGGAAAACTCACAAAGGGCCCCCACCCTGTTTATATAGGTCTGAAGTGTTCCCTCTCCCACCCAAAATAGAACATATACCCAGGAAGTACACATTCACTATGAATATCCAAGGACTTCAGAGTACCTGATCGTTATCCCCTCTTTACAGATGGGGAAACTGAGGCACAGAGGGTAGATGCCTGCCTCCAAGACACAGAGTCACATATAGTAGAGCCAAGAACAGAAGCCAGGCCTCCTCATACACAGTCCGCTAGTGTCCATGCCCAGGACCATGCTGACTCACTAGCATCCTTCGCAGTAAAACAAAATGGATTGGCAGTATAACCAAAAAAGGCTCCACTTCCTAAACGGGTTGCTTTTGCATCCACACCATATCTCACACTCCTCCCTCAAAAAAGCTGGCGTTCGTCTGGGAAAGTGTTGGCAAAAACAGGGCAGCTCATTTTTTACAATAAGTAAATTACTCATTCCAGGCTTATTCTCTTGAAAAATTTCAGTTCTCAACTCATGGAGGCACTAGAGCTCTTCAAGGAATGGCTGGAAAAAAAAGTTGGCAAAACTTCATTCATAGAAACAGCTGAACTGTATTGCTTAAACTTGCCAAAACTATTCTGCCTGAGGCAGAAAGCACTCCTGGAAAGTTCCAGCCCCTGAAAGATTGGCCAAGTTATAACAACAGAAAACAGGGTGTTATAACGGGAAGTCCTGGGCAACTGCAGAAATAAGGGTCACTGCAAATGTCCCCTATAATTAGACCTCAGCTGTAAAGATTTATGTACACATAGTAAAAGAAGCGAAAAAAGAGCCACTGTGGCTAAACAAAGTAAAAGAAGCAGCGAGAGGCAAAAAGTGGAAGTTAAATCCTAGTGAGGAAAATAGAAAGGAACATAAACTCTGGCAAGTGAAGTGTAAGAATATATTTAGGAAGGCAAAAGAAAAAGAAAAAAAAAAAAGAAAAGAAAAGAATTTGAAGAATAGCTGGCCAAAGACTCAAAATGTAATAGCAATTATTTTTAAAGCACATCAGAAGCAGGAAACCTGCTAAACCACCAGTGGGGCCACTGGAGGATCGAGATGAGAAAGGAGCAGGAAACGATGACAAGGCCATTGCAGAGAAACTAAATGAATTCTTTGCATCGGTCTTCATGACTGAGGATGTGAGGGAGATTCCCAAACCTGAGCCATTCCCTTTAGGTGACAATTTGAGGAACTGTCCCAGATTGAGGTGTCATTAGAGGAGGTTTTGGAATAAATCAATAAACTAAATCAGTAATAAGTCACCAGGACCAGATGGTATTCACCCAAGAGTTCTGAAGGAACTCAAATGTGAAATTTCAGGACTACTGATTGTAGTCTGTAAGCTATCATTTAAATCAGCTTCTGTACCAAATGACTGGAGGATAGCTAATGTGATGCCAATTTTTATAAAGAGCTCCAGAGGTGACCCCTGAAATTACAGGCCAATAAAGTGGATTTTGGTACCAGGCAAGCTGGTTGAAATTATAGTAAACAAAACTGTCAGACACATAGATGAATATAATTTGTCGGGGAAGAGTCAACGTGGTTTTTGTAAAGGGAAATCATGCCTCACCAATCTACTAGAATTCTTTGAGGGGGTCAACAAACATGTGGACCAAGCCGATACAGTGTATTTAGATTTTCAGAAAGCCTTTGACAAGGTCCTTCACCAAAGGCTCTTAAGCAAAGTAAGTTGTCATGGGATAAGAGGAAAGGTCCTCTCATGGATTGGTAACTGGTTAAAAGATAGGAAACAAAGGGTTCGAATAAATGGTCAGTTCTCAGAATGGTGTGCCCCAGGGACATGTTCTAGGACCGGTCCTATTCAATATATTCATAAATGATGTGGAAAAAGGGGTAAACAAGGAGGTGGCAAAATTTGCAGATGATCTCAAACTACTCAAGACAGTTAAGTCCCAGGCCGACTGCGAAAATCTACAAAAAGATTTCTCAAGACTGGGTGACTGGGAAATAAAATGGTAGATGAAATTCAGTGTTGATAAATGCAAAGTAGTACATATCGGAAAACATAATCCCAACTATACATATAAAATGATGGGGTCTAAATTATATATTCTGACTCAAGAAAGAGATCTTGGAGTCATTGTGGATAGTTCTCTGAAATCATCCACTCAGTGTGCAGTGGCAGTTATAAAAGCAAACAGAATTTTGAGAATCATTAAGAAAGGGTTAGGGTATATAAACTTCTATATAAATCCATGGTACGCCCACATCTTGAATACCGCATGAAGATGTGGTTACTCCATCTCAAAAAAGATATATTGGAATTGGAAAAGGTTCAGAAAAGGGCAACAAAAATGATTAGGGGTATGGAATGACTGACATATGAGGAGAGATTAATAAGACTGGGACTTTTCAGCATGGAAACGAGACCACTAAGGAAGGATATGATAGAGGTCTATAAAATCATGACTCATGTGGAGAAAGTAAATAAGGAAGTGTTATTTACTCCTCATAACACAAGAACTAGGGGTCACCAAATGAAATGAATTGGCAGCAGGTTTAAAACTACCAAAAGGAAGTATTTTTCCACACAATGCACAGTCAACCTCCTTGCCAGAGGATGTTGTGAAGGCGAAGACCATAACAGGGTTAAACAGGTCCGTCAATGGCTATTAGCCAGGACAGGCAGGGATGGCGCCCTTAGTGTCTGTTTGCCAGAAGCTGGGAATGGGTGACAGGATGGGTCACTTGATGATAACCTGTTCTGTTCATTCCCTCTGGGGCACCTGACATTGGCCGGTGTCAGAAGACAGGACACTGGACTGCATGGAACTTTGGTCTGACCAGCATTGCTGTTCTTATGTTCATAAGTGTTTATGCACTAAAAAAAAAATCATGGACTCCTGCTAGGATTAAAAGCTCTATAGAAATGGCTGAGTGACCAAAATTGCTCAGTAGATTCCTGGGGTATGTACAGACTCGGCATACAGTTTCAAATTACTTCAGCATATAAAATATGAATCAAAAGACCCCAAGTTACTCTTCCTCCAATAACTCAGGAAGTAATAACGGCCACAATACAATTTAATGGTTTAATAGTCAAAGGTAAATAAGGTATAAAAAATGATTACAGTGATACTAACTATAGAAAAGGAGATTTCAGTATAATAAGGAAGCTCTTCAGAAAAGGCCTAATGTCAAGAGTGAAGGAAAAAACACCCTTATATTTGGCTATCTAAGAAAACAGTAGTAAATCTTACACAAACTGCTGAGCAAAAAGGAAACCAGGAAGAGAAAAGTAAATGGCAAAGTTCAAGTCTTCAAGAGGTTATCTAAGTCAGAGAGAAATTCTTTGGGATCTGGAAATCCAGCCTTGGCTAAGGCAATTAACAAGAACACATGCTATAGCAGTCAATATGCAAGAGGGAAACGAGGAGGGCTGGGATGGGTTTTGTACAGTAAATAGTTGAAGGTATAAACACGACAAGAAATTCTTTAGTAGGAGCTGGAAACCTGCGAAAGAATCAGTGGGTTTGCTGACTTACTGGGGGTTAAATAGAGCATTTAAAATTGAGAAGGACATTTGTTGAAAAACTAAATTATTTCTTTCATCAGCATTGTGTGTAATATATATATATATATATATATATATATATATATATATATATATATATTCATAGATTCCAAGGCCAGAAGGGACCAGTTTGGTCATCTAGTCTGACCTCCCGTTTTACACAGGCCACAAAACTTCCCCAAAAGAATTCCTAGAGCATATTTTTACAAAAACATCAGCTCTTGCTTCAAAATTGTCAGTGATGGAGAATCCACAGTGACCCTTGCTCAGTTGTTAATTACTCTAACTGTTAAGAATTTATGCCTTATGTCCAGTCTGAATTTGTCTAGCTTCAGCTTCCAGCCATTGGATCATATTATACCTTTCTCTGCTTGATTGAAGAGCCCAATATTAATTATTTGTTCCCCATGTAGATACTTTCAGATGTAATCAAGTCACCTCGTAACCTTCCATTTGTTAAATTAAATAGATTGAACTTCTTGAGCCTCTCATTATAAGGCAGATTTTCTCATCCCTTTGTCATTCCCGTGACTCTTCTCTGAACTTCTCTTCAATTTATCAACATTCTTTGTGAATTGTGGACCCCACGACTGGACACAATATTCCAGCAGCAGCTGGACATAGATGACAAATTTATATGCAGATGACACAAAGTTATTCAGTTAGTCAAGCCCTGGAAGACTGAGATACTGCAGACAGATCTACGCAGGATAAATGAATGGGAAACAGAATGGCAGATAAAATTCAGTGTTAAACAATGAATATTACTCCTACACTGTACAAGGCTCTAAATTAATGGTATCAACTCAGGAAAGTGACCTGAGCTTCATTATAAACAGCTAAATAAAACCTTTCGCCTAAGATACTGCCCAATATATTGCCCAATATACAGCTGTGGTCAAAAAAGCAGACAGGATGTTCTGATATATAAGGAATGGGATGAAGAAGGATAAGGGAAACATGGCTGTCATATAAATCAATTCCCTCATCTGGATACTTTGTTTAGTGTTGACCATCCCATCTCAAAAATGGACAATGTGTAATTACAGGGCCTTCAGAGAAGGGTAGTGAGAATAATTAGGGAATAGCAAACTTCTCCTCTGGAGGAAGACGGAAAAGACTGGGATTGTTTATTTTAGAGAGGGGACATGAAACAAGTACACAAGATTACAATCAGCGTGGAGCTTGAAGCCAGAGTCTGTAGACAAGCCAAACTGTACTGTAGGTAGAGCAGGGCTGGAGCAAGGTCAGAGCAGGGCACGGGCAAGGCTGGAGCAGGAACCGGCACTGGATCAGGAGCAGGCTGGGAATCACAGAGTCTGTTACATGGCAAGGCAGCAGGAGAGTCACTGCTCAGTTTGTGCTGTTGCACAGATGAACTAGCAGCTCTGATGGGGTTGGAGAAATACCTGAGTGTGGGGGTCACCTGACCCAGGCTCTGCTCAGGCATTGGCTGCTGCCCCATGGGTCACTGCCGGCTCTGGTGGAAGGGTTGGGCTGGTGGGTCTACACTCCTCAGCAGTCCTAGTCCAATCACACACCAAAACCGACCTTAGAAACACCATAGGTCCTGAATCTGCAGAGTTCTGTAACTGTCCTTCCCTAGAGAACTCCTAGAGCTCCTGCTGGAAGGGAGCCCAGCCGGCACCCGAGTCTGGGTCCTCGTAGTGGAGCCCATCCCCACTCCACTGGGTACCGGTCCGCTGCAGGGAGGGGTAAGGATTTAGGCAGTGGAATCGCAGGGTAATGGGGGAAAGTTTGGTTTGGCAGGGAGCTGCAGTCCTGGGGGAGGTCTGAGGGGTGAGGGAGTCTGTGCCACCCCACTGATGCAGCAGTGTTCGCTCCATGTGCTCCTGCCCCCTCTGGTCTGTGATTGCAACTCCCACCTGGGTAACAGGGCTGGACCTGGGGCAGAGAGGGAGGGGAGCAGGGCTGGATAGGTCCCAGTGCACCCATTGAATTGGGACACCACATCTCTTAGTTTCTAGCTTCAGACTTGCAAATTTTCCTTTATTCAAAATGGCCACAAGCTCCTGTTCCTGATAATGGGCCTCAGACAAGATGGCTGCCATTCACACAGGCCTTGCCTGTGGAAGAGAGACTGACCCTAGCAACAATGACCATCAATTCCCATGGGACTGCGGCTAGGCTGTCTGCAGAGAAGGTCACTACCTCTCTACAGCTGAGAGCTGGACAGGAACCTAGGAGGAGATGGGAACATGGCCCACAGGAGCAGGTAGATTTGTGGGTCAGCGGGGCGGGGCGGGGAGAAAGGGATCTAGGAGAGCACTGGGGAAAGGAACCTAGAGGAGCATGAAAGGAGACTGTAAGTGGGGAGGAGGGAGTAAGAGTAGCTGGTGACTGGAGAGGACCGTGTAATGATCAGTGCAGGCAGCGTTTCTGCCCCTAAGTAGTGCTGTGTCTCTAGCTGAGTGCTGAAGTGTTGCTGTATGGGAGGCGGGCGGGGGGTGGCTCAAAGGAAGTGAAGACCTGACTGTGTATGCTGGAGTGGGTATGTGCCGGGTTCCAATAAATCCTTTCTTTCATATAAGAGAGTATCAAACTGGGTGACTGCAGCTTTACGACGTCAAAAGCACTTTTGCTTCAGCACAAAGGGACTGGTCACAAAGAGGAGCCTGGAACTGGTGAGCATTGGACAAACTGGGAGCTGTTGCACTCTGTGAACGAGTGGCCTGCAGCGCAAGCAGCACAAACCTAGCAGTGTTTCTGGATTGACATGCCCAAGCGATTTGCCAGCAGTGTGGATCATGGATCTTCCAGCCTGTTGCACAGACCCTGGGCTGCCAGAAGACACGGCAAGCCAGGAGGTGGTGGGAGGAACCCCCGGCATGGTTATTGGGGTGTAGTGAGGAGACTGTTTGGCAGCGCTTTCCCTGTGTCAGCATCTGCGATATGACTCAAATGAGGCAGAACCGGCTTGTACTGCCTGCAGAGTTGGCAACGCAGAGAGGAGTTCCTGTGCAGTGGTGAGCCATGAGATGACTCTGTGACGAGTCGGTTTGTAAATGGGTTATCAAGGGAACTCCCTAACCTGCTGGGGAAGGAGGATAAATTTGTGGGTCAGACTAGAGGCAGAACTATAAATGTGGAAGCAGAACCTGGGGTTTCTTTAAGCTCTTTACTGTTAGTCCCCAGCCCCCAGGTGACTCCTGTATCCTGTCTACAGCTCTTCAAATAGATTGATCGGGAAGTAGCTACAAAACTGGAGAAGGCCACTACTCACAGGTGTCCTCAGGGCAGATGAGAGAGTTTCCCATGGGACTCCCAGGCCAGAAGACATTTAAAGGTGATGTGGAGGCAAAGGCCTTTGTAGACAGAATTGCCCAAGCAGAGGAAAGCCAGACCAGGCAACTTAGAAGCTGCTGATGCAGTAATGCCACCATCAGGAAATATTAGAACAGCCCATGTGAAGAGCTAACAGGATACTCATGGTGTCATAAACTGCACCAGAGGGGTATGAATTCTTGTGCACATTAGTGTATTGCACACTAAGTGGCTTCTGTGGATACTGCTGGTGCTCACTAGTAGTTCCCTAGTGGGATAATGCAATCCAATTTCAAACAGGACTCCTTTGCCAGCTTTCTTAACAGAGCAATCTTTGTGAGCTTAAACAGGAGAAGGAAGCTTACAAGAAGTGGGAAATTGGACAGATGGCTAGGGAGGAATATAAAAATATTGCTTGAGGTTCCAGGGGGGTAATCAGGAAGGCCAAAGCCCAACTGGAGTTGCATCTAGCAAGGGATATGAAGAGTAACAAGAAGGTTTACTACAGGTATGTTAGCAACAAGAAGGTGGTCAGGTTACCGAATGGGGGAGGCAACCTGGTGACAGAGGATGTGGAAAAAGTTGAAGCTCTCAATGTTTAGTTCTCAATGCTTTTTTTGCCTTGGTCTTCACAGACAAGGTCAGCTCCCAGACTGCTGCACTGGGCAACACAATATGGGGAGGAGGTGAGCAGCCCTCAGTGGTGAAAGAACAGGTTAAGGACTATTTAGAAAAGCTGGACATGTGCAAGTCCATGGGTCCAGATCTCGTGCATCCAAGGGTGCTGAGGGAGTTGACTGATGTGACTGCAGAGCCATTGGCCATTATTTCTGAAAACTCTTGGCACTTGGGGGAGGTCCCGGACAACTGGAAAAAGGCTACTTAGTGCCTATCTTTAAAAAAGGGAAGAAGGAGAATCTGGGGAACTACAGACCGGTCAGCCTCACCTCAGTCCTAGAGAAAATCATGGAACAGGTCCTCAAGGAATCCATTTTGAAGCACTTGGAGGAGAGGAAGGCGATCAGGTCACTGGCCATAGGTCTTGTGGGAGCAGAGAGAATTGAGAAAGCAGATGCAGACACGGTCAGCTTCAGCTGAGAAATGGCTGGCAATCCAAAAGTTTCTACCTATTAAGTTCCTTCCTGAAACACATCCTGGTCCTCCGGGAGAACCAAGAGGTCTATGATTCAAAGAGTATAAGACCAGAAGGGACCATCAGATCATTTGGTGTGACCTCACCTATATGAACAGGCTATTCAATTTCACCCAGTTACCCCTAAGTTTAACTTTGCTTCGTGTCTCCCTTTCTTTAGATCTTTGAACCTATGGATCTATTATATATAAACAACTTTCTCCATCAAATTCCCAGTCGAAACTCAGCCTTGGCTTTAAGTGCCTAAAGGTTAATCCAGCAAGTTCACAGCATGAAGGAGAAAAAATGTGCTCCTTTCTCTTTGTGTGTGTGTGCAGTGAGCTGGTGGGAAGGAGTTGTTCTCATGTCTTGCTCTTTCCTCTCTTTGGACTAGATATCTTGGAGACTCTGCCAGATCCGTTCTTTCTGAGCAGCGCTAATGAAGCCAAAGGGTTGGTGGATGCTGCATACAAGTACGAACGGGACAGGTCAGTTCACTTTATGTTATCTATACTAGGAGTACAAGTTTACAAAAAACATTTTGCCTGACCCACTTGCCCATCGTACCTGCTGCACCATGGTGGAGTCTTATGGCTCTTTCCTTTGTGGCGTCTGTGACAGCCGGTCCTGAGTGGACACTGTCATGGCTGACAGGCTCCCTGCCAAGCCTGCGATTGGTGGTTCTGGAGTTGCTGCTGTGGGCAGCTTGCTGGATCTTTGTAGCTCCTGCAACCTGCTGCTGCTGGCCTAGAACTCTTATTAGAAGAGCTCCATGCTCCCCTTGCATGCAGAGGCTGGTTCAAATATCCCACTTCTGGTACCATATGTAATGGGGTGCTTCCACTTCTCCTGAGCCCCGTCTCAGTGCATGTGGCTGCTCCCTCTTTCTCTGTTTGTGGTGGATCTCTGGTGACTCGGCCCTCGGTTGAGTCTCACAGTCTGTATGTAAGATAAAAATCAGCCCCCTTCCAGGATAGGCCCCCTGTTGATTGTACATCTAAACGCCCTCTGTAAGGTCCCTCAACCTGCAACCTGACCTTTGGGCTCACTCCTCAATCAATCCAGTAGGACTATCACAGTACCCTGGTGTGATGGGTTGGATCACAGAAACCGCCTTGGGGCTGCCAACTGACATGCCAACACTACTTCTGCCCCTGCTTTCTTGCCCTGGCACTTGGGACTTCAGTGCCCTGCCTGGTTTCCGCTGGCATGCTGCAAACTCAGACCCAGGCCTGAAACCACATCCCCTAACAGCTGTGTACTTAAACTGAACGCAGCTTAAGAAGTGTTCCAGTCTTTAACACTCAGATCCCAACTCCCAATGGGGTCCAAATAAATCCATTTTACTCTGTATAAAGCTTATACAGGGTAAACTCATAAATTGTTCATCCTCTATAACGCAGACAGAGAGATATGCACAGCTGTTTGCGCCCCCCCCCCCCGGTATTAATACATACTCTAGGTTAATTAATAAGTAAAAAGTGATTTTATTAAATACAGAGTGTAGGATTTAAGCGGTTCCAAGTAGTAACAGACAGAATAAAGTGAATTACCAAGCAAAATAAAATAAAGCACGCAAGTCTAAGCCTAATACAATAATAAAACTAAATACAGATAGAAATCTCACCATCAGAGATGTTTCAATAAGCTTCTATCACAGACTGGACGCCTTCCTAGTGTGGGCACCATCCTTTCCTCTGGTACAGCCCTAGTTCCAGCTCAGGTGGTATCTGGGGGATTTTTCATGATTTCCGCCCCCTTTCTTCTGTTTAGGGTGACCAGGTGTCCCGATTTTATAGGGACAGTCCCGATTTTGGGGTGTTTTTCTTATATAGGCTCCTATTACCCCCCACCCTTGTCCCAATTTTTCACACTTGCTATCTGGTCACCCTACTTCTGTTCCACCCCCTTATATAGCTTTGGCACAAGGTGGGAATCCTTTGTCTCTGGGTCCTCACCCCCTTTTTCTAAATGGAAAGCACCAGGTTAAGATGGATTCCAGTACCAGGTGGCATGGTTACATGTCCCATGAGACCCCAAACCTTCATTCCTCCCAGCCTGACTCACAGGAAGCCCTTCAAGCAAACAGAGCCATCTACAGTTCATTGCCCTGGTTAATGGGAGCCATTAAGATTCCAAACCACCATTAATGGTCCACACTTTGCATACAATAGGACCTCAGAGTTATATTTCATATTTCTAGTTTCAGATACACGAGTGATACATTTATACAAATAGGGTGACAGCACTCAGTAGATTATAAGCTTTGTAATGATACCTTACAAGAGACCTTTTGCATGAAGCATATTCTAGTTACATTATATTCATACTCATTAGCATATTTTCATAAAATCGTATAAAGTGCAACATTACACCTGGTTTGAACAGGCTCTGTCCCTTCTGGGCTCTCTCAAATTGTCCCTGCTCTTCAAGCAGTCTTGACCCTGGCCTGGGGCCACCTCCCCTAAGGCTCCCTCCCTGGAGACTCTTGGCCTTTCTGGCCCCAGATCTTCAGCTAGGTCACTAATAGAGTTCAGGTCCCCTTTTGGGGTGCATCAAAGTCCAGGCCAGTTTCCCAGTGGCTGGTGGGAGGGACCTGGCCCACCCTCTACTCAGCCCAGGGACCCTATAGATAGCATCTGTCCACCATGTCCCTTTAAATAAACTGTGTCGCTGCTACAGTTCCCTGTGCTAGATCTCAACAGCCCCAGTCCATTCTTTGCTCTTACCTCAGGGCCTTGTCTTGATAGTCCCAGCAGTCAGCCTGGAATTCCTTCACATCCCCCTGGCTTCTGTCAGCACTGCTCTCTCCGGGGTCCTGTGACTCCCCCAGCCAGCCAGGCATCCTCCACATGCCTCTAGCTCCAGCAAGAAACTCACCTCGCTCTGGACCTGCAGCATTTTCATGATAGCCTGCTGGGCTCTGATTAGCTGCTTCCCACACAGCTACTCAAGGCAGCTTAGAGAACCTCTCTACTGCCTTTTTGTGGGGTGCAGTGTGGCAAGGCCATGAGCACTCTAGAAGGGACCTCCAGATCTAGTCCATCATCCCATCTCCCATAGCATTTCACAATCACCATCTTAGTCAGGCGGTTGGCAATATAAGAAGTAATTTCTTTCCATAGAGAGACTGTTGTACAGTATGATTCACTTAAGATTTTCACCCTATTTGACTCTGCTTTATTTAACATGCCCTCACCAAGGTGAACCTACTCTGTCACTCCTGTACATTTTGTTCCCCCATATTGCCATGTCCCATTGATTATCCTCATTCCACCAAGTTTCTGCAACGCCTGTTATACCAATATCCTCGTTTAATGATACCTGAGTTCACCCATCTTAGTACTGAGACATCTCGCATTTGCTTAGAAGCACTTGTGCATTTTGTCAATATTCGGTTGCTTACCTTCATGTGTTATGTTTAAATGGGATTATTTTACACTTGACTCTTCCTCAGTGGCTCACACCTGTGCTTTACCAACTTCTTTTCTATCCTCCATAGTAGGATGTAGAGTTCCCTCTTTAATACATTTATTCCTAAGTGATGTCTCCTCCTGAACCATGTGCTGCTCCAGACCTGTTAGCTTTGCCCCAGACCTTCGTTTAAAAAAAATCCTCTACAACCCTTTTAATGTTACGAGCCAGGTTCTGGTTCCATTTTGGTTAGGGTTAAACCCATCCCTCCTGTACAGGTTCCTCCTTTCCCCAATTCCTAATAAACCTAATCCCTCTTCCCTACACCATTGTCTCATCCACACATTCAGACCTTGCAGTTCTCTCTGTTTCACTGATCCTGTGCAAGGAACTGGAAGCATTTCAGAGAATACTACCATGGAGGTGCTGTGTTTTAATCTCTTCCCTAGCAGCCTAAATTTGGCCGCCAGGACCTTTGTCCTACCCTTCCCTTTTTCACTGGTACCTACACGTACCACAACCGTTGTTTCCTCCCCAGCACTACCTATGAGGCTATCTAGAGGTCTCATGAGATCCACTAGCAGGCAATTCACAAACCCAACCACCTGGATCTTCATATAAATTAGGATGATTCTTATAAGTTGAGAAATTGCAGAACTGGAATTAATTTGCAAACTGGACACCATTAAATTAGTCTTGAATAAAGACTGGGAGTGGATGGGTCATTACACAAACTAAAAACTATTTCCTCATGCTAATTTCCCCCTATTGTTACTCACACCTTCTTGTCAATTGTTTGAAATGGGCCATCCTGATTATCACTACACATTTTTTTCTCCTGCTGATAATAGCTCACCTTAATTGATTTGTCTCTTGGAGTTGGTCTGACAACACCCATCTTTTCATGTTCTCTCTGTGTGTGTATATATCTTCCTGCTGTGTTTTCTACTCCATGCATCTGATAAAGTGGGTTTTAGCCCACAAAAACTTGTGCCCAAATAAATGTGTTCGTCTCTAAGGTGCCACAAGGACTCCTTGCTCTTTTTACAAAGTTGAATTGTTTAGCAAATGTTTGCCCAGCAGGGTTACAGCCCGGAATGGTGTGTCCCTGATAGTGATGACCTGGGAGCCCTGAGGCTGCTGGTCAGAGTGTAGGAAAGGTCAGCGAGGAGCTGGCTGCTGTAGCTCTCTCCTCAGTTGCTTTGGGCCTGCACTTAATTCCCACCTACCAATGCAGGGCTCATTTTAGAGGCCTGGGCTGGGGCAGCAGCCTGGTGCACCACATCAGGATCTCTTTTTTTTCCAGAGCAAAAGAGGCCAAAGGCAAGATGGGTGTCAGCCCCTCCGATTTCCTGAAACATTTAAAGGAGCCAGTGGCAGGAACCAGGTCTGCAATCCGAGCTGCCGATTACATGGAAACCACCCTGAGCCTCCTGAAGAAGAAGCTGCTTCGGATCGTGAAAGGAAAGTTTAATATCACAGGTACTGTGCATATAAGACTGTAAATGGTTAATTAGCAGGAAACCTGTCCATGTGTAATGTGCATGACTTTGGGAAGATACTTTTGAACAAGCTAGAAGTAGTAACAAGGAAGTCCTAGAAGAATACTGCTTCTCAGCTAGTACCTGTAAACAAACTTAGAGTTTGGCACAGCAGAAAAAGCATAATAAACGTAGACTGCTGTGTGGAAGGGAAAACTGAGGCACGCTGCCTCATGGCATTGGTGGCTAAATGCCAAGACACCTACACTCTAAAAGATATTAATATCTACATTGTGTTAACAATGCTGTACATTAAAAGGCTTTCAGGCAACTTAGAAAATGAAACCCAACGCTTTGTAAAAACATCTGTGAATAACTACAATTTTGGGTAACACTGGGAAGTTAGGTAACCAAGACCTAAAGAGGATTTTAGGTGCTCTACCTTCGCATTATTCATTGATCAACCCTCGAGGGTGTGGGGGGAGGTGTGACCCTATGCCCCATATTCTTCATAGATATATTGTTATGATATGAATATGACATAACGAAAATGTGTTCTATGCGAGATGGGTCGATGAGGTATCACTGGAAAGGTTATGATTTATTGAATATGATTATCCTATTTGTATGCATGTATCATTTCTATATTTGAAGTTAGGAATATGGACTATGTATCAAATACAAAAGTGTTTTCGCTTGGGGACCTCCCACCAAACAAAATGCAGTCACTCTGGCTGGTTAGCCAATGGGCCATTAGGGAGAACAATAAGACTTTGAAGATGCTAATTTCCCACCTTCCTGGGAAGTCTTGTGGAGGACTTATGGCTGCTTTGACATGGCAGGGTCATGTGATCATGTCACTTGGTACTGGACTCCATCGTGGACTGCTAGTATTTTTCCACAAAGAGGGTGGGGATCAAACTGGGAAACAAAGGATTCCCGACATATGTAAATCCTATATAAGGCAGGGAAATGAGTTAATGAGAGTCAATTCTTCACTGAATCCTGTCTAACATGACTGCTGAAAACACCTAAGACTGAATTGGGAAAGAAAGGACTATACCCACGCTACAAGGTGTCTGGCCTGTGAAAGTAATATCTGGCGTTCTACGCTGCCAAGCAAGAGCAGTTTGTTTTCAAGAATCTCTGCAACCTGCTTAAAACAACATTTAGTGTGAGAAATTACTACTTGTAGCTCGTTCCTTTGGTGTATTAAGTTACGTTTGTGTATTGGCTTTATTTGCTCAGTAATCTAAGGCAGGGGTCTTCAAACTTTTCCCCCCGTGATTCCTTTCCACGGAGGGAAAAGTCTGGTGGCCCCCGGGGGATGTGTCCGCCAAAATGCCGCTGCAGAAAGTGGAAGCTTCCGCTTTCCGCGGCAGCATTTCGGCGGGACTAAAATAGCCTGTCTGAGAGTTTGGCGGTCTCCCAGGTGGGCTTGACGGCAGTGCCAGGGTCTCGCACACCCACGGGGGTGGGCTCACGCACCCTGGGAGTGCGCGCACCCCAGTTTGAAGACCACTGATCTAAGGGATAGCAAACAGTTCAAAGTAATCACTTAAAATCTATCCTTTGTACTTAATAAACTTGTTTTTGTTTTCTTTAAACTGGTTTGTGCAATCCATAACTGGGGAGCAAAAAGCTCTGCATATCTTCCTTCACGCTGAGGGAGGGGGAGATTTTCATGAGCTTACGCTGGACAGAGTTCTGTGCATTGCAAGACACTACAATTTTGGGTTTACACCTCAGAGGGGGGCATGCACTTGAGTGCTGGGCAATTCCTGAGCTGAGTCTTCTTACGCAGAGCTGATCTCAGTATCTGTGTCTTTCTGTGGCTGGGTGTGGCTCTACCTGCACGTTGCTGAAGGAAGCCTGAGGGCCTGGCTCAGCAGGGCAGTGTAAGGGAACCTAGGCTGATGGAACCGTCGGGCTCAGTGGTTCTCCAGTACATCAGATGGTACCCCAGTGAGGAGGGGGTGAATAACCCATCACACCAGCCTCCCCTTCTCTTCCTGCACCATCTTTTAATCCTCCCATTGCTTCATCTCTACCTAGTCCCCTCGACCTATTCTCAAATTATGTCACCATAGTCATTGAAAACACCATTCATTTTAAACCCCACAAAAGAAACTTTGTCTCATCAGTATTTGAATCAGGCAGGCATACTAAATGTAGGGATTTTGTCATTAGCACTTTTGAATCAGTCCCGATACCTGTCCTCCACTTCGGATGCTCCAAAATTTCTGAGAGATGAAGGTTGCAAACAATATGATTCCTAGAACATGAAGTACTGAGTGTGTTCCTGGACAGGAAGCTGGCCTTTATTCTGCAGGAAATCTGGCATAATCTGTTGGTATAAACTAGAAAGAGTTTTTAAAGGAAATGCTATTTGTCTGTAGAGCTTTTCTGCTGGAGGAGCTGTGAAATGGAACTACTGGTGACTGTTCCAGAAATTATGACAGAAATGACATCTCTCTGATTGGCTTCTCTTTCAGATGTACTAAGTAGGAAGCAGAAGGAAATTCTTTCCAAGGTAACTGGTTGCGACTCTCAGATTCGTTCCATTAAGTGCCCAAAGAATAGCATTTACCGGACCATTACTGGAGAATGCAATAACAGGTAAAGAGTTGATTTTTCATGTGTAATTGAGGACCTCCTGCCTACATAATGTCCAGTATCGACACCTTAAAGTTGTCAGTACAATACCATTCCACCAACCAGAAAAAAATGTATTAGTAGTTATTTGTATTGTGGTAACACTAAGGGGCCCAAGAGAAGTGGTGTACACACGTAACAAAGAGACTTTAACCTGGAGGAGTGTAGAAGGCTTCGCTCAGGGGTTATTGGTCAAACTGTGGGCAAACTGTCTGTCCAAGACTTGAGACTGGTCTTCCAGGCAATCCTGAGGCCCAGCAGCCAAGCCACCATTCATCACCCCCCCTCCTCTCATGCCCCCAGAGTCCTGGGTGTTTTTCCATTGCTGTAGAAATCCTCAACCGCAAGAAGCAGTAGCTAAGTCAAAGGAATTTTCCAAAGCACCTAATCCAGTTACGCACCTGACTCCCTGTGACCGGAGTCCAAGGGTAGCCACACTGAGGTTACTTTATTAGGGCAAACCCCAAAGAATGGGGCAGACAGTCCCCAAAGGTGGTGGTCATTCCAGTACTTAGAGCCATCAAGATAGCTTCAAAACAGCTTCTATGAAACCTTAGCTGGTTACCCAGAAGCCAAAACACAGTTCCCTTAAAGCAACCCAGCCTTAGGACCCAGACACCCAAGTCAAATATGATTAGGATTAATGAAAATGTTATTCATCATAGAAGAAAGTTCTACCAGTCCCAAAGAATTACCTCACATTACCTTCAGGTTAATGGCTATTTCAGCTCTTACCCAAATACATGCTACAGACAAGTCCTATTAACTAAACTAACATTTATTTAAAAAGAAAAGAGAGAGAGAGAGTATTGGTTAAAAGATCAGTACACATACAGACGTGAGTACAGCTCTGAGATCAGTTTCATAGTAGAGCGGTGAGCGTTGGAGTTGCAAAGAGTTCTTAGAATTAGTCCATAGCTCCAGTCCAATTTTCATATCCAGGTGGGACTGGAGATCTCAGTCCGATGGCACAGGCTTCCCCTGCGTAAAGCATCAAACAGATCTGAGATAAAAAGGATCAGGACCCATGATACTTTTATACAGTTCAGGCCTTCTCTGGGCAGCGTGGAGTCCTGAGGCGAACATTAGACAATCATGGAGACTTTGATTGTTTCCTAAGCACCACCGATAATTAGCTACAGGGATTAACATAAGGCAATTGCCCGTTTCCCACCATTTGCAGGTGATTTGCCGTATACTTCAAAGAGATCAATACAACGATATCACTGTATTTACAGCTCATTTAAATGTTGATCTCTGAATTAACAGAATGCAGCGTAGACAGGAACCCTTTGGTTACATTGTTAATCTCTAACAATATATATGTAAACACGCAAAAACACAAACATTATCTACCAGTGTGTCCCTAAAGGTTGAATTTGAGTCATTTATCCTGAAGGATGTTTAACTCTTTCTAGCCATGTGTCACACTTCCATTGAAAATTAGGTGTCTAAACACCTTTGTCTATCTGTCCCTTAGATTCTGAAATATCTATGTCACTTTTTTAAAATGGAATTTAGGGCCAGATTTTGAAATGTCTTGGGGCATCTAAAGATGCAGATAGATGCCTAGTGGGATTTCCCAAACCACCTCGGTGCCTACTGCCCATTGAGAAAATTCCGCTAGGTGCCTATCTGAATCTTTAGGCACCCAATTACCATTAGGAATCTGGCCCTTTGGGATGGATGTAGCTGTCAGGACCTAGCACCCGGCTCTAACGACTCTCTGTCATGGACAAATACTATCTCACACAGGAGTTTTTTCTCATTATAACATCCTGAGCATTCTGCAGTTTTGTGTACTGTAAAAATAAACCAATCTATGGTCCTTTAAAGCATGTGGTCAGTGGTGACCTGTTCATTTTAGGTGTATTGCACGATTTCAGTGGGAGTTAGGGTCCAGATTTTCAAAGGATTTAGGCGCCTAATGATGCAGATAGGTGCCCAGTGGGATTTTCAAAGGCGTTTAGGCACTGAAGTCCTGATGGGTGCTCTAAACCTCTGGCTCTAAGAGTTGTGGGGGAGGTGAGCAGGAAGAGCATAGGGCAGTGGGGGACAACCTGTGGGTCGCACCCGGCCCATCAGAGTAATCCGCTGGCAGGCCACCAGATAGTTTGTTTTTCACTTTTGGAGCCGCCCGCAGCTCCCAATGGCGGCCGTGGACCGCTCCTGGTGAATCGGCGCTGCGGGAAAGGGCGCGGACTGCAGGGATGTGGTGGCTGCCACTTTTCACGGCTCCCATTGGCCAGGAACGGCGATCCGCAGCACTGGGAGCTGTGGGCAGCTGTGCAAACGTAAACAACCTGTCTGGCAGCCTGCCAGGGGATTACCCCGATGGCCCGCGTGTGGCCCGTAAATTGACCACCACTGGCATAGGAGCCCTTTGCGTCACCTGAAGCAAGGCTGGAAGGTTCTTGTTTGGCTGCCTGTGAAGTTGACAAGAACCTTCCAGAAGAGAACATTTCCTGAAGTCCCTTCCCATGAGAAAAAATCCTGGTTTTGATATTTTGTCTTGGGCTGGGATGCAAATGTTTCTAAAAACACAAGATTTTTCTTGGGAATGGAGTCCCATTTTTTGGTCAGCTCTAGTATATTGAGGCCTGCGAGGCACTCATACTGCAGTGATGGCGACCAGATAAGTAGCTTAGATTTAAATTCTGAATGAGAAATGTGAGTATAACGGCAACATGAGGATTTGTCCTTTTACCTCAGTATTAACCACAGCCTGTGCTAAGAGACTCTGAGTCTTTGTCTGTCCTGAATATAGTTGTTGCCTCTGAACCTGAAAACGATTCCTTTCTATGATTCCAGCAATGCAGCCTAGGTTCCAGGGAGAACAAGAGCCATTCTGAAATAGTTTTGTTGTTTGTTTTCTTCCCTATGTTCCAGGAGGCATTCTTATTATGGAGCTTCCAATCGCGGATATGCCCGATGGCTCCCAGCAGAGTATGAGGATGGAATGTGTCTTCCCAAAGGATTAACTGAAGGAAAACTTTACAATGGATTTCCACTCCCACTGGTATGAGACTGTGAGATCATCTGGTTTCTTGTTTAATCAATGACTCCCATATTTTAGACCTGTCCATGACCAGGGCGGAGTGCTCCTTGAGCAGAGGCCCAGGCCAGGCTACTGCACCACTGAAGTCTGTTCTGAGGGCACAAGTGAACCATTGCATCACTAGCCAGCATTCTCCTTCTCTCATTCAAACGGTTTAAGTTCTTGCTTTCATACTCAAAGATCCTGAGTTCAAACACTTCAGACTCCCTGACATTATACTGCTGTCGAGCAAATAACCCATTGGCAACATGTGTCTCATGCCCAGTCCAGAAGTCAGGCCACACAGAGGACCTGAGGAAGGGTCTGTGTAGCTCAAAAGCTTGTCTCATTCACCAACGGACGTTGGTCCACTAAAAGATATAACCTCACCCACCTTGTCTCTCTCATAGCTTGGGACTGACAAGGCTATAACACTGCATACACATAGAGGAAAACAGCCTACTGCTGCTCTAAGCTAAAGGAGTGACTCCTTTAGCTGAAGAATAAGAGATCTGTGTTCAAACCCTGCTGCTAACCCAAGCTCCTGGGTTACTACAGCTGCACATGATGGAATTGAGGTTCTTCAGGGTCTTTACATTCTAGGAAATTCTATACCCAAAATATTGTTAAAAGAAGGTTGCAAAGTTGAGCCCTCAAAAGTGAGGGAATTCCAGAATCACAGACGCAGGCTTCCTTCAGGACCCAGTGGTGCTCAAACCGCCACACCGCTCCACCCCAGACCCTGACCCTACCTCACCCCTTATCCCAAGCCCCCACCCGCCTCTTCCTGCCCAGTTCCACCCCCTCCCCAAAGCGTGCCCTGTCCCCACACCCCAATGCCCCCGCAGCGCCTTCTGCAAGCCATAAAATAGCTGATTGTGGAGGGTGGGAGGTGCTGGGAGGGAGGGCGAAGAATTGATCAGGGTGGTTGGTGGATGGGAGGTACTGAGGGGAAGTGAGGGGAGCTGATTGGAGCACCCATGGATTCGGCGCCTATGGTGAGAGTGAGCCCAGCACGCCCACTCCTGGGTCATCCATCTTGCACTCTCCGCCTACGGCTCTGACCTTCAGCTCTGTGGAGAATCGAGAGGAGAGAATCCACTTCCCTTCCTCACAGAAGGGAGGGATCTGGTCACAGAGGGGGTCTTTCATGTGCAGATGAGGGGTGCTGATTTCAGCCTGGCGTTAACACACATGACTCAATACACGCAGGGGGCAGATTGGCTGAGTAAGGAAGATCCATTGTCACTGTTCAGAGTAAAACCACACTGTAGCACTTTCCCCATCATCATCATCCTCACCATCATTGTGAACTGTGCCTGTGCCTAGGACCCTAGTCATCCATCAGAACCCCTTTGTGCTAGACCCTGTACAAACAATCTGAACATAAGACAAGGCAAAAGACAGATGGGGAGCACAAGGCAGCAACAAAGGGCAGCATGATGGATGGGTTCTCAGCTCACCAGCTGCCTAAATACTGCCAGGTTTTTGTAGGTTTTTTGAAGAGGGGTTTTAAGGAGGAGAGTGAAGTGGCTTTGCAGATGTTTACAGGGAGCTTCTCCCGATCGATGAATCGCAGTGAGGGAGAAAGCACAACACTGCTTCTTTAAAGATTCAAGTGAGCGATGAAGGCGGCATCATTGGCAGTTCATTGAACGTCGTCACTGATGTTCAGAAATCGACTTGCAGCATAACAAAGTGTGTCAGATACTGATGTCTGTAGCCGGCCACCCCTAAAGTTACAGCACTTCCCCTATGGAGCTAAACACCTTCACTATGTCTCAGTCATAAAGGTTTTTGTTTTGATTCTGTGCAGGTTCGAAAAGTGTCGAATGAAATAGTTCACACAGCCAATGAGAACATCACCGCAGACCAGGAGCGTGCTCTTAGCTTCATGCATTGGGGTCAGTGGGTTGACCACGATTTGGACTTAGCCCCTTTCACTACTACAAAAATCAACAATAAAGAAGTTCATTGCGAGACCAGTTGCACCTTTGATCCACCTTGCTTCCCAATTAAGGTACAACTACAATGTTGAGTCTTTTCCTCCCTTTCAGGAGCAGCCACTGGGCTCTCAGACTGAGACTAGTGTAGAAGGTGAGACCCAGAAAAACCTGATGGTGAAAGAATTGAGAGATTAAAGCTGTGAATTCTTCAACGAGCCTACAACACCGAACACACTGTATATTACAGGGGGAGGGGATAGGAAACAGGGGCGCTGGGACATTTTGTGAAGCCATTGAACCAAACTGTAAACCCTGTGCATAATGGAATCCACTTCAAGGCAGTTCATGAGGCAGCACCCCCAGTTCCAACACCTATGGCAGTAACCTCTATATTTCGGTTGTCTAGCACATTCTTGTCCATGGGGATTGATGTCCAAGCCTGGCAGTACAGCCTAGTGGGAAGAGTCCACAGTCACAACAGGCCAGTGGCGAGAGTCGGTGGGGGATGCGGTAGGAGAGCCCAGGTCCTCTCTGCTCCATCCTGAGGCAGACACCCCCAGCCTGCTCCCTGGGTCACTTCCTACCCCAGCCTCTGCCCCTCCAAAGTCACAGCAGAGTCTGCTTATGGACTCACTGAATGGGGTTTCTCCCTGGCAGTGATCTGAAGTCTCTTCTCCGTCAATTGCAGCCCACTGCTCCTGGTCTCCCCAGGGCCCTCCGGCGGTTCAGCAGATGGGTCTGGCCCAAGAGCAGGAGCTCCTGTAGCCTCTTGGTAGGAGCTAACAATGTAGGACTGCTCCTCTGCTTTATCCACCCTGAGTCAACTAGGCTGCTCCCTTTTGAGCTCTGCCTCCATGGTGAGCCTCCTTCTGGGCCCAGAGTTACTCCTTAACCCTTGGTTCCCCAGTGTGGGGCTTATATACCCCATCACAATACTATCATAAAATACTCTTGCAAGCTTTTCTGGGATGCTCTACTAGCTCCGTTGTTTGCAGTAGGCTTTTGAAATTCGTCAGAGAGAAAGTCCTGGAGCCAGAGACGTGCCTGTTCATTGCCCTGTGTATTTCTGTTCACGTTTTGCTGAGATACAATGAATAGTTGACAAAAATGGCCCTTTCCCCTCTGCCCCTTTCAGTCCGCAGGAAAATGTTGGTAGACTCCTGAAATATTAACTGAACACCACCTTCTAAGGCTGGGCCCACACTGCTGCCAAAGAAACAGTAGCCAGGTCCTGGGAATGTCTATCAGCTGTAAGAGGATATTGTGGGGAGAGACATCTGTGCATCCGATGAAGTGGGCTGTAGCCTACAAAAGCTTATGCCCAAATAGTTTGTTAGTCTCTAAGGTGCCACAAGTACTCCTCGCTCTTTTTGCGGGTATAGACTAACACGGATGCTGCTCTAAAACCCGGGGAGATACAGACAGTACTGCACCAGCACCTTCCCCAAGCAAAAGACGACCGGGAATTACATGCACAAAACCTCCATTCAGGGAACACTATTTACATTGCAAAGTCAAGCACTCCAAAGTTTAAAAACGTGAGAATTCAGGTTGTCCATGCAGCCTTTATTCTGTCCCCTGGAACATATGGAGTACAGTCTTTTATTACGTGATAGCATACTATTTTTTTCTAGGATTCGTTTAGTGCACAGAATAGACACTAAACGAAAGAGACAGTGAAGAGCAGCATAAAATTTGTCATTTCCTAACTTTTGAGTGCTTGACTTTGCAATCTAAATAATATTCTTTTAGCACAGTTGGGCTTTTTGCTTGTTTTAATTGGGTTGTTTGAGGGTAGGGTTGCATGTAATATTTTTATAAATCAGGAAAAGAACTTGGGCATCACTGTGGACATTTCAATGAAAATCTCTGTTCCGTATACAGCTGTGGTCAAACAAGCAAATGCGATATTATAATACATAAGGAATGGGATGGCGAATATGACAGAAAAGATATAAGGGTCTTATATAAATCAATAGAGTTTGGAACTCACTGATACTAGATGATGAATGTAGAAAGATACAAAGAGGGATATGCATAACAAGAGCATCCAGAGTTAGAATAGCTAATGCGAATACAATTTTTGGCATTTGGAACATTCATAGATTCTAAGGCTAGGCGGTATTGTGATCGCCTAGACTGACCTCCTGTACAACACAGGCCACAGATCTTCCCTGGAATAATTCTGTTTGAACTAGGGAATATCTTTTTAAAAAATCCGATCTTTATCAACACATTGACACTTGACATTGGGAATAATCCTCTTCTATTTTCTACAGATTCCCCGTAATGATCCACGAATTAAGGATCCAAATACGTGTATGCCATTTGTCCGTACAGCTCCAGTGTGCAATTCCAGAACATTTGTGCGTGAGCAGATCAATGCACTCACCTCATTCTTGGATGCCAGCATGGTGTACGGCAGTGAAGAACCTTTAGCTAAGAGTCTTAGGAATCAGACAAACCAACTGGGTTTGATGGCACTGAACCAGAACTTCACTGATGGAGGGCTGGGATTACTGCCCTTTGAGAACAACTCACAAAGCCCCTGTTTATTCACAAACAAGACCATGAATATCCCCTGTTTTAAAGCAGGTAAGTCATGTGCCTGTAGCACAATTAATTTTCTGAAGTGAGCTGCAGAGAAACTTAGCAGTGCCTGAGACATATATAATGAAACATCAGAAACTATTGTGTAAAAGTATTATGTAAGAAAAGTGGGGGGGAACCATGACAATTGAAAGTGAAATGTTTTAATCCAAAAACAGTGTTTTCATTTTAAAATGTCCTTACAAAACTAAATGAAAAGTTCTAGTGAAAAGAAAAATTCCCACGGAAAACTGATCATTTTTTTGGTGAAAGAATTTAAAATAGTCATTTCCCCCTGGAATTTACCAAGACCATGTTTTGACTTTTCAAGCAGTTTTTGTAATTTCCTAGGTTTTTTTTTTTAAACAGACACACAAATCAACTGAAACACCTCTTCTCGCACACTATCAACAGCAGGGTTGGTTCAGGGTCTGGAACCTATTGTACTTCAGCACAGAGCAGTACCAGTGACATGGAAGAGTGACTGCACTGTGTGGAAGCAATAGTAAGCCATTTTTCTCTAAAACAGTGGACTGGATATGCAGAAGCAATCTACTTCACTCACACTCATCGATTTGGCAAATTCTTTCTAAGAAGTAATGTGGCTAAGAGGATGAGACTCGAGTGGATGAGAAACCTGGGTTCTGTTCCCAGCTCTGTGGGGATGATGTTATGAAACCTCTGTTTCTTTTCCTGTAAAAGGGGAGGTATGACACTGGAGTCTTTGCTTAGGAGTAAGAATTATGAAGTGCATAAAATTACCACAGCACAGAGAACTTCCCTGAAATGATTCAGTTCGAACAGAGCACAGTGTGATAGGTTCCCCCACAGGGTGTCCCCAGGAACTGGGGGATCACTGAGTGCTCTGACTCACCAGTTGTGGTTCCTTCTCAGCACTGTACTGCTGTGATAAGCTGTAGACCCACTCCTGGTCCTACACCGCCACTAGCATTTACACAGGCAGGGACACACCCCGCTGCAGTTACTAGCTGTGACCAATCATTGCTGGAACCAACAATGGAGAGGCTACAGCCAAGATACCCGCAGCTTCCCAGCCTAGGACCCCAGGGCTGTACCGTGCTGCCCTGGTCAAAACCTCAGTCAGGATGAAATTATTACTCAGTTCTCTCTTCCCTCAGTGTGGAGAGGAATATACAACAAGCCTGTTGACTTTCCCCCAGACACTGCATTCAAAGGCACACTGGTTTAGAGAAAGCAAAAAACCAAGTTTGTTAAAAGAAGATGGATTTTAAGTGATAGCAAACAGATCACCTAGCAAATAAACAAACCCACAAACTAAGCCTAAAATACTAGAGAGATTAGATATGAAATAGCAATTTCTCATTCTGGCTGCGGATACAAGTAGTCCTCCAGGTTTCCATACACGGGCTAGAAATCCTTCTCTCCATTCAGTCTTTGTTTCTCAGATGTTTCCAGGAGTTCTCTTACGTGAGGGCATGAGGCCACTAGATGTCCCACCCACCTTAGATAGTTTTAACATATGGCAGGAATTCTTTGTTCCAAAAACAGTTCCCAGCCCAGTTTGGGGAAAAATACAGGTACCCAAAATGGAGTCCAGTATCATGTGGTCTGGTCACATGCCCTTAATGAGTACTAGGCCCACTGAAACGATATAGAATCATTGTAGAATTTTTCGGCCTGCCTCTAACAAATCTCCTCTGAGCGCGTGTGAGCTGGGATTTGGGTGGTTTTTATGGGAATGGCAAAATTACATCCCTGACGCTAGGGAACCTTTTCTCTAATGCAGCCACTATGGCCACATGGGACACGGGAGGTTTCCCTATGGCCACAGCAGTTTCCTCGGCAGTGGGGGTGGGAAGGATCAGCCCCCTCCCCTGCCTCCCTGTTCCTGCCTGTGCCGCCTCTCTGGAGACACAAGTGGGACACACAACACTTAAAGAGCAGGGTGAGGACTGGGGGGGAGGGTGAGGAAGCGAGCGGCTGGAACATGGGCAGCGAGTGGATTCCCACCTCTGGGGAGATTAGCCCCTGACTCCATCCCTTCCGCCTGCACCCCTCCAGCAGCCAGAGCCCCAAGACCCCTGACCTGCCCCCACTCCCCGTGGCTGGAGCCACAACTCCCCACTCGGAGAAGCCCCAAGTATCTCCCCACCCCGGCCCCGGAGACACACACACCTGCCCGGAGAAGCCCTGGGCTAGCCACAGCCTCCCATCCCCAACCCTCCCCAGACCCAGGCTGCCCAGCTGTGTTTTTCATTATTCTTTGGACTTCTGTTATGCCAAGGCATATTGAAATTTACTTCCGAATTGTTGTACAGATGACCACTTTTACCCAGAAAGCAAAAGAAACAATAATAAAAAAGACAAGACCCTGCAAAGCATTTGGCTTGTGTTTCTATTTTGTTAGGTCTAGTAAAGAATAGAGATAATGGTGCATTATTTGTATTATTAAGTTTGCAAAAAAGCCAACACCCCCAAACCTTGCAGTAATAAATCACAATGATTTGGATGTTTATATGTTTATTAACTTTAGGAAAAATAAATAATTCTAGGAAAAAAGTGTCAGTGCAGTCACCGTACTCTGAGGCCACCAACAAAATTATTGTGAAAACCTTTAGGGCCAAACTTCCAGTCCCTGCTCCACTGCCTGGAGGTGCTAAAGATCCTCAACAAAACAGTTGTAAGAATATTTTAACATGGTCAGAATAATATGAATTCCCTAGCCCTGTTCTTGGAATTGCAAATAGCTCCGTTTACAATGCTGGAGTCTAATACGGCAAATTAAAAACAGTTCGTCAGCTAAATAAAATATAAAATTATACTGTATCTTTATAATTTAGGTGATGCACGAGTAACTGAAAATCTGGGACTTAGTGCTATCCACACGCTCTTTGTGCGGGAGCACAATCGCTTGGCTACCAAGTTGAAGAAATTAAATCCACACTGGGATGGAGAGAAGCTCTATCAGGAGGCCCGGAAAATCATAGGTGCCCTGATCCAGGTACTAGCAGCAAGATCGTTTTTGCTGCCGTTCGCTTATTGATTAAAACATATTTTGCTCAGATTTAGACATGATTTTTTTCCCCTCCAGAATTGCCAGTGCAGCTTCCTACACACCAAGCTCGCTTAATCCTGTAGCACTGAGGCTATTCATGCAGCAGCTGCAGATCTAAATGTTAGGCACCTTCTGTGCTGCAAGTCCCCTCTGCCTTATTATTCACAGCTCAGTTGTAATGGCCTGGTGTGGTACAAATGGAAATAATTACTGTGTCAGATATTGCAGCCACATGCAGGATCTCTGGGGACCAATGCAGTCAGTCTATGAATAGTTTCAGGATGATTGTGTTCTACTCCATGGGGGTAGTTACCACAGCTCCTCCAGGAATTAAAAACAGTGCGGGGATGATTAACGTGTGTTGCTTAGACAACTCCATGGGGTGGATTGCATTTCTTGGCTCAGACTGGGTTTTCCAGAGACAGGGAAAGAACTTGGGCTATAGAACTGTTGAGTTTAAACACACTTGGGGTCCTCATTTTGAGTCAGCAAACATACAGGACCTTTGGTCCTAAGGGGACCCCACCACCAGCTGAAGGGTTGGAAGAGACCCTTCCTTCTTATCCCATGACTACTTACTTTGCTTAAGAACCTTGGAGAGGGACCTTGTCAAAGGCCTCTGAAAGTCCATGTACACTATATCCACTGAAACACTCTTCTCCTCATGTCTGTCAACCCCCTAAAAGAATGCTACTATGGAAATCCTTGACTTCAATCTCCTACCAAGGCATCTTCTTGAGGAGCTTTACAGGATAAGGTGCTCCAGCTGGGGAGGAAAGTTCATATCTTAGCCATGCTGTCTGTGAGTGAAGTTCAGCCCTGTGCAGAGGCCAACACAAAGCACAGGCAGTATCCAAGCCCCTCAGGTAGTTGGGCCTTTCTAGTTACCCTTCTGAATATCAGCAGCTGGCTTTAAGCTGGTCCTCTGGAATGTCAACATCAGTAGCTCAGAGAGCTCCACAGTGAATTCTTTTAATTCTCTTGGAAGAAAGTTTTCCAGTCTTGCAGATTTAAAACATTTAACTTCAGCAGTTGCTGTTTAGCATACTCCCTACTTACTATTGGAATAGAAAGTATTTAATTATCACTATAAGCTATGAATACCTCCTCCTGCTCCTTTCAAAACAGAACAAAAATATTTAGTGAAGTCTTCTGCCTCTTCTGCATCATTACGGGCAATTTTGCCATCCATACCTAGTAACAGAACAAAGCCATTGCTAGAATTGTTTTTGTGCCTCCTTAATTTTAAATTTCTTTCTTGTTGTCTTTAACCTTCCTGGCTGTTTCATTGGTGTCTTGCATTCTGACACAGAATTTTTGGCCAATCCTATTGATAATGTTAGAAAGTGATTGTTTTTTCCTTTAAAAGAGCATATATGAGCTTCTAACTCAGTCTGTATTCCCGTCCAGGTGATAACATACAGAGACTACTTGCCACTTCTGCTTGGAGATGAAACTGAGAAGGAAATACCATGCTACCAGGGCTATGATGAGTCTGTGGATCCCACTGTGGCAAACGTGTTCTCCTTGGCTTTTCGGTTTGGTCATGGTTCAATACAGCCTTTTGTGACCCGTTTAGATGATCATTTCCAACCTTTGGGTTCGCTCTTCCGGGTCCCTCTTCACCTCACATTCTCTGCTTCCTGGAGGATTGTAATGGAAGGTAAGCATGTTGTGTAAGGCCTTGCCTCCAGTCCTGCTTTGCCAGCAAGGCAGAGATTCAACTAGGTACTTAAGCAGACGAGTTCACTGGGACTTAAGCACATGCTTAAGTACATTCCTGAATCAGAATCTAAGATTGTTACATCTGATCATTTGTTTCTATGCATCAGGACATGTTTTCAGTTAATAAATCATTTTCTCAAATAAGCAATTTTCATCAAAGTGTAATTATCTTGGCAAATGGATAGAATCATAAGACTGGAAGGATCTCGAGCGGTCACCTAGTCCAGTCCCCTGCACTTATGGCAGGACTAAGTATTATCTATTATTTATTATAGATTATTTGTACAGATTATTATTAGGGCTGTCAATTAATTGCAGTTGACTCAAGGTTTAACGCAAAACAAATTAGATTAAAAAAATCACAATTAATTAATCACACTGCTATACAATAATAGAATACCAATTTAAATTTGTGATCAATATTTTTGGGTTTTTTTATTTTCAGATATATTGATTTCAGTTACCACACAGAATATGAAGTGTACAGTGCTCACTTTAGATTATGATAGCAGCAGATAAGTCATTTGCCTTTGAACATATGACATGCATTGCTCATGGTCTGCAGCAATCAGTTACAGTAGTGCTCAGTGACGGTGGGCTTGAAAACGTGCTGGCAAAATGTAGAAAACTTGTGGGCCATTTCAAAGACAGTCTAGATAACAGTCCAGAGCTAGACACACAACAAGCTGCAAATGGACAGAATCAAGAACCTCTTGTAAAAGATATTTCAACTAGATGGAACTCCACATTGGGGATGGTTCAGTGTCTGTGTAATCCACACACCTTCTGGGTGTGGTGTTTTGTCTCATTTAGTGGCACCAAGACCACTTAGAGCAGGGGTGGGCAAACTTTTTGGCCCGAGGGCCATATTGGGGTTCAAAATTGCACGGAGGGCCAAGTAGGGAAGACTGTGCCTCCCCAAACAGCCTGGCACTGCCCCCTATCCGACTCCCACTGCCCGTGTCAGAACCCTGGACTGATCCAACCCCTGCGCCTCGTCCTCTGATCGCCTTCTCTGGAGACCCCGCAACACTCTAACTGCCCCCCAAAAACCCCTCCCCCACCTAAGTCCCCCTGCACTTTGTTCCCTGACTGCCCCCTCCCGAGACCCCCACCAGGACCCCACCACCTAAGCCCCCCGCAAGCCCTCCCCTTGCTTACCGTAATCAGATGGGCACTCCAGCCTGAGTGCTGGGCCACACAGCTTGGCCTGGCAGCGCCCAGGCCCAGGAGCACAGGACCCCGTGGCTCACCCCAGCCTGGGAGTGCGGGGCCTGCAGCTCAAAAAGCTCGGCCCGGCCCCGGCCCGGGAGCGTGGGGCCCTCAACTCCCTGCACTGAGCCCAGTCCCCCTGCCGGGAGCCGCGCTCGGCCCGGCCTTCCTGCTAGGAGCCCCGCGGCCGGGGATCGTGGGGCCTGCTGCACGCCGTAATCGGCCCGGCCCTCCAGCCTGGGAACCCTGCAGCCAGGGAGCACAGGGCCTGCTGCACGCCGTAATCGGCCCGGCCCTCCGGCCCTTGAGCCCCGTGGTGTGCCGCGCTAGGCTCATCCCTGCCTGGAAGCATGGGACCCCGCGACTCTCAGCCACAGCTTGGCGAACCGGATAAAAATGGCCGGCGGGCCACATGTGGCCCACGGGCTGTAGTTTGCCCATCCTGTCTTAGAGAGAGAGAGAGAGATGACATATGTCTGCTCTACATTTGGGACTCTTGTTGAAAACTTGAACACCCAAACATTTCAGCTGACCACCAGGTATTCACTTTTTGCCACTGTTGGCCCCAAAATTTTGATTTTCATCTTTTGGCGAAAACCTAAAAACTTTTGAAGATAAATTTCAATGATTTTTTTCCCAGGAGGAAAACACACATTGCTCAGGTAGCTCTACCTGCAAGGCCTTTTCCAGCTCCTGTTTTATTGCTGTGAGATAGAACCATGAAGATCCATTTTTCCTGAAGGAGAAGCCTTCTTGGTTCTTCCTGTGCAGTTTGTTTACCAAAACTGCTTGGCTTCCTTTGAGCACCTCATGTTGTTATCAGCCAACAGGCCTCTGCATCTGCAGACAGTCCTATAGACGACACTGGTTCCTTTGGGGGAACATGGTGCTAAGAAGAACCTTCCCACCCCTCAGACTGTGAAGGATCTCAGGTGACCCCTAAGGAGCAAAGCGAGCATTGGGGCCAATCTTCTGTTGCACAAAATGTAGCGTAAAAGGTGGAATCTATTACAGACTGTTCTGTTTCTTCCTTGCAGGTGGTATTGACCCGCTTCTCCGTGGCATGCTGGTTGACCATGCAAAACTAATGAAACAGAACCAAATGGTGGTCGAGGAGCTCCAGGAGCGGCTTTTTGAACAGCTAGAAGTAATTGGACTGGATCTAGCAGCCTTAAACCTGCAACGGGGACGAGATCATGGTCTTCCAGGTAAGTGAGCATAAGACTGCATCCCACAGGCAGGAAGAGTGTTTTTTCTGCATTGTTTGCAGTTGCTTCCACAATGTGCTAGGCTTTTCCAGACAACCAAGAAGCCAAGGATGGGAGGCCAGGGAGATGTCAGGGAGGAAAAACAATTCTCTACTGATTATCAACATTCACCAAAAGGCTTTTAAGCGGGATTGAAATGTGGATAGTGTTGGGCCTTTCAGACGAGCTTGGGGAGTCCATAAATGGGGAGAAGGGATACGGGGGAGGAGGCTGGAGGTGATTGGCTGTCAGGCAGACTGATAAATGGGCAGATGGGGGAGGGAACCTGGCAGAGTGGAGGAGGGAGGTAATGCAACACTGAAAGAGAAAGATAACTGGGGTGGGGCAGAACAATAGAGACTTGGAGGTGTTGGCCAGAGGCTTAAATGTGATGTTAGAACTGATGAGAGCCGGGGGAGGGACGCGATCGGGTGGGTGGAGCCGGGGGAGGGACGCGGTCGGGTGGGTGGAGCCGGGGGAGGGACGCGGTCGGGTGGGTGGAGCTGGGGGAGGGACGCGGTCAGGTGGGTGGAGCCGGGGGAGGGACGTGGTCGGGTGGGTGGAGAAGGAAAGTGGCGCTATCGCTGGATTCTGGATGGCCAGAGGGAAAGGGAGCATCCCGGTGGCCAGAGGGAGGCTGGTACAGCGGTGAGGACCTGGGCAGGAGATCTGGTGTGGGAATGGAAAGACGAGAAGGGATCTTGGAGATGCTGAGGAGGAAGCAGCAGAGTTTGGAAATGGCCAGGATGGGCAGCAAGGGAGGGGGCGGAGTCTGAAATAGCCCCCACGGTGCAGGCCCGAGTGACGGGGCCGGGGGCTCTCGACTGTGGTGGGGGAAGGTTTGGGAGGGAAGGTGTTTGGGTTTGGCCGTGCTCAGGGTACGATGATGCAGGACACCAGAAGGGAGATGTCAGAGAGCTGGGCTGAGAGGCGGGACTGGATGGCAGGAGCCAGGCGAGCCAAGGAGAGAGCTGTGTGAGCCATCAGCATGCTGATGAGAGCTGAGTCCTGTGAGACTGTCCAGGGAGCGAAGGGAGCTGAGCAAAGGGCAGACCCCTGGGAAGGCCCGAGAGAGACAGGGGGCAGCCCCACCAAGAGGGCTGGTGGTAAAAGGGGTAGGAGAGGACAATGTCTCAGCACCCGTCATGGAGAAGATGTTTAGGAGATTTTCTGTTGTAACTGTCTCAAAGTCTGACAGAGATTTGTTAGTCATGGTGGACAAGTAGCTGAATGTGAGACCCACATGCCATGCCGTGGCCAAAAGAGCGAATGAGGGCCTGGGGGCCATGAACAGGGGACTCTTGAGTAGGAGTCGAGAGGTGATTTTACTTCTGTAGCCGGCACTGGTGCGACTGCTCCTGGAGTGCTGTGTGCAGTGCTGGCACCCACCGTGCAAGAAGGATGTTGATGAACTGGAGAAAGTTCAGAAAAGAGCCATAAGAATGATCGCAGGCTTGGAAAACATAGCGAGAGAGTCACGGAGCTCAATCTATTTAACCTGATGCTGAGAAGACTAGGGGTTGACTTGATCTGTCCGTAACTACCACATGGGGAAGAGAAATCTGATAATGGGCTCTTTAAACAGGCAGACAAAGGTGTAACAAGACCCAGTGTTTGGAAGCTGAAGCTAGACAAATTTGGATTTGAAATAAAACATAATTTTGAACAGTGATGGTAATCAGCCACTGGAGCAATTTGACCAAAGGGTGTGGTGGATTCTCCATCACTGGCAATTTCCAAATCCAGGTTGGATGGATTTTGTAACTGATACACTAGTTCAAAAGAAATTCTTTTGGGGAAGTTTCTGGCCTGTGCTGTACAAGAGGTCAGACCAGATGATCAGAAGTCCCTTCGGGCCTTGGAGTCCATGAAAACTGTCGTGACTAGATTTTTCCCAGCAGGAATAGTATCTGGACTTCACTTTTTGGTAGAAATTGCTCAAACTTTCCATACCAAAACAATGTCCTTTAGCAGATTCTGAACTTTGGATTATTATAGTTCTTTGTTTTACCATAGAACCTAGGAGCCCAAGTAATGGACCAGGACCTCACTGTGCTAGGCACTGTACAAACACAACACAAAAAGACAGAACAAAAATTTATGTATAAGATGAGACAATAGATGGCTACAGACATAGCTCTGGGTAGGTATGAGGAACTAGCGAGACAATATTGATCAGCATGACAGGCACCAGGTCTCAGCACAGGAGCAGCCTAACCATTGGCTAACATTCGTAGGCATCGCACACAGGAGAGTTTAAAGGAGGATAATGAGGTAGCTTTGGGAATGTTGACAGGAAGCTCCTCCCATGTGCAAGGGACAGCAGGAGAGAAAGCTCAAAGGTGCTTGCTTGGGCAATGGGGCTGCCATTAGCCAGTCAGGTATCAACTGACTCCTAGATGGTGCATGAGAGATGACAGGCAGGGTGAGGCCTTGATGATAGGTGTAAATGGCTTTGAAAGTGAATACAAGCGACTTGTGTTTGCTGTGTTAGAGAAGTGGGAGATAGTGGAGGGATCTAAGGAGAGGAACAACGTGGTTAAAGCAATTGGCTAGGACAATGATCCGTGCAGAAGTATTCTGGATTGTTATGAGTGGAGCAAGATTGCATTTGTCAAGGCCAGAGAAGAGACTGCTGCAGTAATTGAGATGCAAGATGAGTAGGACACTGAACTTTCTAACTCAGCTTTAACTCGCGCTCCCATTTGTGAAGACAAAACTTTGTTAGTTCAGTGTCTGATTCTAGATGACACATCAACAGCAGTTGAAATGTTTTTTAAAATCCTGGACAAGGCAAATGTTACTAGCGGGCAATGGCAAATCGGGCTGCACGTGGAGAATGGACCATAAATGGGGCGATACTAGCACAGACGGGGATACTGACTGCTCCGCTCTGGGCTGCAGGGTATAACGCCTGGAGGCAATTCTGTGGGCTCTCACAGCCTCGCAACGTAGATGAACTCGCTGAAGTGCTGAGAAATCTCAAGCTGGCCAGGAAGTTCATGGACCTGTACGGGACAGCAGACAATATCGACATCTGGATTGGGGCGATTGCGGAGCCTTTTGTTCCCAATGGTAGAGTGGGACCGCTCCTGGCTTGCATCATTGGATCTCAGTTCAGGAAACTGCGCGATGGGGACAGGTAGGCTGAGTGGAAATTGATTCACCACAGAACAAAGGGCAGCTGGTCTCATGTGCTGTTCCATTCTCTTGCCGATGGGCTCACTTGGTGTTCCCAGCTCCACAGCCCATTCACAATTATTAAAGGGGCAACCCGGTGGGAAGGGTGGTTGGTTAACCCCACGTGGCCAGGCAGCTCCACTCACTGGTACACGGCTGATCTGTAGAGGGCTCTGTACAAAGGTGAAACACCCTCTGAAATCTTTTTTACAGGTGGTAATTTCTGGGGTTGTTATCATATGTTTATAAATCCAGCCTGCTTCAAAGCAACATGAAAAATGCAAACACTGTCAGTTTTAATTTCTGTTTTGCATCTTGTCATTTTAAAACATTTCTCAGACATGCAGGTTTAATTTGACTTCTAACGTTGCAGCAGAGTTTTCCTTTTAACAACGTCACCACCATTCTCCCATAATTTATGCCATGTGAAAACACTACATTCAAAGAGAGTTATGTAGTTTGCAAAGTTGAGCACTGAGAAAGGCCAGAAATAAGACTACCTGCAATCTTAATTCACCACCCTTGTGCATATGCATTTTGACAGCCTTTTTAATTCCATGATGTATGTTGTTGGGGCTCTGGTCAGTACACAGGACAGACAGTGCTCCAGGAACGAGGCAGCTGTTCGATATTTCTTGTTATCCCTGTTGTTCAGCATGTGGCCCCTGCCGTGTTCACCTCACGTCATCCAAACCTTGCACTGATTACAGAATTAGTCATTTCTTCCTGGGCAGTATCTCACCGCAGTAGCACCAATGTATCTTCACAACACCTCAGTGAGGTAGGAAGGTGTTATGGGCAGGACCAGGGCAAGGATATTTTGCAACCTTAGGCGAAACTTCCAACTTGCGCCCCTCCCTTGCCCCCAGTCGGGAGCGATCCAGGCTCAGCCGCATTCTCTGTAGCCCCCCACAACTCCCAGGGTACCTGGGCACAGAGCCCTCACGCCCTCCCCCCAGCAGGACACTGGGCCCTCGTGCTCTGCCACCCCCGCCCCCAGTGGGACACGGGCATGGACATCGGCGCGGACTTTCAGATTTCCTGGAGGGTCTCGACCCCCTGCTCCAGTGTGGGCCCCACCCCACCGCTCCCCCTAATGTCTCACCCCCATCTCACCTCTTTCCGCCCTGGCTCCCCCCTCCCCTGAGGGTGCCCCATGTTCAACTGCTGCCTCCCCATGGGGGAGGGGGCATGTGTGTGTCCCTCCGTGCCCAGCTCTGGGGCCACCACACTCTCCCCGCCCCATGTTACCTTCGGGGCGGGGGAGCTTTGTCCTCCCACTGAGCCTGCCCTCCCGGCACGTTTTGCTGCTCTCCGGGGAGGGAGCAGGGGGGGAGCCACTTTTAATGCTGGCCCCTGCCGGTCACTGCTCCTCAGCCCTGCCTGGCAGCTCCCCGAGAGAGCCTGGCTGGGGAGGTGGTGGTTTCCATTCCCCGCCTGGCTCGGCTGCCGGGGACCCCAGCACCCGAGCCCGGGCAGGGAGTGGGGGGCCACCTCCCCAGTCAGGCTCCTGCTGCAGAGCAGGGCCTCAGTAGCTGGAAGGGGCTGGTGTGCCCCTTCTATTCCCGCATCCGGGCCCTGCCTCGTCCAGGCCTGCCCCCTGTTCCTCCCCCAGCTGATGGCGGCTGGTGGGAGGCCCTGCAGGGAATGGGGACAAGTTAATGGGTGGGGCCTGGTGCTAGGGAAGGGGCGAGAGAAGGGGCCTGCCAGTGGGTGCTCAGCACCAGCTATTCCTTCCCCTCCCCCATCCCTGGCGGGATACGGGGCTCAGCTGCTGCCCCATCCCAAGCGCTCTTTGGTGCCCCCAAATCTTGGCGCCCTGGGCGACCACCTAGCTTGCCTAGTGGTTGCACCTGCCCTGGTTATGGGCCCAGAACTTGTAACCCCAAAGCGTTTGTTCCTCCTCCTAAATTTCACGTCCATGTCACAAACCCTTGGGAGCACCAGAGCTCTTCAAAGAAGTGGCAAGAAAAACTGGCTGATGTGGGGAAAACGCCCCTTTCCCTCCCCTGGTTCTCAAGGGAGCCAAACCAGTTTTGCTGAAACAGCTGAAAAATCCAGCTTGAATCTCCGCCTGAAGGGGTCAAATCTGGGACAGTAACAAGTGATAAACCAGAGAGGCCAGAGCTGGGCCAGCTCCCTCCTGCCCTTGTCCCCTCTGGCACAGGCTTGATGGTGGGGGGATAAATTATTGTCTCCCTGGCTGAGCGTTGGTGGGGGGGAGTGTCCCATTTCCCCCTCCCGTCAGATGACCCTTATACTAGCACAAATAGCACATCAGAGAGACGGAGGCCAGAGAGGCCCCCCAGTACGGGGTTGCCAACTTTCGAATTCCAGAAAATGGAACACCCTTGCCCCGCCCCTTCCCTGAGGCCCCGCCCCCTGCTCATTGCATTCCCCCCTCGCCCCCCCGGTCACTTGCTCTCCCCCATCCTCCCTCACATGCACATTTTCATGGCAAGGCCCAAACAGGTCCCGGGGGAGGTCAGGAGCTGCAGCAGTTTGAATGGCAACAGCAGTTGAGCCGTGAGTTTGCAACCTAGCAGCAGCACTTGGTCCAGAAGGTGGCTACCATACTATGGCCTTGGACCCCCACAGAACCAGTGAACCCCCACCCAGCTGTGATTGCCGCTGCTGCCAGACTGGCCAGGATGGGACCCCATTACGATCCTGAGGCCATGGGAGCCAGCTCTCTATTCTAGCCGATTTATTCCAGGGCTCTTAACCACTGCAGACCCTCTCACCGAAGTTCTCCCGCTCCCCTGTGCAGCCTGCCGTAAAGTCTGAAGCACCTCGACCACACAAGCAGGGCGTCAAGTCCTCCAACCACTAGGTCAACTGCCCCCTCCCCCCCCCCAGCCCACTGTTACAACAAAGATCTGGGCAGCTGCCTCATTCACACAGCACCGTGCAGTGAGTGAGCCAGGGGTGGGTTGTAGATTAACCAGTAGGTGAACAGTTAATGAAGGTCTCTAGCACAGCCCAGACGCACAAGAGGGCAGAGGGAAGATTGCGCAGGCCACCTTAGTTCAGGGATTTCCTCCCTTTTGCATAGATTCTGAGATGTTAAGGCCAGAAAGGACCATAGTGATCATCGGCTGAGTTCCTGCGCAGCACAGGCCAGGGAACAGCTGTGATTCCCGCCGACATCTTTTACCCCGTGACTTTGCAATCTAACGTTCTTTTCATTTTCAATAGAGTGTATCTGTAGAGAATCCTGACAGTCGTTCGCTAGAAATCTTGGAGGCATTTTGGCTACAGGAGAGTTATTAACCTTAGAAATACACTTTTTTAAAACTACCAAGTGACAATGTGGTCCCCCTGCAGCTGGTGGGAGTTTTGCTGCTGACTACAAGTCCCAGATTTCACACCCCTTGTGTTTCCTTTTCACAGCCAATGCTACTTTTCATATCCATGGAGACAAAACAAAATCCTGACACCCCAAGGCCTAAGTTCGTTCCCCAGAAGGATAAACACAGGCCGTAACACTGCTGCTTTGCTGTTTCTTTGTAGGTTTTGGTGGGAGAATCCCGGGGTTTTCACGCCACAGCAGCGCCGTACCCTGAGCAGAAGTTCATTGCCACGGGTCCTCTGTGATAACACTCGTATTAGACAGGTGCCCAGGGAGGTGTTCAAGGTCAACCGTTATCCTGAGGACTTTGTGAATTGCAGCGTGATCGACAGTCTTGACTTGTCACCTTGGAGACAGCGCAGTGACTAGGGAGTGGAAGGTACAGAATGGACCCCGAGCCCTGAGAAACACACACAACTGGGCCCACGTGGAGATTTCTCCCCAGCACTCCCTGGCCCTTCCTCCCAGATCAACTCCAACCCCCAAACACACTCACTCACTTTCAACAGATCCTGCCTCCCAGTCCCCCACCTTGATCTTCCCATGTGCCCCGGGGCTCCCGCTTGCCTTCACTCTAACATGAGAGCATGTTAGCACCGCTAACATGTTGAAAGCAGCTGTGAAATCTCCCCTCACTCTTCTCTTCTGGAGACTAAAGAAACCCTCTGCTTATTGATAATAAGCTTCCTTAGTTTCTCCTCGTTAGTCATGTGCCCCTGCTCCCGGATCATTTTCACTGATCCAGTCCTACAATTGGATCAATGTCCAGTTCCCCTGGGGTGCTTCCTACTGTGTCTTCCAGTGGTACAGTCTCTGGCTTGCCTGGGTCTCTGACCTGTAAAGCTGCCAGCGGTTCCGACATCTCCTGGTGTCCATGAGTAGCTGAGTCTCCATCCAGATTCTGGAGGGTTTGGCCTCCATGGTCTCGGTTTCCAGCAGCTCCTGGGTAGGAACCTGTTGGCATGTCCTCCCTCTTCAGCGGGCAGCCCTGACTGAGCTGGGCGGCTCCCCCTTCTATGGGTACTCCAGGGAAAGCAAGCCCCGCAGGGAAGAGGGGATGTGTGGGGTTAACCCCTCCTTGACCAGGGCAGGACAAGTACACCCTGGCACAGAAACCTGGAGGGGGGTGGTGGTTGCTGGCGGTATCAGGGAGAGCAGAGCTGGGGATCACTGTGGACTGCTGCCATTTCAGCCCTCACTGTCTCAACTGGTTTCCCAGTTGCCTCATGTGGTGCTTAAATGGCTGCCGGAGGGAACTGAACCCCACCGGGCTGCATGGTGGCAGGAGAGCTGTTAGCCTGGCCTTCAGCTTAATTGTTCCCTTACTCTCAGCCCATGGTTCCTAAGTCTACCCCCCCATCCATAGATCCTTTTTGAGGACAGAAGAGCCCATCCTCACCCTCTAGTGGCCTCCTGCACAGCACAGACCAGCCCACATTCCCCAACCAGTCCTGTAGTGACACCAGTAAATCACGATTAAGCTAGAGCAGAACTTTTAGAAAGAGACACCAAACTTGATTGAATGACTCCAGCTTTCATAGACTTTAAGGGCAGAAGGGATCCTTGGTCATCTCATCTGCCCCCGTATAGCACAGGACACTAAATTACTCTCAGTAACCCCTATATTGATCCCCATCACTTGGGTAAATTAAAGCATTTCAGTCCTCAGGAGCTGAGTGCTACAGAGACCGGGAGAAAGTGAGGTGCCAGTTAGATGGAGATTCCAGCCCATCCTTTGGTAATCTGCTCCAGGAGTTGATCACTCATACTGTTAGCCATTAGAGCTTATTGTCAGTTTGTCTAGCTTCATTTGCCAGCCACTGGACCTTGTAATGCCTTTGTCCAGTAGATTAAAGGGCCCCCTAATATCAGATTGAAAAGAAGCGGGATGAGGCAAGCGTGCCTTACAGTGCCAGAGATATAGCTTTGATTCCAGCAGTAACTAGGCAGATGTGAAGCTGGACCAGCTAAAGAGAAATTTCTTTAAATCTGCAGGACCAGAGAATTTGCATCCAAGAGTTCTAAAAGAATTGACCAAGAAGCATTCTGAGCCATTGATATTTAATTTTTAACAAATATTTGAAAAAATGGGAAAGTCCCAGAGAACCAGGGGGAAAACCTAATTTCTAAAGAGGTGAATTGGATGATCTGGGTAATTACAGGTGCTGAATGTTCAACACCAAAAACTGCTTCAGTCAGAGGCAGAATACACAATATTTCAGGGGAAATTTCATGTCCAGGACAATCCCAGCCACTCAGGAGCCTTCTCTGCTTTATTAACCCCTTTCCCATGTCGCCCACAGAACAAGCATCCAGTGACTCCTGCTGATGAAGTCGAGATTCCCCTAGAGGACTGGATTCAGGATGCTGCTGGGAAGGATTCTTCACTACTTTCCGTCTGACCCACTGCTGGCCCTGTTGCTGGCTGCAATGTATGGCTTAGCTGCTGTCATGTTGTGTAGATTTTCTTCCATTTGCAAAAGCTTCCAACACTGTAATGAGCTTGCAAGTGGCCACTGGACGTAGGGTGAGCTAATATCACTAGCTAACAAAGTCCCAACTGAATTGAAACCCATGAGTGCAGGTTTACACGTTAGTGACTGTAGGCTACTTACTGGCAGCTATTTTTGTGATTCTTCGATTTCTATACTACCGCTGATTGAGTCTCTTTCTGGTTTCTCTGAATGGTGAATGAGTGAGTTGTACACATTTAAGAGATTATCTCAATAAAGTCTGGTTTGTACAAACGTGTATTCAGGTGCCATCACCTCCCCTTTCTGATGATTGTCACTGTATTGGAACAAATACACTGTAAACCCAAAGCACTATTTAGCAGACTGTATATGTCTCTAGCACCCCCTCAGAGGAAGGGTGGCCACTACTCCTGTCTCAGAGTCCAGGGCACTGCCCCCCAGCTGTTTTGTTCAAGGCTTCAGCCCCCTTTTGTGACAACCTAAAGTCAGCATGCATCTGCAGCCCACAAAAAGCACAGTCGCCAGTCTGAGGCCATTGGGAAGCCAAAGAAAGCGAGAAGACCTGGCCCTTCTCCGTTCTGAGGGGGCCGAGGACGCCAAGGCTCTCGAACCTTTCCCTGGTCTGCACTCCCTGCTTCCGGGGCCAAAGGGCTCCGAGTCGCAGTCCTGCTCCTGCAGAGCGACACCCTGCACTGAGCTGGGTCCTCCCTGTTAGGGCCCTAGCCAGCTCCTGGCTCCACCTCCCTCACAGGTGCAGCAGGCTGAGGTGGATTGTGCCCAGAGAGCTTTAACGCTTTTCTGACTGCGGATTATTTAGTCTGCAGAAGAGAAGACTGAGGGGGGATTTGATAGCTGCTTTCAACTACCTGAAAGGGGGTTCCAAAGTAGATGGATCTAGACTGTTCTCAGTGGTACCAGATGACAGAACAAGGAGTAATGGTCTCAAGTTGCAGTGGGGGAGGTTTAGGTTGGATATTAGGAGAAACTTTTTCCCTAGGAGGGTGGTGAAGCACTGGAATGGGTTCCCTAGGGAGGTGGTGGAATCTCCTTCCTTAGAGGTTTTTAAGGCCTGGACTGACAAAGCCCTGGCTGGGATGATTTAGTTGGGGTTGGTCCTGCTTTGAGCCGGGGATTGGACTAGAAACCTCCTGAGGTCCCGTCCAACCCTGATATTCTATGATTCTATGATGTGGGCTGGGGGGCTTGACAGCTCACAACACACTACTCAAGAGCAAAGCTTCAGGTTAGGGCGTGGCATAGCCTGACGTTTTGAGAATCACCGCACACTTGCAGGGATGTGTCACTTGAGCTGACCCAAGATGCCATTTTTTTTAACAGCCAAACTGTAAAAACCCAGCTACTTATTAAGCTATTTACAAAGTGGCGGTGCGCTAGCGCCTGGCATAGTACACAGCAGCAAAGGTTTGGGGGTCGGTGTGTGGCATGTCCCAGCTCCTTCAGAAAGTCACAGAAACGTGTCCTGTGGGGTGAGTGGAGACAAATGTTAGTCAAAACCCAGCTCTTAGTCAAGCATCATTAATGCACTGGGAGTGGAGTGGAGGCGCGTTACACGCCAGCAAATTGCTTAAGGAGGAAGCTTCGGGTCAGCAAGTAGCATGTTCCAGCTACTTCGGCACAGACGAATGGCTACAGAGACGTGTCACCTGACGCTTATTTTGTCATGTACAGCCAGTCAAAACCCAGTTCCTTCTTCAAACGCCCTGGCAAGATGGCTGTGGGGCGGGTAACACCTCACAGGCTAGTGTCAGGTCAAGGCTTGGCAGGTCCCAGCTGGGACTTGCTTTGTGCTGGGACCAAAGATGCATTTTCTCTAAACCCAGTTCCACTCAAGTACTATTGACCATATGGATGTGGGGAGGCCGGGCGAATGGGGCAGCTTTGGGAAAGGGAGGGGCTTGTGCCAGCTTCTTTAGAACAGTCTGATGGTCATGGGGCTGGGTCAGACATTTTGTTAGGCACAGCCAGTCAAAACCCAACTCCTTCGTTGAGTATTTCATTAATAATTAAATAATTGCTCATTTACATTTTTATCACATTCGGTCACATTCATCTGATGGAATTTCTAAAAAAAAATCTTACATTGACATCTTTTAAATCCCTTCCCCCTCTGAGTAAGGGACTGGGAGGGAGGAACCAATTTCAGCCTTGGGGGCACCGGTCCCTGCAATCCCCCATACATACTGTGAGGACGAGCTGTCTCCTCTGCCAGAGGGTGTTGTGTGGGGGTCATTCTTAGCTGTTAGCCTGAGAGGCAGGTGTTGATTTGTACCATGCCCCTGCAGTTCTCCTCCCGCAGGTCTCTGGCACAGCATCCCATGCTCCAGGCAGCTAAAGGACATCTCATTGCACAGGGACTTGGCAGGGCAATGTCTTCTCAGCAGGCTCTGCTTTGGGGAGTGCCTCTGGATTTAGCACATAGCTGCTGAATCCCTGCACAATAACTGTCCTCACCCGCCTCCCTTCACTACTTACTGCACTCACTGCACTGCACAAGGGAAAGGAAAGTCAGTCTCTGGTCTGAAAAGTATTTTATTGGGTGATGCATCACACAGACCGTGGTTATACAGCAGACATAGCAATTCAAGTCCTGTACAGGAGAGACGAAGAAGCTGGCTGACGTCCCACGTGAGGAATGGTGGGATAAGCATGGAATGAGACTCTTTGAACTAGATCTGCTCTAGAACAAACAGGAATTAATTCAGGGAAGTTCTGTGCTCTGTGTTATGCAGAAATTTAGACTAGATGATCCGTTTTCTAGCCTTATAATTAAACAAACTATTTCAGATTTTACTTCAGTTCCACTCTAAGAAAAGTGAAAGAAAGCTGATTTACAAACAAAGGCTCAAAAAAGAGGCACTGCCGTATTTATTGTGTCCAGCTTCCAACAAAATTGGGATGGCCGTAACAAACAAGCTTCTTGCCTCCTTGGGGATGCTATCATATCAGATATTGCATATCAGAAGCACCTTCTGCTGCTTAGACCCAGAATCCAACACTTTTGACGACAAAAGAGTTCTAACAGAATGATTTTCTTCTCCAGCTTTTCTTATTCTAATTCTAGCATGATTCAGGGTCATGTGCGGCAACCAAGAAAGGACAACGAAAATGATTGGGGGCTGGGGCACATGACTTATGAGGAGAGGCTGAGGGAGCTGGGGTTATTTAGTCTACAGAAGAGAAGACTGAGGGGAGATTTGATAGCTGCTTTCAACTCCCTGAAAGGGAGTTCCAAAGAGGCTGGATCTCGACTGTTCTTGTGGTACCAGATGACAGAACAAGGAGTAATGGTCTCAAGTTGCAGAGGGGAAGGTCCAGGTTGGATATTAGGAGAAACTTTTTCACTAGGAGGGTGGTGAAGCACTGGAATAGGTTACCTAGGGAGGTAAAAAACTCCTTCCTTAGAGGTTTTTAAGGTCAGCCTTGACAAAGCCTTGGCTGGGATGATTTAGTTGGGGACTGGTCCTGCTTTGAACAGGGGGTTGGACTAGATACCTCCTGAGGTCTCTTCCAACCCTGATCTTCTATGATTCTATGACTTCATGTTTTGAGCAGAAGGGTTGAAATCCTTCAAGACCAGAAAATCAGAGGAGTCCCCTGCTGTGCAATGCTGAAGATCACACTGTGGCTTTGAGACTGTCACTAACAATTACTGTTCACATCCCAAACTCTCAGCCTTCACACAGCAAAAGATTCTTTGCACTGATGCCAGAGTTAATTAAATTAACTGAGGATTAAGTTAAAATGCCTGAGGAACCACACAAATGAATCCACTGGCTTTCCAAAATTATATGGCCTATGTGACTGGAGAGCTGGGCACCACTTCACCCATACCTAGGGCTGCTCTGCACAATTCTGGCTACTTTTGCTGGGCAAAGAACTCTAACACCAGTAGACCCTGTCCCAGCGAGCTAATCAATTATCTATGCACCACGGCTGGTGGATTCCCCCTGCCAAAGGGAATCGTAAGGTTGCACAGAGCTTGTGCAATGTCTCCTGCACCTCAGCTGCCAGATGGGGATGGAGCCAGGGGAAAAGGAAGCATAGTTAAGACATCCCTTCACCCCATGGATCTTCAACTTCCAGATGCTCTAATTAGCACCAGAACTGGTCCCATCACCCAGGTTTAGGATGCAAAGACTCATGCCAAGTGCTTCTTCCCCAGCCCAGAGAACGGGGGCTGTTGTGCCAACTTCCTTTCGTGTCCTGTGCTAACACAAAGAATCCTTATTTTGTGATGACTGTGGAATTTTTCACAGCCTGTGACAAGATTAGGAATTAATGTGTTAATGTTTTATTTCTTCAATAGAGACAATTTGCTGACTTGCCATTCCAGGAAAAACAGAAAGAGACGCTTTTTTATTATAATGAAACTAAAGAACAGTAATTAAATGGCATCATATGGCTGACAGTCGTTACTGTCTCATTGAAATGCACTCCTGGAAAATCAGCAAACTTTGTTTCTCTTAAAGGAAAACATCTAACAATTTGTTACAAAAACCCAGAGAGCAAAACAGCTTTTAGAAAATAAGAGAGAGATTAAAAGTTCATTTCAGAGACATTCTAGTGCAAAACAAAATCAAGCCAAGCAAGAGCACGTCTGCCGTGTATTCCAGGCAGTAAAAGCGTTAGACTGAGTGCGGTAAAGCATCCTTGCGGGCAGCATCCTGAGTCCAGACCTCCGGGGGAAGTTCAACTTCCATCATTAGGCGTCACCAGATGCTTCTTCTGTGGGGTGAAATGGGCAGGGTGTTATCAAAGCAGCAAAGGCCCCCGGGAGGCTGGGATGGTGTTTTATCTCTGTGGGTTGAGCAGGAACAGAAGGACAAGTGGAGATGTATCGGACAAAGGGGAGAGAGGCACTATAGCTGCCGATGGATGCCCTCAGGTGCTGTGGGAGGTGTGCACCTGGCCCAGCTGGCATCCTTCTCCAACTACCCTCGTCCAGCACAGCAAAGCAGGATTCCCTGCGGACTTGGCACAGCAGCCAAGAGATGGCCAAAGAACCCTTTGGAAGTGCGACTTTTAAGTCTGAGACATGGACTCAGGAGAACTCTTGCCACGTTGTGTACAGCGTCCCTCCCGCCCCTGACATTTTACCCCATAGAACCAGAGCGTGCACATCTACTGGACAGGAAGGGTGGCAAGTGGCTGTATGTCACAGTGGGTCCTCTTGAACAGGTGACCCGATTTAGTCTATAATCGTAACAATTAGATAAACAGGCGTTAATAAGTTAATTTCTCAGTTTTTCACAGGTAGCTTGGGCATGACACGTCAATGGTTCATTGCTGCCGGATGTTAGGTGGGTACTAAGCTGCCGAAGAAGGGGAGCAACGTAGCTCAGCTGAGAACCTGAAGGATCCGAAGCGGCAGGAGGACAAGGCAGGGAAGCACCTCTCACCTCTGCTATAGCCTCCTGGGGGAAGCCCAGGGCTGGGAGTCTGAGCTTGCACAGCAGCAGAGATCTCGTGCCAGACCTCACCTCGCCCATTTCCCCAGATACCAGCAGTCAGCACTGCCAGGCTGCGGCCACCTGGTGCTCCCTGGATAGCAGGATGGCCATTGTGTGAGATGGGGATCCGCTAGCCTCTGCAGGGAGTGACCCATTGCAGCTCACCCCTTCCAGCTCCCTGTACCAGGACTCCCCTTGGCAAGCCAGAGTGAAACAGCCTCCTTCTGCAGCACCGAACTGCCCCTCACGTCCCTCCCACAGCCCCCGCGCTCTCTGCATTGCCCATTGGCAGAGCTGGTGCTAGCCCATTGGGGCCCCTAAGCAGGAATATCCCTCCCCCCACCCCCACCCCCCATACTAAGCTGCTTGGGGCCCTACGCAATTGCTTAGTCTGCTCATGAAGCCCAGTAGACCAGCTCTGCCACTGTGCTCCAGCTTGGGCTCCTCACACCCCCTTCTTCAATTGCCAGGAGCTCCAGAGGCATAAATAGAAACAGTTCTGAAGAATAATAGAAACAAGGGGCCAAATCCCATCCTGCAGAGGGACCTGCTCTGAGATCTTGGAGACTTTTCTGGGGCGGGGTCCAAACATTCAGTGCATTTTTAGCTCCAGGGGCTCAGAAAAACATTCGATTGAAAGGCTAAATTTGGAAAAGAGCCATTTTTAAACCTTTAGACGTTCAACATACTCCAGCCACTTCGTCCAGATCCAGGGCTGGGGGGAAGAGCAGAAGCAATCGCTGTATTCAGAATCTGTCTTCATAGGACATACATTGTGCTGTAAAGTGGAAATCTCAACTCAGCCTTATCTATGGAGCCACCTCTGATGATAACACAGCAATTATTTGTCAAGTGCTCAGAACAAGCCAGCAAGGACAAGCCGGAGGGATTGCTGCTCTCACCCACTATGGTCATTTCTATGTGACAGGCAGACCCTGTCCCGAGGAGGTAACAAGCTAAACACTTATCCAAAGTCATCCCTAGCGGCCCAGGTGAGCTCTGCCTTTGACCAGCCATGTGGATGGGCTGTGTGCCCAGGAGCTTACTCAGAACGGACAATCTTCAAGACTGGTGCCTAAATGGAGGCGTGTAAACCTGCACGAGGCATCCATACACCAGTGTTTGGACCCAAGCACCAGCTTTACAAAGCTATTTAGGCACTTCAGTGTGTAGATAGGGGCCCAGTGGGATTTTCCAAAGCACTTCAGTGAAGTACATGCCAGGCTCGCATTGATTTTCAAGGGACTTAAAGGATCTTAAGCTGTTTAGCTGCTTTTGGAAATCCCACTGGGCCCCCTATTTGCATCTTTAGACAATCGAAGACCTTTGACAATATGCCCTGGAAGGATTTATCAGGCCCCCAAAGGCAGATGCAAACGTGCGCTTTTGAGTATCCTACTTGAAAACGGAGTTCCCCATGTTACACTGAATAGCAGCAGCCAATTCTCTCTGTACCTACCTTCCCCATCACTTGCTGATCTCCAAGCCGAGAGGTCCAGCCTCTGGATCTGATTGCAGTTGACAAAGCCTTTGGGATATCTATTGGCTTGGAAAATATTCCTAGAAACCTCAGTAATGCGGGTGTTATCACAGATGATCCGTTGCAGGCTGATCCGTCTCAGGGCGTCTTGCTGCTGGGGAGTGAAGATCCCGGGATTCTCCCACCAGAATCTGCCCCAAACAGGAAAACAGCAGCAACAGATTTGATCCGGTGGATTTCTATAGACTCGGGACCATTTGTCATTTCCTGAAACCTGAACACGAGCAGCCCCTTCCTCTTTGGGAGCCTTGTCACGAATGGGGCTGTGTAGGGAGGATGAGTGGCCCCCTCCGAACTGGAGTGTGGGGGATGGCTACACTCCCCTGGATGGGCGGAGCCAACCTCCCCCCTACCCCCACCGCTGAGCCAAAGGAGAGACCGGACGTCTCTTCTGGGGAGCAGATGTCCCCGCAAGAGCCCGGCCCAGCCCCACGTGGACGGACACTTTGCCATCAGGGGAGGCAGACGAGGACCCTGAGGAGCTGCTGGCGCTACCCCCAGCCGAGTTCCCTACACCCAGACTGTGGTGGGCGGGGATCCAGGGGGACCAGACTCTAATCCGGTCCTGCTGCTGGAGGGTGAGTCAGCATGTTGCAGCTGGAACCCCCGCTGACCCAGTGGCTGATCATCCTGCCACTGTCAGGGCCCTGGGCTGGATGCAGTGGAGTTGGGGGGCCTGCGTCCCCCCTGACACCGCACCCCTGGGTGGCAGCCTCCCCACTACAGGCCAAGAGGCTGTGTTAGTGTTTGCTCCCTGCCTGAGTGCCTGGACTGCGTCGGCGCTCAGTGTTTCTAGTGGGCAGAGCAGCCCCTTGAGGTATATTATCCATTGGTGCAAGTTAGAGCAGCCCAGAGTCTGCTCTAACTTGTGCCATGGTGCACTTTGGCCCTCAGTAGCTGTGAGGATTGGAGTGGAGCGGAAAGTAGGTGAAAAGCCACCTCTGACCCCCTCTTCAGGTTCTGCAAGTGCTGCTCTGTGCACCTGTGGGCCCGGCCCGCTGGGTAGCCAGCACCTACCTCAGTTCGGTGACACGGTCGAGACTTTTTGTAGCATGAATACTGCTAGTTATAACTTCTCATTTATCTGGCCGAACTAGGGCACAGATCCAGGAATGTGAAAATGAACGAGTTTGCATGGCCCCAGGTGGGGAGAGGCAGCTCCCAAAGTGCTCTTGTTAAAGGAACTTTGTTTTCACCTGTGAGTGCTGAGAGTCATCATGTTATCATGCCATGCTGTCCTCAGCCCATCAGTGGTGATATCTAATCAGCCACACTGCAGAGGCATACACGATCCTGTATTGTACTCTCCTCCCTTGCTGAGTTGCTTTCTTCCTCCCCTCCCCATCTTTCTTCCTATCCTCTCTCTCATTCTCTTGGCTTTTCATTGAATCCTGAAATCAACGATACTGCATTCATCCAAGCCTGCCTTGGAGATACCCAGAGTGCTTTTTGAAATGCTGGCCCAAGAGAATATGTACTTTACCAGGAAGGAAAGAAAAGTTTTGGACGATGATGAACAAAATCATGTATGGAGCTCGCATTCAGCTCCCTGAAATAAACAGCTTCCCACCCTTAATCAGTGGGGTTCCTGTCTTTGTATGATCTCTTACCTGTCCCCATCTCGTAATCTTCTGAACTGAGATCCAATGATGCAAGCCAGGAGAGGTCCCACTCTGCCATTGGGAACAAATGGCTCCGCAAGTGCCCCAATCCAGATGTCGATATTTTCTGGGGTCCCGTACATGTCCATGAACTTCCTGGCCAGCTCATGATTTCTCAGCACTTGAGAGAGTTCTTCTACGTTGCGAGGCTTTGAGAGCCCACAGAATTGCCTCCAGGCATTATACCCTGCAGAACCAGAGCAGAGCAGTCAATATTGCATCTCCCTCCCATCTGTGTTAGCACCTGCTTCCTTGAGTGACCAGTCACCTATTTGTTTCTAGGGTATTTGAAGACTTTTCTTAAGCTCTCCTCTTATTGCCTCTGTTATTCTGTTCTTTGTGTCAACTCTTTGCCACTTTAGTTCCAATTTGGACCTTACTTGGCATGGTCTGTAAGGTTCAGGCAGGATATCTATTCTTGAGAGAATGCTCTTTTAGGCCTAATCCTTTTTACCTGGCAGCTTTTACTCTGGTTGTTTTGGTGTCACAGGCACATGGATAATTGTGTCGCTCTATAGAGTCTTCGGTTATTTTCAGGCTCCATTTACAGTTTAAGGTTCCAATATATTCTTCTACCTGCTATTAACCAAAACGATCTTTGGCTGTATGGACTGGGGAATGTCGAGTAGGACGAGTGAGGTGCTGTCATTTCTGAATACATCACTGTTGGACCATAACATCCCATTCTGGTGTCTGCACTTTAAAAAGAATATTGAAAACCTGGGCAGGGTTCAGAGAAGAACTGCAGGAATCATTTGAAGTCTGGAAGTACAACTGACACTAAGATTGAATGAGCTCAGTCTATTTCACTTATCAAAACAAAGAGTAAGAGACTCTTTGAGTCTGATCTATAATTACCGACCTAGAGAAGGCACCAGGCATTAGGGAGCTCTTTGCTCTAGCAGATAAAGGCAGGATAAGAACCAATGGCTGGAAGCTGAAGTTAGACATATTTAAATGATAAATAAGTGGCAGCTTTTTAACAATGAGTGTGATGAACCACTGCAACAGATTAGCGAGGGACGGAGTAAGTTATCCTCATTTAGAGGGTTTTAATCAGTTTGGGATCTTTCTAAATGTTCTGTTCTAGTTCAGACACCTGGTACTAGACCCAATAGTGTTGCCTTATATAGTGGGGAAGAATTACTCCCTCCACTGCAGGAATGACAGGCTGATATTATATAGTTTGCGTTATGCTGGTCAGATTAGGTCCTAGAGGTTATTTCTGGCCTTGAAAACTGAATTTATCACCATTCCACACAGTTTTGAAGTCTGTCCTATTAAGTTTCCCACCACAATGCTATCCTAGTTACAATATCAGCCTAATTGAACAGTGATCAATGCTAGCCTAGGAAGCTTCTATGCTCTATTTTTTTAACTCCTGTCTAGTACTCAAGACTGAGGCTTGTCTACACTGAAAACATTGCAGCTGCACCATGGCAGTGCTTCAGTGAAGATCTACCTACACCAATAGGAGGGGGTCTCCTGTTGGCATAGATACTCCACTTCCCCGAGAGGCAGAACCAGGTCTACCCTGGGGTTTAGGGTTGGTTTAACTGCATCACTCCAGGGTGTGGATTATTCACTCCCCTGAGCGACGTAATGATACTGACCTAATCTCCTGGTGGAGACCATGCCTGAATTGAGAATTGCTTCTTCTGTTTGCACCGAAATGGCTGATGATGTAAGAAGGTACCAAATGGCTTCTCCAAACCATTCCCAGATTCACAGAGTGTAAGGCCGGAAGGGATGATAAGATCATATAGTCTGACCTCCTGTGTAACACAGGCCAGGCATTTTAGCTTCTCCTGTGTTGAGCCCACTGAAATGTGTCTGAGTAAAGCACTTCTTCCCGACAGGCTCCAGTCTTGCTCTGAAGACTCCAGGAGGTGAGAATCGACCACTTTCCTTGGCAGCTTGTACCAGTGGCTAATCACCCTCCATTAAAAATATTTTTTTTAATATTCCCATTTGAATTTGTCCGGCCTCAGCTTACAGCCATAGGTTCTTGTTCTGCCTTGCTCCACTACATTAAAGAGCCCTTTAGTACCCAGCATTTTCTTCCCCTGAAGGTACTTACAGAGTGTAATCAAGTCACCTCTATATCATCTTTCCGATCAGCTAGTCAGGCTGAGTTTTTTAAGTCTCTCACTGTAAGGTATATTCTCTAGCCCTCAAATCTTTTTTGTGGCATTTCTCTGAGCCATCTTCAATTTGTCGTCATTTTTTTCACTGGGGACACGAGAACTGGATGCCGCATTCCAATACTGGTCCCACCAATACCGTACACAGAGGTAAAATCACCTCCTTACTCCTCCTCACCGTGACCTAGTGAATGGTAGGGGAGTTAAAGGCATCCGCTATCATTTTTCTACCTGCCACTTTTCTTTCTAACTCCTCCACTTCTGCAGTCTTAGCTGTGCTGTGTCATGGCTGGCTCCTGAGGGCACTGACCTGCTCACATTGGGGGCACATCCGCCACACACTGTGGAGGCACACACAGGCCAAGTGAGGAGATGTGACTTGTTGAATTGAACAGGCAGCATGGTTCAGGAGCTGGGCACAGCGTTAGACTGTAGCAACTCCTGAACAGAGGGCTTGGCAAGGCCTCTTGCAGACAAATCATTAGCTTCCCTGCCATTTTGCACTTTATCAGTTGAAGATAATGTTTGTTGTGACACACAGAGAAGAGTTCATCACTGTTCTGTGCAATGGGATGTGAACGCAAAGGATTCTGCTGCTGAGCATCTAACTCCAGTCAGCTCCTAACTCCACCCCAACTGCTAGCTCAGTAGGTAACTTTCCTACCTACTGGTTTACTGTGGCGTAGTAAAGCAGACAGGACCCAGAAGAGATCCCTGTAGGAGAGCCCAACTCTGGGCTGTTAATAGTTACTCTCTACGCCAGACTTTTTTGTCCCGGAGCACGTGGATAGCTTAAGGTTGATTACATTTCTCCGTAGTCCATTATGGGACTGCCTGGTTTTCTCCCTACATTTCTAGAATACACTGCAATTTACAGTAATTCCTGTGGGGTTTGGCATTTTGGTTTTTCCATTTTCTCTGGAGTTTTGTTTCTGAGATGGAGCCAGCTGGGATCCTCACCTGGGATGCCTTTATCTCTGCCACGCTGCATGTTAAGTGCTGCTAAATCCAGACCAATCCTCATGACCTGTTCAAACAGCCGATCCCGGAGTTCATCCACAACCATTTGCTTCTGTGTCATCAGTTTGGCTGGCATAGCCATCAAGCCACGGAGAACAGGATCAATGCCACCTGCAGTAATTAAACAGCTACTAGTAACTGGCCTTCCACATCCACCTCCGTCAGGGATGGACGTTGCATTTGAGACAGAGGCCCCAGCTGTTCATACATCTATTGCTATAGGAGATGACCTGGGAACCCACGCTTTGAATTTCCTGATATCTGGAAAAGGAGGATGGGCCAGCAGTTAACACACTGCCTGGGATCAGGAGACTTGGTTTGAATTCCCTGCACCATCACAGATTTCCTAGGAGGCCTTGGGCAAGTCGCTCAGTCCCCTATCCAAAAAAGGTGCATGGCCAATGTAAAGATTCACCTCTCGGTGCCAGGAAAATCAGGGGACCCACAAAGCCTGAGGCAGGCTCCGGGCCATGTGGGGAGAGAGGCACTCGAGGAAAGACTCCACCAAATCTCGGTGGGGAGCCACCTGAACTAGCCAATGGAGGAGGCAGATCCAAGGGGAGTGGTCTAAGGCCCACCCCCTCACAGAGTTCAGACCCAGGTCCAGGCTGCAGGAAGGAGCCTATCTCTGGTAACAACTCACAGCCAGGATCCCCTCTGCTGGAATCAGGAGATTTCAGTGGCTGCCTAGCTTCCCACAACACTAAGGAAGCTGCCTCTTGTATAACCTTCAGTGCACTGGTTAATGCACCCAGCCGGGACGTGGGAGACCAAGTTCAATCCCCCCTCTGCCTGCTGAGAAAAGGGATTTGACCAAGGCTCGCCCCCCTGCTCAGATGAACACCCTAGCGACTGGACTGTGTGATATTCTGGTGGCAGGTGCTAGTCTCTCTTGTGGAAGCCGTTCTACTGAAACTAAATATGAATTGGGCTGAGCATCTCCCTGTGGTCCAGTGGTCGGAGCACTCACCTGAGAGCGGGGAAAGCCCTCTTCAAACCCTTTCTCCTCACCAGGGAGAGGATGGGATTACCCTTGCCACTGGATTAAAGGCTATAAGGGAGGCAGACTCTGCCTCCTCCTCCCTCCTGGCCTGGCTGCTCTGAGTAGCATTAGGCATGTTCTGAGCACACTCACTGGACTGGGTCCTGAAGAAAGATTTGGGCGGGGGGTGCAGGGGAGGAAACATGGTCAGGACAGAACCATAGACCCCAAGGGAGAATTTGCAGCAAATGCATTTAGGCTCCTGAAGGGTTAAATGGCGGCTGAGTGGGGGCTTTGTGACTTGCAGTGATGCCTAAAGAGGGATTTAGCCCCCTAAATCTGGAGCTTAGGCATGCAGACCCCTTTGTGGATCTCTCCCTCATTCTCTCTGGGCCTCAGTTCCCCATCTGCAACTGGGGGCAGTAAGAACTTCAGACCAGCTATCCTGGCTCAGACCAATGGTCCCCCTAGCCCAGTGTCCTGTCTCCGACAGGGGCAGATGCTAGATGTCTGTCGTACCTTACAGGGGCGTTGTGAGGATAAATACCTTAAAGATTGTGAGAGATCCAGACCATATGGTGATGGGCACCATGGAAGTACCTCACATAGATTCAAACTTCCTGTATTCGGGCCTTTTTTCCCTCCCTTTCAATTCTAGGACATTTTTTATCTTTGATGATTTTATTAGCAACTAGAAACATTTAACCAACCAGCTGTGAGTGTCCCCAAGAGGCCAGTTTCTACTCTGACCACTCAGAGAAACTGTGCTGGGATGGCAAGATGCTTTGGCCATGGGTGACTGGCAGAATTCGCTGGCTGATTTTGAGACAAAGAGCCTGATTGTGATGTAGCCTGTTGTAAAGCCTGGCCACAGTGGCAGATGGGAAGGGTCTGACCAGAGTGGATGTGGGGCAGCGGAGCGTAAGACTGCAGGAAGGCTTTTACCTCGTGTCACAATTTTCCACGTAGCAAAGAATTCTTTGCTGAGGAGACCTGGGGGGCCGATAAGCTGGTAGCGTTCATCCAAGCGGAACACGAAGGGCTGAATCGAAGCGTGAGCAAAGCGGAAAGCGATGGTGAAGATGTTGGATATTCGGGGATCCACAGAGTCATTGTACTCCCGGTAGGAAGGAATCGCTGTCCCGAAGTTATTTCCCAGCAGGTGGGGCAAGTAGTCTCTGAAGGTTATTATCTGGGGGGAAACAAGGAGAGGATGATCCATGCATGGCCCCAAGCGTCAGGTCCCTGGGAGTGCGGAGAGAGCTCCGCTCTTCTCCCAAGAGTCATGCTGCGTAACTGTTTCAAAACCACCCATCTGGGAACACACAATAAAAGGGCAAGTGCTTGCACAGAATGGGAGCAGAGAAAGTGCACAGGACAGGGGCGACCCAACAATCCTCTCTCTGTGGATGTGGCCAGACGCTCTTTTCCCCCAAAGACACGTTAGTCCCAGGTACGAGATTTGCGGCTTCCCCAGCCATGCGATGGTTTCAGAATCTCAGCATTCATTACAAATAACAACATTTCTACCTCTCATGTTTGCTCAGAAGAGAATTAAAACACGCCCCAGCAGGGTACCGTGAGCACATCAGACCTGTCCTCTACTTCCTACACCGGCTTACCAGAGAATTTCACATTAAGTTCAAGGTCTCAGTCCCAGGGTATCTAAAAGACTAGCTAAAGCTCCTGGGTGAAACCTGTGATCAACAACTCCACTCCCCTGGCACAATGGAACTCTCAACAATCAGAGTAAAGATCATCTGTGCAGGAGACAGGACTTTGTCAGGGGTTTAGTCCAAGTTAGTGCAATGAAATCTCCCAAGGACCAAAGACCAATCTCCGCAGTTTCCACTCAGGGGCAAGGCATGTTTCTTTGACCTTGCCAGTCAAAGGGGGCTGGTGGTTCCTAAAGGATGTAACACTAGACACTTAATATCAAGCTATTTTTATGTCCGGGAAAGAGAAAAGAGCCATAGGAGGCCAATGTGACTGTACGAGGAACTTTGCAGTATCTAAAAATCAAAAGGGATCTACACAGGAATTGGAAGGATGGGCATGGCACCATGGAAGGATACATGGGAATAATGTGAGTGTGTAAGGACAGAAATCAGGAGAGCCAAGGCAAAGGGCCAGGCAGTTAGAGACAGCAAGAAGAGGATCTACAAATATGTCAGAGAAAGAAAGGAAGATCAAGGATGCTGAGGGTCTGCCGCTCAATGGAGAAGGTGAGCTGGGAACAGAAGATGGTAGGAAGGAGGAGCTGCTCAATGCCGACTTCGCTTCAGTCTTCACACCCAAAATAACATGAGACCAGATGACTAGCGAAGTTACCGTAGATAATAAAGAGGAAGGGGCGCAGACTAGGATATGTAAAGGACAGATGAGAGATCTTCTGACTAATTTGAATGAATTCAAGTCAGCGTTATTCACCCCAGGGTGCTGAAGGAATTAACTGGAGAAATCTCGGAGCCCCTGGCGATAATATTTACAAACTGCTGGATGACAAGAGAGGTCCCAGAAGCCTGGAGAAGGGGTAATGTGGTGCCCATCTTTAAAAAGAGGAAAAAGGAGGAGCCAGGAAACTATGAACCAGTCAGCCTGATCTCCAAGGAAGCGACTAGAGCAATGTACAAACCAGTTTGTTTGTGAATACTTGGAGGCTGAAGGCTGATCACTATCAGCCAACATGGATTTACCAAGAACAAATCATGGCAGACTGCCTTGACTTCCTTCTTTGACAAGGTAACTCGTTTAGTGGCTGGAAAGAATGCGGTGGACATAATACACCCTGACTTTAGCAAGTCTTTTGACACAGTCCCACGTAACATTCTGACAAGTGGGAGAAATGCAGGCTTGGTGGAATCACCATGAAGTGAATACATAATATGTTAAACAACCCCAAAGAGTAACTATTAATGGAATGATGTCAGATTGGAAGGGGGTCTTGCATGGAGTTCCACAGGGATCTGTTCTGCGTCCAGTGTGATTTAACATCTTTATTAATTTCCTAGATATAGGAATGGAGAGCACACTGATCAGGTTTGCAGATAACACAAAGCTGGGGACGGTTGCCAACACTTTGGAGGATAGAGCTAAAATTCAGAGGGATCTTGATAAACTGGAGGACTGGGCTAGACACCAAAATGTCAGCCTGGGAGGATGTTATGTAGTGGTGCCTCACAGGGGTCTGTCCTGGGTCTGGTACCATTTGCTATTATCATTCATGGTTTAGATAATAAAGTGGAGAATATGCTTTTAAAATTTGGAAATGACAACAAGCTTGGAGGACACTTTGGAGGACGGAATTAGAATTCAGAACAACCTTGACAAATTGGAGAATTTGTCTGAATTCAACAAAATGGAATTCAACAAAGACAATGTACAGTGCTACACTTAGGGAAGAAAAACCAAATGCACAAATATCGAATGGGCAATAACTGGCTTGGTAACCACTCATTGAGTATTGTCTGACAACCAGTTATGCACCCATTTTAGATCAATGTAATCTAGGCCATATTTCTCTAGTTTGCTTACAAGAATGTCATGTGGGATGGTGTCAAAAGACTTAATAAACTCAAATGCTAAAACTGCAGTTTCCATCAGAAAATCATTCCAGCTGAAAACTCCAAACCATCTACCGTTGAAGACCCTTTTCTAATATTAAAGGGAGAATCTCAGCAAGTGGAGCACGAGAAAAGTACTGGTTTCCCCGGCATGGTATTCCCTGGCCTAATACAGCCCTGCAGACAGTGGAGTTGGCTGGATGTGCTGTGGATGCAGAGTGAAGAGGCAGGGAGTATCCTGTGCATTGCTAAGGGCTTCTTCCCCATCACAACAGGGAACCACCAGAATAATTGTGACTCCTTGTGTGAACCTTCACTAAGCCGCCCCTTCCTCAAGGCCCAGTTGAACAGTCAGAGTAATGTTAATCCAATGCCCAGACAGCATTTGAAAATGTAAACCTACAGCATTTACACAATGTTGCTCAGACGTATTTTCCCTCCTACTTTCTTTGTCCCCATATTCCTCAGAGACGTCTAGTCAGGAGGTCTAATGAGAGAGACAACGCTCCTCACTCCCCACAGTGAAAAGTGATTTCCCCGACCTGCATAACTCAGCAGGGGCCATCGTGCTCTGGCCTTCAGACAGGGAGTCACTGTGGGGCTGGCATCAGGCATCTGATCGCTTTGCCAAAAAGGAACATTTTTCAAAAGTTCTAAGCAGCTGATAAGAGGGTGTTAAAGAGGAATGCCCTTCTCAGCATCCCTCAGCTACTGCCATAGCTTACATCCACCTGACACCTGCCATCCCAAATACTTCAAACCAGATATACAGGATCATTTCACTCACCGTGGAAATGCACACACCACTCGCACGGAACATACAGCTACTTCTATCTATTATATCCAGGGGAATTTAGGGATTTCAGATTGGAATTTGACCAAGCCCAAGACCTACTCCCCTCTGAACAATGCCAAGGACTATCTGTTGACCTGATGAGGTCATAGCTTGGTTTCGGACAGCATCTCCAGTAGCACAGTTCCCCAGCACCACATTGGGCATTGGTTCAGAACTGACTCAGAAGGAAAAGCACCACTTCTTTAACTGCTTTTGCCTCTTCCTGTAGAACACAGATTTCCCTTGATGGTCCCATTTTCAAGTTCTGATGAAACCTGACCATGCTTCGCTTGTAAGATCACAGCCCAAGGCAGCACGGCTGCGGGAAACCAGTCACTGCAGCTGATACCTGGATCATGGCACCTATGATTTTCCGGGCCTCCTGGTAGAGCGTCTCTCCACTCCAGTATGGATTTAATCTCCTCAGCTCTCTGGCCAAGCGATTGTGCTCCCGTAGAAAAAGTGTGTGAAAAGCTGTCAGCTCTGGCATTTCATTGGCTCGAGTGTCACCTGTGGAAAATCAAAACCATTTATTTCATTCTCCCAGCCTTGTTCCCCTTGTAATCACCTCTCCTTCCCCTCCACCCCCTACTGCTCCTCCCCGTGAGTAGGTCCATGCTCCCTCCCAGGAACCCCAAAAGTAACCCTTTCACCCCAGATTCCCACTCACCACCCAGCTACTTTTACCCTCCCATTAGCCCTCAGCCTTTCAGGAATTCGTTCACTTCCACAAACAGTGGGAGAGCAAAGAGGTTAATTCCTTAAATGTCTCGACCAAGTTTACTAACCCCAGTAACGCAGTCTGTGCTCTGCAAATCTAATGCAATGCAATGGCCTAGCATGGGGAGGTGTCCCAGCCTGCTGCTAACTCACATTGACAGGAGCGCTCCACTCCACTAACCCTGCTCCTACTCGAGATTCCTCCCCTTGTACATCCCAGGATCCCGTTAGCCCTTTCGGCCACAGCGTCACCCTGGGAGCTCAAGTCCAGCTGATTATCCATCATGACCCCCAACTCCTTTTCAGAGTCACTGCTTCCCAGGATAGAGCACCCCCAGTGTGTAATTATGGTCGACGTTTGTTCCTTGATGTTTAACTTTATATTCAGCCATACTAATATGCAATCTGGATTTGACCTCTCCTCATCATTATATACCACTGCCCCAATTTCTGTGTCAACTGCAAACTTTACCAGCGATGAGTTTATGTTTGCTTCCAGATCATTGATAAACCTGTTCAATGTTATTTGAAAATGTTCAATATTGTAGAGCCAAGACCTGGTCTCTGCAGAATCCCACGAGAAACTGACCCACTCAGTGATGATTCCTCATTTACAATTACATTTGAGACCTGTCAGTTAGCCAGGTTTTAATCCATTTAATGGCACAGTCTAGGTTTTTAATCAAAATGTCACCAGGCACCAAGTCAAATGCCTTACAGAAGTGTAAATATATTACATTGTCACTTCTGCAAAGATAACAGTGGCAAAGAGTCCTGTGGCACCTTAAAGACTAACTAAAGTATTAGAGCATAAGCTTTCGTGGGCTAATACTCACTTCATCGGCACTGCATGCATCCGACGAAGTGGGTATTAGCCCACGAAAGCTTATGCTCTAATACTTTAGTTAGTCTTTAAGGTGCCACAGGACTCTTTGTCACTTCTGCAATTCCAGACTAACACGGCTACCCCTCTGATTACTCTTATCTTTATCAACCAAACTGGTAGACTCATAAAGAAAAAGAGCTCAAATCAATTTGAAAAGACCTCTTTTCCATAAGCCCTTGATGATTGGCATTAATTATATTATTGTCCTTTAAATCTTCATTAACTGAGTCTCATAGGAACTGTGGCAATATTTTGCCTGTCCTTGATGCCAGGTTGACTCAGAAGAGAGCTAATACGATACTGGTTTGTGCCTAAACATCACGGTAATCAGACTGCGTGTATTTTGCTCTCACTGGACAGGTTCGATCCCATCAGGATTGGCACCTTGTTTGCAGAAAGATCTGTAATCTGCAGGGATGGCAATGGAACGAAAGACCTGAGATCTGAAAGGTGGAGAAGCGAGGGCAAGGACATGGTGAGAGGGGTGAAGTATTTCAGCCAACTTGGGGTATCAGGGATGGAAGCTTTACGACCCAGAAGGGTTTTCAAACTCCCCAGATGCAAGATCCCGGTCCCACCGACAATTGAGGTCACAGCAAAAAACCATGAAGGGGGCATTAGGACGGAGTGGGTTCTCCTGAACATGATCTGACACCCAGGGGTGAAAGTAAGTCTCATGACTTACCGGTATGGGGCTGAGGCCAGCTCTGGCCCCCATAAGGGGTGCGGCCTGGGGCAGGGCCTTGGGCAGAAGGGGCAGGGCTGAGGGGTCAGAGCCAGCCCCAGCCCACCCTTTAGGGTAAGTGCCCCTCCTCCTTTCCCCTCCTCCTCCTCTCCCCCGCTCCTGCTGGGGTAGCAGCGGCAGGCGGGGCTCTGGAGGCTATTTAAAGGACCAGGGCAGTAGAAGCAGGGGAGCCCCGGGCCCTTTAAATAGCCCCCGGAGCCCTGGAGTAGAGGAGCCCCGCAGCCGCTACCCCTGGGCTCTAGTAGTGGGGCCCTGTGAGGCTCCAGAAGCTGTTGCCCTTTAAATTGCCCCCTGTGTAACTTCAGTCTGTTCACTCTCCACTTACCAATTCCTCTCTCAATCTGGCGCTTTTCTATCAAATCAGCTGTTTACTGATTTCTATCCCAAGCTGGTTTCTAGTGTGAAGCCTGGGTGGTGTGTTGTCCCCAATAACTGAGACAGCAGCTTTCCCACCGTTGGACTGGAAGGACTATTGGTGTCACCATGCAAAGAGTAACTGGACTGGTAAGAGCCAGGGTGTCAGGGAACCGAACCAGAACTGCACAGCACAAAGGCCCCCAAAGCTACAGAACCCCTCAGTGGTCTGGGGGAGCCCCAAATATCCCACCCGCTCAGCGTTACACCTGCAGCAACACGAGCAATGGAAACAGCTTCATTGTAGCATGAAGAGAACAAGGCAGAGTAATCCAGGCTGCTGCATTCCCATCCTACAGCTGTGGACAGCACGCACCACGGGCTGAATGCAACACTACTAAATACCCAGAGTCAGAGAAAAGACACCCCCCCCCCCGCATCCCATCCCCCTCGCTCATGGGGGCCTTTCTTCCATGGACACCTGCTGCCCTGGCTGCGTCTCTTGTTTATGGCCCTTTCTCTGCCATTCTCCATATCGTGGTGCAGGTAGGAGACTCTGCAGCTGTGACAGAGGTGAACCAGGCTGACACAGACAAGTCTACACTAGCTCTATGTATCTGGACAGTCTCCCTGCTTCGGCACTGAAGGGGTTAAAATAGCCTTGGGAAAGGCCTGCGCTGGAGAAGCAGCCACAGCTGGCCCTGATAAAAGGGCTGGTACCAGGAACTAAGTCAGTCTCCCTCCAGCTTTGGCGGGAGAAGGATCTGGCTGCCTGGGAGGTTAGGGTGCAGGCAACAGAACTGGGCTGTGTGTTGATACCAGGCAGCTCTGTGTTCTTGGGGAACCAGGGCGCAGTATCCAGCCTGTCTGACTCATGAAAGACACTCCCCCCCCGCCTGCCGTCTCTGTTTGAACCAAAACTGATCAGAGAAAAGGCTCTTAGAGAACAGTGAAGGGTGTTGGGAGACCCCCCTAGACCCTCCTGACAAGGCGACAAGATTAAGGTGCTGGATGACCAGCAGGAGGCGCTGTGCTGGTGAGTCTTGCTTCACTCCACTCCACCAGCAAGGACATTTTCAACATGACCATTGAGGTGTCTTCAAGCCTAATGGCTTGAGGTTGAGCCTGCTGTCTGGCGTGGCTGGGCTTTCTGTCACAGGCCTGGTCTCTGATGCTTGGCCTTTAGCACTAATGGGATGGACCACTCCAAGCCCTCGTTCCCACAGTGTTGTAGAGTGACTGCGAGCCCTGTCTGAGCTCTTGTGAGCACAGCTCTGCAGTCCTCATTCCAGAGCTGGTTTGGGAGGTACCATGTCCGCCTAGAGAGAGAGTGCTTCTTCTCACCGCTAGAGAGAGAGTTTCTTCTCATCTCTAGACCCTCGTCTATTCCAACCTGACCTGATCGTTAGAGAGTTCTGCTCTGCCCCTTTGTCCACTGATTTAATTGTTTGGATTTTTTAAAATAATCAAGAAACAAAGAAGAGCCAATAGACTCATTCGCTCGGGGTCTCGCTATCAGAGAACCCGAGGTGCTGCAGATACAGGACTTACCTGCAATGAAACATCGGATTTGAGCTGTTTGGTTGGTGAGAAGACAGGGGTCTTTCTCCATGTTACCGAATGGCAGTAATTCCAATCCTGCATCGGTAAATTGCTGGTTGACAGCCATCAAGCCCAGCTGGTTGGTATTATCCCTTAGTCTGTTGGCCAAGAGTACTTCACTGCCGTACACCATGCTGCCGTCAAGGAAGGCTGTGAGTGCGTTGAGCTGGTTTCGAATGGCTCTGCCCATGGTGCATGCAGGGGCGGAGCGGGTGAATGGGATGCAGTCACTTTGGCTTTTAATTCGTGGATCATTGGGTGGAATCTGCAGCAAGAGATGAATGGGATTAATTACCACTGCATGCAAAAGCCATTGTCCCTCCCGGAGCAGCAATTCCTGCCCTGTCCTGTATGGAAACAGCCTCGGTTTCTTGTTAGGTTGAGCTGTGGCTGCACACAGAGTGCTGTACTAACCCGGTCTCAAGGTGACAAAGGCCGGGTCAAGCAGAGAAATGGTCACGATCTTACAGGGCAGGTGCAGAGAGGAAAACATCTTGCTGGTCACTGCTCCTGTGTGACCATCCAACAGCCAAACAGGGAACATAATGAAGGCCTTCATCAAGGATCATTCCCATTCCTCATCAAGGGCCTGGGTCTGGGGGTGCCAAGGGCACTCACTGCCCATAGGAGGGGCTGGTTCACTGCAGTCTGGGATGCAGGTATATTGAAATGGGAGGTGGGTCCTTAGTCTATGACTATACTTAGCCTGCTCCCCATAACTTGAACCTCACTCGCTCAGCATGGGGTAATGGTGCCAAATCCAAGTGAAAGAGAGAGGGGGCAGGGACAGGTGTTCCTACCTGCTGCCAGGGACTCTGTCTAAGGATCTTCGATGCCACTGGATCCTCACTTTCCAATGTGTAAAGACAGAGCTGATAGAGAGTCTGTGTCTTGGCTCAGTGCTCACTAGAGCTGAGATCATTGACGGGCTGAGTGCAGAGCTGGTGTGGGGCAGGGTTGGGGGAAAGATAAAGCAGAGCAGTGAGGTTCCCCATTGCCAGGTGAAATTGCTAAGAGCAGGGCGACATGGTGGAGCCTCCAAACGGCATCCCGGCTGAAGGCAATGGGGGGAGAAAAGGTGGCCCCTACCCAGCAGTCTTAGAGCTGTGATTACTAACAGCTGGGCTAGGCGGCTGTAGGATGGTGAGAGATGCAGCAGCAAGAGGTGGCAGCATCCTGAGGCATCTCTGGAGCCTTTTAAAAAATGGGGTGTCCCATTAGCTCTCCTCCAGTCAGCGGGTCCAGAGGCTGATTTAAACAATAGATTTAAACAGACCACAGTTGGTAGTTCTCACATTTCACATTCGAATTCCTTCCGAACTCTTGGGTGAATGACGTCTGGTCCTGGTGGTTTGTCACTATTTGAGACTTGTTGATTTGTTCCAAAACCTCCTCTACTGACACCTCAACCTGGAACAAATCCTCAGCTTTGTCACCCACAATGAATGGCTCAGATATGGGAATCTCCCTGACATCCTTTGCAATAAAGACTGATGCAAAGAATTCATTTAGCTTCTCCACAATGATCTTATCTTCCTTGACTGCGCCTTTAGAGCCTCAATGAACCAGGGGCCCCTCCGATTGCTTAGGAGGCTTCCTGCTTGTGATATACTGAAAACCATTTGCTGTCAGATTGTGAGTCTTTTGCTAATTGTTCTTCAAATTCCTTTTGGCCTGACTAATTATACTTTGACACTGGACTTGCCAGAGTTTATGCTCCTTTCTATTTTTCTCTGTAGGATTTGACTTCCAATTTCTAAAAGATGCCTTTTGCCTCTAACTGCTTCTTTTACTCTGTTTAGCCATGATGGCACTTTGTTGGTCCTCTTACTAAATTTTGAGGGGTTTACGTTTAGTTTGAGCCTTTACTGGGTTTTTTATCAGGTTATTTTTAAAGACTGTCAAGGGCTCCCAGAGCATCAGAGCATCACTCATTATTGTAGTTAGTAAAACATCCAAATAAATAAATACATCTAATGTATGAGTTAGCATGAGCCTATCTGGAGATCATGACATTCCAGACCAAAAATCAAGATAAAATTAACATTGCAAAGTGAAACACTCAAAAGCTGGGAAATTCCAAAGTGAAGGTCAAATGTGCTCCATTTGAATTTATATGACACAGTCTTTGCCTATGTGATCATAAACTATTATTAGCCAAATCCAGGTCATACATCTAGGAACAAAGAGTTCCTATAATTACAAGGTGAGACTGAGCTCTGGAAATAAATGACAGTGGGAAAGAGTTAGGGCTTCTGGTGGAGACCAGCTGTACATGAGCTCCCAGTGCAATGTGATGTCTGAGAGTGCTAATGCCACATATCTGAGCAGGACAATCATAGAATCATAGAATATTAGGGTTGGAAGGGACCTCAGGAGTCATCTAGTCCAACCTCCTGCTCAAAGCAGGACCAACCCCAACTAAATCATCCCAGCCAGGGCGCTGTCAAACTTTATGATTCTATGAGTGTTCCCTTCTGGCCTTAAAATCGAAAACAACATCTCCACTCTCCTCCTAGTTGTACCAACATGCCCTTTGGCAGGAAGACTCATATGAAGGTACCTGCCCCATGGAAAAGGGCAGGGAGAGACTCTGACAAACCCAGTCCCTAGGGGAAATTGATCGAGAGGAATGCTCTGGATGATGGGATGGATTGCACCCTCAGCATGTTTGTGGATGACACTAAGCTGGGGAGTGCCGTGGATATGCTGGAGGGTAGGGATAGGGTCCAGAGTGACCTAGACAAATTAGAGGATTGGGCCAAAAGAAATCTGATGAGGTTCAACAAGGACAAATGCAGAGTCCTGCACTTAGGACGGATGAATCCCATGCACTGCTACAGACTAGGGACTGAATGGTTAGGCAGCAGTTCTGCAGAAAAGGATGAGAAGCTGGATATGAGTCAACAGTGTGCCCTTGTTGACAAGAAGGCTAACGGCATATTGGGCTGCATTAGTAGCAGCATTGCCAGCAGATCGAGGGATGTGATTATTCCCCTCTATTCAGCACTGTTGAAGCCACATCTGGAGTATTAAGTCTGGTTTTGGGCCCCGCACTATAGAAGGGGTGTAGACAAATTGGAGAGAGTCCAGTGGAAGGGCAATGAAAATGATTAGAGGGCTGAGACACATGACTTATGAGGAGAGGCTGAGGGAACTGGACCTATTTAGTCTACAGAAGAGAAGAGTGAGGGGGGATTTGATAGCAGCCTGCAACTATGTGAAGGGGATGGAGCTCAGCTGTTTTCAGTGGTGTCAAATGACGGAACAAGGAGTAATGGTCTCAAGTTGCAGAGGGGGAGGTTTAGGTTGGATATTGGAAAACACTTTTTCACTAGGAGGATGGTGAGGATGGGTTCCCTAGGGAGGGGGTGGAATCTCCTTCCTTAGAGGTTTTAAAGGTCCGGCTTGACAAAACCCTGGCTGGGATGATTTAGATGGGGTTGGTCCTGCTTTGAGCAGAGAGTTGGATTAGATGACCTCCTCAGGTCTTTACCAACCTTAATCTTCTATGATTCTAAGGTGAGGTGCCCTGTGACGGGGCTAGCCAACCCCGCACTAGTGAGGAAGGGGTTAAGCCAGTAGCCCTGGCAGCGGAAGTCCCGCCCCCGAGGTACTGGGCATGCTCCAGGTGCCCCGGCAGTATAAAGGCCGGGAGCTCAGCTCAGTCTGGGCTGGTGGCCGAGGGAGGAGGATGTGCGTGGGGAGCTCCGGCGGAGGACCAGACGCAGCCCCTGGAGGAGGAGACGCAGTCAGAGGCTTGCCCAGACCGGCCTGGAGCCCAGGGATGGGAACCGCCGGAGGGAACGACTGACCCGACGGTGCACAGAGGATCCGGAGGTGCCTGGGAGACCCCGCGGCGGGACTGGTAGGAAGTGGCCCAGGGAGGGTGGGGGAGTGGTATCTCCCACCCAAAGCAACTCAGCGTGTTTCGGTGGGACTTCCCCGCTGAGTCTGTGGCCAATTTCGGAGCCACTGTTAGGGCCCTGGGTCGGGGCCCGGCGGAGGTGGGTGGGGCCTGGGCCCCCCTACCTAGGCCACCACACCCCTAGGTGGGCAGCTCTCTGTGTTGCCCTGTAACCGGGGTGTGCATAGAGACTTTGGGGTGCTGCCCTGCTTGGCCCTTTAACTGGGGCATGCACAGAGACTTTGGGGCGCTGCCCTGCTTGGCCCTGCAACTGCGGTGCCTATAGAGACTTTGGGGCGCTGCCCTGCTTGGCCCTGTGACCAGGGCATATATAGAGACTTTGGGGCGCTGCCCTGCTTGGCCCTGTGACCGGGGCCCACTTATAGAGACTCTGGCGATCCTACAGACTTGGGCTACCCTGAAGTAGGAGTAGGCCTACCAATTCGGGCCCTTAGGCCGCGTTGCCCAAGACTAGGGGGCGTGAACCCTGATATGCCCCCTCACTCTTCTTTTCTCCAGGAGAAATCCTGACAGTACCTTGATGGGGAAGCAAGGTGGTTCTTTGGCACAGCTGATCTCACAGTCCACTCCGCTGCTGAAGGCGACTGTTGCTGGAGTCGCAGGGCCAAAATCCATGTCATGGTCAATAAACTGGCCCCACTGCATGAAGGTGACCGCCCTGCTCTGATCCAAGACGATCTGCTCCGTGGGAAAGCGTACAATCTCGTTTGAAACGGCTCGGACCTGGAGCGATTAAAGCAGAGAGAGTGTGTGTGTGTAATGGGCTAGGAACGTGTTCTGTCAACAAGATTAGGGAGTGGGGGACAATTCCCAGTGCCATCGACAGGTGAGATGGCGGCTGCTCCAATTTCCTTTTTAAAAATACAAACATTTAAATGGTGAATTCTTTGTTTACTTTTCCTGCAGGCACCATTCTGGACTCCCTTACTAGAGGACTCAAACTCGTCTTTTGCCATCTCTATTCAAGTCTGTTCACTCTGAACACACACTCTACAATACTCCACACACTGCTCCTTCATTCATAGAGCTCAGAGCCTCACCACGGCTTAATTTGTAATGAAAGAGGTGGCAGGGCCCAAACAGTTGTTTTACTTTCATAACTGACATGGCCGGGCCCGGAGGTGCCGGGGCTCTGAACGGCCGGGCCCGGAGGT
>ML677537.1:1543747-1559623 GCA_007922305.1 Dermatemys mawii | reverse complement strand
GGGTCAGGCTCTGGGAGGGGGTTTGGGTGCGGGAGGGGGTTTGGGGTCAGGCTCTGGGAGGGGGTTTGGGTGCGGGAGGGGGTTTGGGGTCAGGCTCTGGGAGGGGGTTTGGGTGCGGGAGGGGGTTTGGGGTCAGGCTCTGGGAGGGGGTTTGGGTGCAGGAGGGGGTTTGGGGTCAGGCTCTGGGAGGGAGTTTGGGCGCAGGAGGGGCTGAGGGGTCAGGGTCTGGGAGCGAGTTTGGATGCAGGAGGGGGTTTGGGGTCAGGCTCTGGGAGGGGGTTTGGATGCAGGAGGAGGTTTGGGGTCAGGCTCTGGGAGGGGGTTTGGATGCGGGAGAGGGTGAGGGGTCAGGCTCTGGGAGGGGGTTTGGATGTGATGGGGGCTCAGGCCTGGGTCAGGGGATTGGCGATGCAGGAGGCGGTGAGGGGTCAGGCTCTAGACAGGCAGCGCTTACCTCGGGCAGCTCCTGAAAGCGACTGGCACATCTCTAGGCCCACCGGCACCACTCCCGCAGCTCCCACTGGCTGCAGTTCCTAGCCAATGGGAGCAGCGGAGTTGGGTCTTGGGACAGGGGCAGAATGCAGAGATCCCCGGCCTCCCCTGCTAGGGTCTGCAGGGCCATGCCAACCACTTCCGGGAGCAGCAGGGAGTCTGCTATAGCACCACTCCCCTTCCAGTGCAACCTACTCTGCGATGCCTATTATATCAATAGCCTCATTTAATACCAGCACTCAGGTTCACCCTGTGACACCATGAACCCCAAAGTAGCATCTTGAAACCCCCATATTCACCCCGATGGTAGGATTATATGTTTTGTACAAACTCTGCCTTTTGAGGCATCATCTTAAGTCTTGATCTGTTGACCATTGATCCTCTGTTGGATTGTATGTGCTCTCGTTGTATGTGAAGTTATGAAGTATTGCTGCCTGGGTTACTGGAGTGTGTTGTGGGATTGGGAACACACACAGCCACCCTTTCAGTTGCAACAAAGATGGGCCCAGCCAGCATTAATGGGCCTTCAACAAGGAATCCCCTCCCCCAGAGATTCCTTAGAGAAGACACCTATGCAATGAGGACTGCCTGACCAATGGGGACTGTCTAACCCCCACATCACAGCAGGGATCTTTCTAGCAGCTGGAAGAAGGTAGAGCATGAGAATATAAGAACATAAGAAAGGCCGTACTGGGTCAGACCAAAGGTCCATCTAGCCCAGTATCCTGTCTGCCGACAGTGGCCAATGCCAGGTGCCCCGGAGTGAGTGAACCTAACAGGTAAAGATCAAGTGATCTCTCTACTGCCATCCATCACCCCCCTCTGACAAACAGAGGCTAGGGACACCATTCCTTACCCAGCCTGGCTAATAGCCATTAATGGACTTAACCTCCATCAATTTATCGAGTTCTCTTTTAAAGCCTTTTATGGTCCTGGCCTTCACAGCCTCCTCCGGCAGGGAGTTCCACAGGTTGACTGTGCGCTATGTCAAGAAGAACTTCCTTTGATTTGTTTTAAACCTGCTGCCCACTAATTTCAATGAGTGGCCCCTAGTTCTTCTATTATGGGAACAAGTAAATAACTTTTCCTTATTCACTTTCTCCACGCCACTCATAATTTTATGTACCTCTATCATATCCCCCCTTAGTCTCCTCTTTTCCAAGCTAAAAAGTCCTAGCTTCTTTCATCTCTCCTCATATGGGACCCGTTCCAATCCCCTAATCATTTTAGTTGCCCTTCTCTGAACCTTTTCTAATGCCAGTCTATCCTTTTTGAGATGAGGAGACCACATTTGTACACAGTATTCAAGATGTGGGCGCACCATGGATTTGTATAGGGGCAATAAGATACTCTCCGTCTTATTCTCTACATTACTTTACATTTATCCACATTAAATTTCATTTGCCATTTTGTTGCCCAATCATTTAGTTTCGTGAGATCTTTCTGAAGTTCTTCACAGTCTGCTTGGGTCTTAACTCTTTTGAGCAGTTTAGTATCCATCTGCAAACTTTGCCACCTCACTGTTTACCCCTTCCTCCAAATCATTTATGAATAAATTGAATATGATTGGTCCTAGGATTGACCCTTGGGGAACACCACTAGTTACCCCTCTCCATTCTGAAAATGTACCATTTATTCCTAGCCTTTGTTCCCTGACTTTTAACCAGTTCTCAGTCCATGAAAGGATCTTCCCTCTTATCCCATGGCAACTTAATTTCATAAGAGCCTTTGGTGAGGGACCTTGTCAAATGCTTTCTGGAAATCTAAGTACACTACGTCCACTGGATCCCCCTTGTCCACATGTTTGTTGACCCCTTCAGAGAACTCTAATAGATTAGTAAGACATGATTTCCCTTTACAGAAACCATGTTGACTTTTGCCCAACAATTTATATTCTTCTATGTGCCTGACAATTTTATTCTTTACTACTGTTTCAACTTATTTGCCCAGTACGGACGTTAGACTTACCGGTCTGTAATTGCCGGGATCACCTCTAGAGCCCTTTTTAAATATTGGCATTACATTAGCTATTTTCCAGTCATTGGGTACAGAAGCCGATTTAAAAGACAGGTTACAAACCCTACTTAATAGTTCCACAATTTCACATTTGAGAAAAAAGGGAGAGTGACATCATCACTTGGCCTCTCCTTCCCTCTGCCCCCAATTCAACAGCTGGAAGATCATCTGGAGGACAAAGACTTCAGACTAGGGAGACTGGTCCCAGGCTGGAAGGATTCCAGTCTGTGTACTGAGCAACTGTAAACTGCTTGTACCATCTGTTCGGGTGAGAAACCGTTTGATTCAAATCAGCCTGTTTATGTTAGAATTTACACTGCATTTCTATTTTTACTGCATTTAAAATCTCTCTTTCTGTAGTTACTAAATCTGTTTTATATTTTATCTAAAGCACTGTGTTTTGGTGGAAGTGCTCAGGGAATCTCAGCTCAGGTTAACAAGGGCTGTTGCACACCCGCTACCCTTTTGTCAGTGTGACAAACTAATTAATGAGCTTACACCAGTCAGGCTTCTGAGCAGTGCAAATGGAGTTGATCTAGGGTGTAGGGCTGAAGCTGGGGGGAACTGGCTGGAGCCTTTCTATTGATGGTTCATGAGTAGGACGCTACCAAATTCAGGGCCCATATTGGTCAATTTCATGCTCATAGGCTTTTAAAAATAGTAAATTCCATGATTTCAGCTATTTAAAGCTGAAATGTCACGTGTTGTAACTGTAGGCTCCTGACATATAAAAGGAGTTACATGTGCAGGGTGAGGGATGTAAGGTTATTATAGGGGTTTGCGGGACTGCTACCCTTATGTCTGCACTACTGCTGGGGTGGGGGGTGGCACTGCCTTCAGAGAGGGGCGACTAGAGAGCAGCCGCTGCTCTCCAGCCGCCCAGCTCTGAAGGCAGCAGCACAGAAGTAAGGGTGGCAATACCATGACCCACCACCCTAAAATAACTTTGTGACCCCCCTGAAACTCCCTTTTGGGTCAGGATCCCCAGCCTGAGAGAGGCTGCCCCCGCACCTCCCATGAAGTCTGTGTAGTACAGGCTAAAAGCACACAAAGACCAGATTTCACAGAGGGAGTCCAGATTTCACGATGCATTGGGCCCTATTCATGAGTGGTGGGAGCTTGTCCATGTAACTCAGGTGGGTTGTCCCTGCCTGTGGGTGGCTGTGTAGGTGCAGTACCTGCCAGAGGCTTGTAGCTCGACATTAGCATCACTGTGTGAGAGACAACCAGGCTGGTGGGTTGAAGAGCTCAGAGCTCCACAGTCCAGGCTGCACCCTGGAGACCCCATCACAGTGTTGAGGGTTCTTCCAGTGCTGGAGAAGCACTTGTAAAATGTGTGAATATTTAGTTATGTAGTTCACGTGGCATAACTGAATGAGACTCTATTTCACTGACTGTTACTTGACCGTTATTCTCCAGCTTCTGCCTGACTTTATCCACTTCCATCCTCTCCTCTTTACTAGGCTATAGAGAATCCCCATTAACAAACCCTTCCCTATGGGCTGGCTTTCTCTGGACGGTGTGCTCCTCCGCACCTGTTGGCTTTCCCCCAGCCCTAAGTGTCAAAATCTCCTGTGAAGTTTTTAATTTTACATGCCAGCCGTCTGGTTCCATTCTGGTGTAGGTGGAGCCTCTTGGTCCATTCTGGTGTAAGTGGAGCCTCTTGGTCCATTCTGGTGTAGGTGAAGCCCCCCCTTCCTGTATAGGCTCCTCCTTTTCCAAAACGTTCCCCAGTTCCTACTAAACCTACGTGTCTCCTCCCAACACCATCGTCTCATCCACACATTGAGACCCCGCAGTTCTGTCTGGCTAAGTGTCCCACGCATGGGACGGGAAGCATTTCAGAGAATGTCATCGTGGAGGTCCTGAGCCTCCATCTTTTACCTACCCCAGAACCTCTCTCGTCTCTTTCCCTATGTCACCGGTACCCACACGGACCATGAGCACCGTCTCCTACCCAGCATGCACACAAGTCTGTCTAGGTGTTTCGAGAGGTCTGCAACCTGAGCACCCAGGAGGCAGTTCACCCCGCAGGTGTCTCAGCCTTCACAAACCCAGCTATTTTTATCTCCAATAACTGAATTCCCACTCAGGCTTCAGACAGCCTTTTTAGGAGACAGCGACACTTCGAGCTGAGGGTGATTCCCATGCTAGCTCTGATTAAGTCAGCATGCTAAAAATAGAGTAGGCCACCTCAGTATGAGCAGCTAGCGCCAAGTACCTACCCATCTGTGACACTAGGCAGCTACCCTCTGCCTGGGCTGTGTCTCTTTTTAGCACGCTAGCTCGTTCAGAACTAGCTCAGGTCCTGTTCGGCGCGCTGGGAATTACTCCTCCAGCCAGAAGTGCAGACCTAGTGGCCTGCTGTTTCTTTCATTTTTCACATTGGTCATTATATGCCCAGTCTAGAGATGGCACAGGAGTTACTGATGGTGGAGGAGCCCCAGAGCTACCCTACCTCTGGCAGAACTCTGAGCGCCCATCCTACTATTTTAAAGGAATTGTCTGTCCTTACCAATGGGAGAGGAAATCCAAAATAATGGACTCCTTCCGTCCAGCCACGAGGGATCGAAACACCATCCTCGTACTCCGGAGGCAGCCATCGGCTATAGGCTCTGTTTGCAGCCCCTAGGGTAGGGTTTCTCCTGGGAGATGGAATGAAAGAATCCACACTGACAAGACAGCAAATCATACCAAAAACGTCATCATCATCGGGATAGAGCCTCGGAGCCCCAGTCACGGGTCAGAACGTTGTGCTAGGCACTGTACAGACTGAATAAAAAGGCAGTCCCTGCTCTAAGGAGATGACAGTCTAGGAATAAGACAAGAGACCTATGTGGACACAGACAGGCCAATGGGGGAGCACCAGGAAACAATATCGGTCAGCATGACAAGCAGGGGCCTGGACCAGCTGCCTACCCCTTGCTGACTTTTCTGTAGGCATCACAGAAGGAGGAAATGAGGGAAGCTCCTGCCCTGGGGGAGGGGCAGTGTGGGACAAAGCACAAAGGGCTTGTAGGAGAATGTAAGGAGAGGGCAGTGAAGGAAGGCATCACTGACGGATGAAAGCTGGAGTCAATATTGTGCAAACCACTGAGCAGAACCATTGCAACCGTTTCAGTGACCCTCCGACACACCGCGTGCCTGAGGACAGGCTGGAGTACGAGCTGAAATCTGATCTCTGTTTGGCTTGGGGTGACTTTCACTCTAGGGGGGGTCCTAGAAACCAGAGTGGTTGTGAGGCTTGAGCCAGCTGGCCAGGAAGAAATTCTGGCTACTGAGCCACAGCTGAGCACCGAGCCAGCAGCGTAAAGGGCTCCTCAGTGAGCTGAATTAACAAGAGTGTGTAGAGTCCAAATGCCTGGTCAGGCTCACCACTCCTGGCAGGGATTCTCCCCTGTGTGCCCTGTGCGATTTCACCAGAACAGGCCTGGCTAGTGATTCAGGAACACAAAAGCAACAGAATCATCATACTGGGTCAAAGCAAAGGTCCATCTAGTCAGTATCCTCTCTTCTGACAGTGGCCAATGCCAGGAACTTCAGAGGGAATTAACAGAACAGGCAACCATCCAGTGATCCATCTGCTGTCGCCCATTCCCAGCTTCTGGCAAACAGAGGCTAGGGACACCACCCCTGCCCATCCTGGCTAATAGTCATTGATGGACCCGTCCTCCATGAATTTATCTAGTTCTTTTTTGCACTCTGTTATAGTCTTGGCCTTCACAGCATCCTCTGGCAAGGAATTCCTCAGGCTGACTGTGCGTTGTGTTAAGGAATACTTCCTTTTGTTTGTTTTAAACCTGCTGCCTATTCATTTCATTTGGTGACCCCTAGTTCTTGTGTTATGAAGAGTAAATAACACTTCCTTATTTATTTTCTCCACACCAGCCATAATTTTATAGACCTCTATCATATCCCCTCTTAGTCATCTCTTTTCCAAGCTGAAAAGTCCCAGTCTCATAAATCTCTTCCTCTGGCAGCCATTCCATTCCCCTAGTCACTTTTGTTGCCCTTTTCTGAACCTTTTCCAATTGCAATTATCTTTTTTGAGATGGGGTAACCACATCTGCACCCAGTATTCAAGATGTGGGCATACTATGGATTTATATAGAGGCAATATGATATTTTCTGTCTTATTTTCTCTTCCTTTCTTAATGATTCCTGGCATTCTGGTTGCTTTTTTAACTGCTGCTGCACATTGAGTGTATGTTCTCAGAGAACTATCCACAATGACTTCAAGACCTCTGTCTTGAGTGGTAGCAGCTCATTGACAGCCCATTATTGTATAAGTGACAAAGAGTCCTATGGCACCTTAAAGACTAACTAAAGTATTAGAGCATAAGCTTTCGTAGGCTAATACCCACTTCGTTGGATGCAAGTGGGTATTAGCCCACGAAAGCATATGCTCTAATACTTTAGTTAGTCTTTAAGGTGCCACAGGACTCTTTGTCACTTCTGCAGTTCCAGACTAACACGGCTACCCCTCTGATTCTTGACATCATTGTATAGGTATAGCTGGGATTAGATAGGATCGGTCAGATAAGAAGTTACTCTAGTGTAGGGAGGACCTGGTATGATCTCCTTGACAGCTAGCCTCACCTGTTGTTGCATTCGCCCGTGATCGTTCGGTAAGGGCTTGTTTCGTCACATGGTATTTTCATATTTTGCCGGGCACATCCAGTCGCCTTAGAAATCAATTCCAGCTGAGCGGGGGTCAGCACGTCTGCAAGAGAATGCAAAGGAGGTTCGGCAGCTTGGTGCCGCAGAACTGGGGCGAGGCAAAGAATTCTTGGAGGCCACGTCTGCACTCTGTCCAATCACTTCCCCAGCTCACAGCTGCCCTCACCAGGATGGAGCCTGCTCTGGCTGCAGCATCTCTGTCCAGACTCAGTAAAAGAGAGCCTGAAGCAGCTGGACCTGTTCACACAGGCAGCACCCGCTGGCTTTCAAGCCTCACCTCTGCGGAAGGGGCGGGAGATGCCAGAGGGAAGGTGGTACCACGGTAGAGGCCCCTCCCCATCCCATCCCACAGCTGGACCGTGGTTCTACTTGACCCATATGCCAGAAGAAAGCGTCTGAGGGAGGGCGGGAAGGTCAGCTGTCCCCTTTCACACCAAGGAGCCTCTTGAACTACAACCCCTTCCCCCTGCTTCTGGTCTCCCCGGGGGTTGTGTCACCGGGGAGCTATCAAGTGACGAATGGGGAGCCATAAGCTCTGACGGGCACTACCTGACAGGGAGTGTTCATCATGCTGCCATGTTTATGGCCTGCCCCTGCCTGGCAACAGACCCTTGCCTGTACCTCGCAGCCACTCATCTTCTAGCTTTACAGGGGTATCTAATTAAGGGCCCAATCTTGCAGGGCTGAAGTCAGTGGGAGGACAACTGAGCCCCAAGACCCTGGGCAGAGAAAGGGCTCAAGGAGAGGAACCCAAACTGACTTTCATGCTGTACCTGTGACATTAAACTTCCCCTTCACAGTCCACTGCAACTTCTCCTTCAGCAGGCTCAGCGTGGTTTCCATGTAGTCGGCAGCTCGGATCACGGCCCTGCTTCCTGCCACTGGCTGCTTGATATAGCCCAGGACGTCTGCAGGGGTGAAGGCGTCGTTCCTCAGTTTCTCCTTTAAACTGAAAGAAAAAAAGCCCAACTGTAGCTCAGGTGCAGAAACAATCTGACTAGTTGCACGGGCCCCTCCGACTTCCGTCCATGGCAGCTCAGTCCAGTTACAGTAGTTACTATCCTGGCACATGTATGTGTGGGGTGGGGTCAGCAAACGCGTGGTGGGGGGGCTAGCAAATGTGAGCGGGGCGGGGCTAGGAAATGTGTGTGTGCAGGGCTGGGCTCGCAAATGTGTGAGCTGGCCAGCAGGATCTATTGTGGCTTGTCTGATACAGTTGTGTTCTCCAGACTCTCAGCTTCCATTTATAAAACCAGGTGAGTGTCCCTCAGTCATGGCTGCAGGGCAGATTTAACCGTCCCAAAGGGACTTAAGTATAGCCAAGGCCGTGATGCCTGCCTGAGTTTGCCCAGAGCCTGAGACCACGGCTCCAAGAGGTGATCTTCCCTGTTCCTCTTACAGAGACGTCCCCTTTAAATACCAGTGAGGACAAGTCCATGTCAACACTAATTTTTAACGGCCCATTGTAGTGGTTGGATGGGAGCACGGGAGAGGGTGAAGCCACAGGGAAGAAATTGGATGCGGCTGCAGGGACGGCAGTGCAGAGACCACGCAGAGGAATCACGGACAGGATAGGGAGAGGGGGAAGGAAGAGGAGCAAAGGGCAGGAAGAGCAGAGGCCTAATGAAGGGCAGATTCTCCCTGTGTGTGATGGATATGACAATAAGGCACTGACCACACAATACAAATGCCTCATCGGGCCAGAGAGACTCACAGGTGTAAGGCCAGAAGGACCAGCAGATCATCTAGGCCAGCAGTTCTCAAACTGGGGGTCGCGGCCCCCCTGGGGGTCCCGGGGCGATTCCAGGGGAGTCGCGAGCCCTTGATGCATTCGGCGGTATTTCGGCAGCTGCTCCGAGTGTGGGAGCGTGTCCGCCGAAAAGCCACCGACTGGAACTCTTCCAGTTTCAGCAGCATTTCGGCAGACACAGAGAGAAGCGCTGCCTGTCTGCCAAATGCCGCCGAAACCAGAAGAGTTTCATTCGGCGGCTTTTTGGCGGACATACCCCAGGGCGCGAGCGGTCGCGGCACTTTAGAAAGGGGTTGGGAACCCAACAAGTTTGAGAACCCCTGATCTAAGCTGCCCCTTGCGCATCATTGCCACCCCCGAGCCCCTGCACACTAACACAAGACTGACTCTACGGCCCAGTGGTTCCGGCTCCCACTAGGGGGCGGGGAGACAAGTTCCAGTTTGCCTGCCCCAGTCAGTATTGAATTATATAGACTAAGCAGAGCCATTGTGGCAGGAGAGACAGAGAGCCCTGGCCCAGAATCCCCTAACGGCTAGGGCACTTCCTACGAGGTAGGACACGCAGGGGAAGCCCTTTCTGAGGAGGAGGAATTGAACCTGTTTCCTACATCCTGGGAAGTGTTCTCGCCACTGAGCTAACGGGGACACCAACCCCCGCCCTCCCCGCTGACCATTTTCTGTAAGCTTAGACGTGTGCAGAGTGCATCTACCAGACCAATCCCCACGGCAAGCCAGACGGGGGAATCCCACCTTTGTGAATCCCAGCGAGGGTCAGGTGCTGAGCTGAATGGCAGTGTGGGGAGGTGATCAGCTACCAGAATGCTGCAACCTTGTGGACTTTACTGGCAGAAATATGGGTGCCTACCTATGGACTTCAGCACCTCCATGGTTACCCAGAGGCTGAGCAGAGGGGTTGTGAACGCAGAGGGGTTGTGAATGCAAGTGGCCCCTAATGTTGGACAGAGGAACTTAACGTTTCTTAATCATAGTCCAGGCTCTGTAATTGTGTGGGTCTTGCCTGCACTCCCTACTCACCACTCCCAAAACCTACCACGCCTGGATTTCTTCTAAGCGTCACTTTAACTCTGAATTTCCCAGCTTTGGAACGTTGGATATAGACTCACAACAGCCCTTGTTCTTGCCCCTAAATTAAGGTTCCATATTCGCTACCTTCACTATATTTAAACTTCAGTTTAAATAGTAACTTTGCATTATGACCTGATTTGTTCCGATGGCTGCTGCCCCAGGTTTCCAGTGTGTGTTAATTATGTGGAAAGTTTGCAGGGTTGGATAAGCTGTTTGGAAGCTAAATGGGGCCCAGGAATACCCGTGACTCAGAAAATAAGTGATTTATTAGCATTTAGCTGAAAGCCCTCAGAAGATCCAGTCTTTGCTCCCAGATTAAGCATTGTAAATTGGGGAAGAAGCATTGTATTAGATGACAAACTGAACCCAGCCTGAACTATGGAGCAGCTGCCGGCAGTCCCCTAACGATTATGTCAGAGCACAGGTAGCATGACGCTCACAAGCAGGTCTTGCATACATGGGGACGGACTGTCTCTGGCCCTCCATCTCTTTCACTGTCATTTTTTACTGACTGTTAAATGTCACCTTACTGACACCCCTTCTGTAGCCCTGCTCAGGAACGTCACCAATCGCAGAGTAGGGCTCAGGCATTGTCCTACCTACAACCTGGAGTAGACGAGAGCCTTGGACCAGGGTCAGCTATTGGACTGCAGCATATCACATATGGAGAATTACCCTGGGCCAGGTTTTGACAGACTGTGCTCAGGATGAATTGCACCTTACGCTACAAACAGTGACATTGAAATCAATGGCGCTGCCTACTGATGGAGCAGGGTGCTATTCACTGTGCAGAAGGGTATGATGGGCTGACCCCCTGTAAACAGGGAACTCACCGGTTCCGGGTGTACTTATACGCTGAATCCACCAGCTGCTTGGCTTCATCAACACTGCTCAGAAGGGATGGAGCCGACAGCATCTCTGAGATATCTAGTCCAAAGAGAAGAAAGGAGCAGGACATGAGGACAACTCCTTCCCACAAGTTCACTGCACAAATCAGGATTTGGTGTGTATATTGGAGCAAGTCTCTGCCCATCACAGGTTGAATCTGCCCTGAGGCTCACTACTATCCGGCCTCTGTCTCTCTCTCTTCATATCATATACCCACTCTTGCAGCTATTCAATATCCACAGTGCTTGGATTAGGTTTACTTTGTACTGTTAGCTCTCCCACATAGTACATATTGCATCAAATTCTACCCTAAATTACTGATTTGCTCTGAAACTTGACTCCAATTTAATGTAGCTTTTGTCTGAGAATTGCGTTGTTTTCTTTGCAATATTCTCCCTCCTACATGGTACCTATTGGGGTAGGTTCTGCATAGTTGCTTCTATGTGCCCTAGCTGAACTGAAGAGCTCTGTGTAGCCTGAATGCTTGTCTCTTTTACCAACAGATACTGCTCCAGTAAAAGACATTATCTCATTCCCCTTGTCTCTCTAGCTGAAATGAGCATGTGTAGACCAGAATGGCTTTGGATTTCTTTTAAGTTTAATCTTTACTCTGAATTTCTTGGGTTCTTAACAATTATTTATGGGCTAGTTACAACATCCCTGTTATGTTTGTCATCCTAAATTATTCAAACGTGCTCTCAAACTTGATTTCAGTTTAATGCAGCTTTTGTCTGAGAATTGCCTTGATTTAAAAAAAAATAATTTTCATATATAAACAGTAATCATGAAACCAACTAGAATGCCACAATGTGATATTACTATTGAAGAAGCTGTATCAATCTTTTATTTTCATTTGCTTTTCATTTTTATGGCCAGATCTACTGGTTCAGGCTAACGTTTTCCTGCCCTTGGAAGAAGCACAAAGCAGCGAGTACTGGCCATGGAAGTTGGGTTTACAGCTGTTGGCTGTATAGCAAAGCAGTTGGAATACACCTTTTCCTCCCTCTTTCCTGTCCACATTCCTCTGAAGGCACATCCCGGTTTCCACTCCCTCCTGCTATGCTCCATGTACCACTAAACATGCTCCCCTCCTCTCTCCCCTGAATAGGTCTGATGCAATGGGTAGTTTCTGAAATGAAAAGTACAAAGCCAATGGTCGTCTTTCCCATTATTCTTCATCACTGAAAGTCTGGAAGAACAATGAGAGAAGACAGACCTTTTGCGAAAGGGAAATTCATAGTGAGCTTCTCTGAAAAAAATTATTATTCTTCAGTCTCTGCCAAATAAGAAATTTTCAATTATGAAGAAAAATGAAGAATTCACAATTTATGCTAAAAATTATTTGTGGCATTACGCCCCATATTCTTCATAGTAGTATTATTATGATATGAGTATGGCATAATTATGATATATTTTGTACAAGATAAGGCTTGTGAGATATCATTGAAGAGGTTATGATTTACTGAATATGATTATCCTGTTTGTATGCACGTATCATTCTGGTATCTGAAATTAGGACTATTGAAATGTGTTTACACCTGGGGAACACCCACTAGACAGAATGCAATCAGTCCAGATGGCTGGCTGGGAAGGGCCATTAGGGCAAACAATAGGTCTTAGAAGATGCTAATCTCCCATGGAGGAGCCCTCCTGGGAAGCTTTCCTGAGGATGCTACAAACAGCTTCTGATTCATGACTGCTGTGGCTTTACAGAGACATGTGACCAAGTCAGCTGATACTGGACTCCATAGAATACCAGTGTTTTTCCACTGAAAAGCGTAGGAACTAAAGTTCGAGACAAAGGGTTCCCGCCATTTGCAAAAACTATTTAAGGCAGGGGAGTGACATCATCAGGGTTCTTCTTGGACTCCCCACCCAAAGGAGACTGCTGGAAACGTCTGAGGAACAAGGACTAGAACTGGGGAGAAGGGCTGCACTCAAGCTAGAGGGGTTTCTAGCCTGTAACAGGAATAATGGGGTTTTAAGCTGCAAGCAAGTGCAGCTTGCCCTCAAGACTCTGCAAACTGCCGAAATCAACAATTAGGGTGAGAATTTGCTACTCATCCAATTTCTTTAATATATTAAACTTAGATTGTGTTTTTATTTAGTTGCAAGGTAATCTGCTTTGATCTGTTTGCTATCCCTTATAATCACTTAAAATCTATCATTTGTAATTAATAAACTTGTTTTTGTTTTGTATAAAACCAGTGTGTGGACATTATAACGTGGGGCAGAAAGCTTTTGCATCTCACTCTCCACATTGAGGGAGAGGGTGAACTTCATGAGCTTACAGTTGTCTGTGCAGCAGAAGACGGTATAATTTTGGGTTTACTTTCCAGAGGGGGGCGTGCCTGAGAAGCTGGTAAGTACCCTAGCTGTACAGCCTTCCCATTCAGGGGCTGGTCACAAAGCCCGGTTGCATGTTACAACAGCTGGACGTGTCTCTACCTGTGTGTATGCTGATCGAAAGAGCAAGATTGGTGAGCTTAGCAACTTGTCACAGCAGCACAATGTGAGAGGAAGTCCAGCTGGTGGGCCAGGGAGGCTCAGTGGTACCCCAGTTCCAGGAGGCACCCCAGGGGGAACCCATGACATTATTGTACAAAGTTATTTATCTAGATCTATTCAAAATTCACCTCTCTGCCAATTATTGTGTAGACAGACAATGTCTGAGCTGAGATTATTTTAAAAAAAGTCTGATATGGGGTGCTAAATTTCTTGAAGAACTTACAAACTAATTAGCAGATTAATATGTAAAGTCTCAGAATATTCAGTACATATTCAAAGAGTAAATGCTATACATTTGGGAGACCAGATATATCAACCAATCTTCATTTTTCATCCCTGTTGCAGAACGGATGGTCCCTCTAAGGACAGTGAGCTCAGCTATTGTGTTTCCCCTGCTGGACCTGATTAGGAATGTGGGGTGGCATCTGGGGCCAATGAAGGGAGAAGGAAATTTGGGTTAGAGAGAATAGCAAAAGCCTGGGGGTTGGAGAAGGAGGGAGGCCAGGGGAGACTTGCCTGCTGTCCTCCCCAAGCCAAGAAAGCCAAAGAGCTGAAGAAGGCTGAGGGTCAGGGGAGCAGCAGGAGGGTTACCTGACGACTTGTCCAAGTTTGAGAACAGACAGTGTGAGAGAGTGCTGGAGGAGAAAGGACTCTGAGTAGGAAGAGCAGCGAATGAGTCCAGACAGAAGGGGCTAAGGGAGCTCCTGATTAAAAAGCAGACCAGGGCTTAAGAAGAGGCTTCGGGCTGGTGGAAGGTCTTGGAGCTGAACAGATGCTGTGTTGCTGGGCTGTATTCAAGGACTTGGAGAACTGTTTTCATTTGTTGACATTTATAAACCAGCCCAAGCAGAGAAAGCCAACTTGAGCCTCCTGAGGAGGAAAAGCTGAGACAGGGCCCCTGTAAATATCCTGCCTGTCACGAGGGAGCCATTAGAGAGAAAGAGAATCTGTCTGGAGCCTCGTGGCTCTGCCGTTAAGACGGGGTTGAGTTCTGCGCTTAAACAAAGGGTCCAAATCCGACTTTGAGCAAAACTCAGAGGAATCTGAACTGCGCAGCCACAACTGGTGCCTCCATAATTAAATGCAGAAAAATTAGTAGTAAAGATGGTGCCCTCACCATTCCCGTTCTGTAGCTAAGGTAGAGTTGTGCAGCTATCGCAGGGCGAGTCAGTCTCTGTTAGATAGGCAGCATGCAGCATATCCTCCCTAACATTGCAGCATTCACTCTCTGAGTACTGAACGAATATAAATAAAAGCAATAACATCTCCTTTCGACATGGCTGAACAGCAACAGGACACGAGCTGTCAAACTCGCCATCCTCTAGAATGACCAGTGCAGGAGAGGGAAAGAGATTCCAAAAAAGCAAATTATCAGCTACTGGTTTGTTTTCCTGAGCAAGCTGTTTATTTCTTTGGGGGTTCAGCTGACCTCTAAGGAAGATTTCTGTGCAGGTGACACATTTAATTCCGGATGCCGTTGTAATTTTGCACTTTTCCCTTCTCAAAATAAAAATCACTTTTTAAAAAAAATCTTTTTCAAACTAATCATAGAATCTCAGGGTTGGAAGGGACCTCAGGAGGTTCTAGTCCAACTCCCTGCTCAAAGCAGGACCAACCCCAACTAAATCATCCCAGCCAGGGCTCTGTCAAGCCTCACCTTAAAAACCTCTAAGGAAGGAGATTCCATCACCTCCCTAGGGAACCCATTTCAGTGCTTCACCACCGTCCTGGAGAAACAGTGTTTCCTAATGTCCTAATTCAAGAGTGCAGAAGGGGCAGGAGAAAGGGGCAGGAGAAAGGGGCAGTACCATTCCAGGAAGGCGGAGATCCCTGGCACCGGCTCAGCACCACCAGGAATCCGAAGAGGGGGAGTGCTGGCTTCATCCCTGGACCGATACACAAATACACCTGGGTTAGCAGCAGTGAAGGATTCACAGATTTCACCCACCCATCAAAAGAAATCAACTCCCACAGCTCTGACTGCCCCTCTCCTCAGTAAGATTCAACTCCAGGCCAAAACCTGCTCCCTTTGGCTACAGATGGACTCAGCTCCCAAGAAGCGAGGGGTTATTTTCAACCCAGAAGAGAGCCACTGCCCTGGTACATGGCAGCCCAATCCTCGGCTCATTCACACCACTGCCAGTCAGGCGGAGCTCCCCCAAAGTCAGTAGCGCTCCCTTGGTATAAAAGCACTGGGCGAGGCGGTTGAAGCCCGGAGGTGAGTGCCTGCACCTCAGCCCCTCTGCTCAGAGGCTACGTCCTCTTGCTAGTATCTGGTGACCCAGCAGAGACGCTCATTGTATCACACCCTTTGGATGTGTTAAGTCATTTCCACAGTGTTCAGTGGTGTGTCCCACAGGAACACCCCCTGCCTGCGTCCCTCCCCGTAAGCTGTGAGGACAGCGGTCCCCTCCAACCTGCGTCCCTCCCCATGAGCTGTGAGGACAGCGGTCTCC